>JANEYF010003420.1:0-545887 GCA_029963845.1 Rhamnusium bicolor | reverse complement strand
AGTTCAATACATGTTTATTTGATATCCACTCGCTGTGTCCTGGTTTTAGTCATCTTAACTTTACTGATTTACTGGGTGTAAAAGTAAAAATGTGTGATAATTGTCTTTTTATTCTAACATTATATATTCCTCCTAATAGTGCATGTGATGATTACGAAGCTTTGTTCGATAATATTGAGTCACTTTACAATATATACGGATCAAGTATTTTACTTATGGCAGATTCTAATATATCGGAATATATTTAAAAAACACCAGTAGAAATAATAATTCTCTGAAACAGTTTATTAATTTTTATAACTTAGAGCAGCATAATAAAATAATTAATAATAACAATAGGCTATTGGATCTATTTTGTGCAATATGCCATAGAGTGTTGAAAAAGCAACCTCAATTTTATTAACAGAACACCCTGCCCTCTGTATCAGAGTTCTTCAACAGAAACAAAAGCAAATAACTTTCCCTTATCGGCCTGGTTGCTGGGACGGAGTCGAAAAACTCTGAATCTCTTAATCGGTGTTCTGACAGGCCACTGCAGACTTAGGAGGCATCTATCATTGATAGGCATTGAGGAAGACCCTACATGTCCAAGATGCAGGAGTGATGAAGAGACATCTTACCACTTCCTGGGACAATGTGAAGCATTTGAGCGCCTGAGACACAGTATTTTCGGTTCTGAGGCGCTTCTAAGGGAGGAGATGAGCTCCCTCGCAATGAGTGACATCCTGACCTTCATCAGAAGGTCGGAAAGATTCGATGAGGGAGCAAGAGAAGCACATGGCTGAGAGGACAGCTGGGGGTTGGTAAAAAGGGCCCGTCTGTGGCCTACTTGCCAGGCGTCAGCCTCCCCACCATTACCATTACCATTCCCTTATCTAGCCATACATCTTTCAATTTTAAAAAAGTTTTTTCCCGCACTTTATTGTAAATTAAACTTAATTGATTGGGCTCTCTCGTCGGATATGTCGGTTAATGACGTTTTATTTGAATTTTATGAAAAAATATATGCTGTCCTTAGAAATGATGTCTATAAAAAGATACCTTGCCACAAACAATACCCTCCTTGGTTTAATTCCAACACGATTAGACTTTTAAAACAGAAAGATCGAACTCGGGGTATGTATATGAAGTCCAAGCAACAGGTTGACAACAACCAGTTTAAAGACTTAAGAGCTTCCTTAAGAAAATCTATTCGTGATGCATATAATATTTACATGGAAGAGGCTGAAAACTTTATGAAAGCCAATCCAAATAAATTTTCGGGATTCATTAATTCCAAAAAAACTGTGTAAGTATTCCCAGTAGTATGAGTTATAACAATACTAGCCTTGAAAATCCTGAAGACATTGTCAATTTCTTTTCCAATGCCTTTATCAATTCTAGTGAATACATACCCAGCAACAGCTTATATAATAACAATGTTCGCCTCATTGGGCAGTTTAGTGAGAATGAGGTACTTAAGTCAATTAAAAAGTTGAATGCAAATATGACCACTGGACCTGATCAAACTCCTGCATTTATTATTAAAGATTGTGCTAGTGTCTTTTATAAACCTCTCTGCATTATTTTTAATTTGATATTAGAAACTGAGATATTTCCGGATATGTGGAACAATCGAGAATTTGTCCAGTATTTAAAATGGGTAATAAGCACGAAATTGAAAATCGTCGTCCCATTACCATCATATGCAATTTCTCTAAAGTTTTTGAATTTTTGATATATGATTATATTTCATTTCATACTAAAACTGTAGTAGAGGTATTTCAAAATCTTATGAGCCGTGAAATGCGCAAAAGCCGGAGCTTATTCTACGGTATAAGTGGAGTTATGCCTCTGCGCATATGAAGGTCAAAGCTCATAAGGTTTTGAAATACCTCTACTTGAGGATCAGCATGGATTTATCCAGGGATTGTGCACGGTATCAAACCCTGTGTGCAAGACTTAATTTATCTCCGAAGCAATAGTTCGTAAAGGTCAGGTGAACGTTATTTACACTGAATTTTCTAAGGCATTTGACATATTGAACCACGGTATATTATTAACAAAATTGGAAGACCTTAGCATTTCTTTGATAAATTTATTCTAATCATATCTATCTCGCCGATCTCAATTTGTACAATATCGTAGTTACCAATCTGTTGAATATACTCAAACGTCTTGTGTGCCGCAGGGTTCTATACTCGGTCCATTGTTTTTTATATTATTCATTAATAATATTGTTGATCACCTAGATGTACATTATTTGCTATAAGCTGATTATCAAAAATTATATTTCTGCATAAACTCTGATCTTGATTGCCTGAGACTCCAGCACAATCTTGATATTCTTAATAACTGGTGCGTTAACAATCGTCTCCCTTTAAATGCTGTCAAATGTAAAGTCATGTTATATTCACGGAAAACAAACCCATTTATGTTTGACTACAGTTTGGACAACACAACCCTAGAGAGACCTGAGTTTATGAAAGACCTTGGCGTTACATTTGATTCCAAACTAACTTTTTTCTAAACATATTGAATAATGTGTATCTGGAGCATTCAAAAGCTTAGGTTTTGTTTTGCGCAACAGCAAAGATTTTAAGAAATTGTCTACTCTACGCATGTTGTTTGTTATTTTTGTTAGGTCCAAACTAGAATATGCTTCTATTGTTTAAAATCCTAGTTACAATATTTATATAACAGCACTAGAAAAAGTACAATAAAGATTTTTTTAAATCTGCAATTTTCATTTTGGAGGATACATATCCTTTTAGAAGAACACCTCAAGAATTATTTTTAAATAAATTTGAAATGAACAGTCTAATTAGGAGATGATGATGCACTCAGTAATTTTTTTGTACAAAATAATTAGTAATGAGATTGACTGTCCCCTCACTTATTAAATATAGAATTTTCATATTAAGTGTAAGGACAAATAATATAGTTATATTTCCTACCTCTCGTACAAACATTTTAATTACATCTCCTATTGTATTAAATGTGCTTAAATTATAGTAATATCGAAAAGAGTCAGGAGATATTTAATTGTAAAATTGATGATACAAAAAATATTTATTTAATGAATGTTTAATTAATGTGTTCATATTCTATTTATTGCGTGATATTTTATTTTAATTTACATTATTCTGTTTGTCTATTGTTATATTTTGTGCTATTGTATTTATATATTTTTTGTACGTATATCTGTTGTTTTATTTATCGTGTAACTGGGTTTTATCACTCGTTGGATAAATTATTCTAAATAAATAATTAAATAAATAAATAAGTATATCTTTCAGTCTTAAATTTGTTTTCCTTTTAAATAGGTTTAAATTCCATTATACCAACCTCTTCTGTCCACTGACACAAAATGAGAAGCAAATACTGCAACGCATAATGGTAAAAAACCTATTGATTTCCTTAGTCTATTTTCCAATTTTGTAAGAATACCTATGATAATATAAATGTAGTTTCTGGTCAATTGTATAAGAAATTTAGACAATGAACCGTGTTTCTCAATGACATGGAAATATTGAGACAACTGATATCTAAATACTGAAAAGGGATAGATTACGACTTTGTTTTTTGCGGTTTATTTTATCGTGTCATTATTTTTCGCATAAATATTCTACGAAATATAACAATTGTACGAATTTATTTGTTATGAAATCGGATAAGAGTATAACAGACTCTTGGAAAGTTAAGTAGTTATTTATTATTTATATCGCAGACAGAAAATGTTTTTGTATCTTGTTTACATCATTATTATCGACTTACATATTCAGCTTCATTTTCGCATTATAGATTTTTATACAGTTAGCTGTACTTTAAATTTTACAATTTATAAAATAAGTCGAGTAAACTCGGTAATTTGTTGAGCATTTATTTAACGACGAAAATATAGCATTCTTTACTCACTTTTAAGAGAAAATAAAAATATTAGTAGGCAGTACCTATCGAGTGATTTGTAATTTTTTTCATTTTGGTAGTCATTCAAAATTAACGTATTGGTCATTTTCAGTGGAAACTATTTTTTTACTACGGTAGCATTTTTAAATCATAGGATATATTATAAGAAAACATTCTTAATTCAGTATTTATTTACTTATTTATGTATTGATTTCTTTAATAAGCTATCCAACAGGCAAAAGGCCCAGCTACAGGATAAATGTAGCAGAGAATAAATTATTATAATATCGAAAGAAATTTTATAAATTACATATATAAAACCTGTAAAATATTTAAAACCAACATTAACTTAATGCATAAAGTAATAACATTTATTATACGACCGGTAAAAATATTTACATTTTTTACTTTCTTATACCTAATATAAGGATATAGTAATCCTGATTTTTTTCTACCTCGAGATTTTATTGATTTATACGTCTTAAACCCTCCTGAATCCATTTCTATGATAATTTTCACCGAATTTTGCACATTGTTTTGTATCTCAAGTTCCTGTGTAAAACAAATTTTAGTTTATTGTTTATAGCTCGACTTTTGTTGTCTGATAGCTTTGCTGATTTACTTTGTCCTTCATTTATCAGCCATATCACACAGGCGTAATTACAAAAAAGACAAGTTGTACAAAGGCTCATAGAAAATTTAAAGAGCTTGGATCATAGATTATATTAACTCAGCTTTATTAGAAATATCGAATCAAATATTAACATAAATCCTGGCAACTTCTGCTTTTATGTCAATAATAAGAAAAATACCTCTAACATACCTGCAAGTATGAAGTTGGATGACAATAATATTGATATGCAGAATATTGTCGATAGCTTTGGTATCTTCTTTGCAAGTCATTATATATGTATATATCTTCCCAACCAAGGAATTACTCATGTAATAGTAATGATACTATTTGAATCATTTCTATTACATCATACAAATATTTTATATCGATGGCTTCTTTGTAATAGGGCGTAATCCACAATTTTTAAAAAGCGTAAGCCTATAACCAATCAAATACAAGTATTTAGCTTCGTTGCAATACCGCGTATCGCAGAAGTTGAACTTTTAAATGCAATAATGCCTAACCCACTATTTTGTAGTTTAGCTGTGCCACAAGTTTATCATTAATCACCTTTCATGTGGAATAATGTGATAGTTTGTCTTGTTCTGTGCCACAAAATTGTATTTAATTATTATAAAGTTGCGATGACTGTGTTGAATTATAAATTATTATAAAATACACTGTAGGTAAGTTTTTATTAATTATTTTGTTGATACTTCCTATTACCACTGGGTTGGTTTTAATGAATAAAATATGGAAAACGTCTTCTCTCACATTGATAAATGAAACCAGTATTAAGTAAATATTAATATTTATCTTAGACTCATAAATAAAAACCAAATTATAAAATGTTTAAAATACTGTACATGTTATATATTTTAAATAATTTCGCGAGGCATATATTTTCTGAATGACATGAGAAGTTGAGATGCGGTTTTTAACTTTGAGTTTTGTATGATTCAAAGCTCTTTTTTACTTTTAAACAAAATCTTGGAGGAAAGGCAAAATGTTGAGTGTGGAAATGTTAGAGTTAATTCTTAACTATAAAAATGCAAGGAACTTGTTATGTTATTTGTTAACGTATTTTTATGTCATATGACTCTATGGCTTGCGTTTTTACATTATACGAAATTTTTTGAATTACGTGCTTTGCTATTGCATGTAAATTTGCATTACAGTTAAATTTGCATGAAATAGATACCATACGTAATTATATCATTTTTATATCGGCTAAACCAGAAGTACTAGGAATTTCCGAATAAGGATATAAAACTTGGGAGTCATATAAAACTCGAAGATAAAAAACAAAATCTCACTCAGGCCATTCAGAAAATTAAGGCGTGCGAAACGATTACAAATATAATGAGAAATCTTTTTATGTTTTAAGGTATATAGACCTATTTACCATAATAGGTGATACTGCAGTTTTATTTTCAGGAAAATGTCATTTAGAAGCAAGAATCTTGTTAAAATGGCAATAGAAAAAATCAGACAGCAAATGCACAAACTTCTAAAGAATCAATATTGATGTTTCAAACATTTGATAAAAGAGAAGTTCAGGACAAGACGAAAAAAATATTACTTGTGATGAATATGACAGATAAAATAGTTAATGCTGGTTTAATTTTTGAAAACGAGCTTGCTGATCCTAGTTTTAGGCAATACTTGTGTTTCAATATCATTAGCATGAAACATCACACATCTGATTTCATTGTTGATACACCTCTCAGTCAAAGTCTTGTGTCATTTGAAGATATACAAGTACCCTCTAATACAGATCTTCACTTCCTTGAAATGGAAACCATTGCCGAAACCTTTTAACATTCCAGTTGAAGAAAATCAAGTGACCAATTGGACTCTTCAGGACCATCTGATATTGATGATCCTGAGTATGTTACAAAATCGAATAAAGACGACGAAAGTGAACATGGTGATGAAGAGAATGTTGATGACCCTTCACAAAATACTACCAAGGGAAACTAGAAGAAAATACTGAGGAAGACACCGATCATTTTAATAGATCTAAAAGAGCGCATCCAGGAAGTTGGAAATGAAACCGAAATAAAATCAAAAGGATGAAAGGTAAGACTTATTAAATTATTATTAAAAATCTGAAGGAAGGCTGTCTGATGATTAAAAACCAATTATTCTATTTTCTGATGGTTGCTACTACCAAAATCGCAACGATATTCTTTCAAAAGCTTTATTGCATTTTTTAAATTGAACATAATACTGTTACTGAGCAAAAGAATTTGGAAAAGGGTCACACTCAAATAGAGTGTGACTCAATCCGCGTGTTAATTTAAAGAAAATTAAAAATAGAGTAATACACTTCTCTAGTGAGTACATTTTTATAATTCGTGAAGCCCGAATGAAACCTATACCGTTGGAAGTTTGTTATCTCACTTATTGTGACTTTCTAAATTTTGTTGATTTTTTTTTTTAATGGCAGCCAGAAACAGACTGGTTTCCTCAGCCAATCATAGAATTTATATGTAAAAATTTTTTCTTATCATGAGCTGCATATATATATATATATATATATATATAATATATATATACATATATATATATATATATATATATATATATATATATATATATATATATATATATATATATATATATATATATATATATATATATATATATATATATATATATATATATATATATATATATATATATATATATATATATATATATATATATATATATATATATATATATATATATATATATATATATATATATATATATATATATATATATATATATATATATATATATATATATATATATATATATATATATATATATATATATATATATATATATATATATATATATATATATATATATATATATATATATATATATAATTTGACCAGAATTACATGAACACAAAGATGGGAGTATAGGAAGAGGGGAAGGATTGCCGAGGGGGTCCGTCAACGGCATAATTTTCACAATTTTTCACTAACATTAATTAGGAATTAGACTACGGAAAGGATTACAATAGAGAAGACATGTTATTTACGTTAATATGTTTCCCCCTTAGAATCTTGCACACGTATTTTTTATAAATGTTATGACTGGATTATAAAATTTTTCAGGCAGTGATAGAATTTCATTCTCATTCACCGGAAATATAACTCTGTTGTCGGTTAGTGCCTTAAACAATTCTGTTCTGTAAATTTGATACCTGCTGCAGGTAAATAAATAGTGGTTGACGTCACCAATTGATATGTTATCGCAGTCACAGTAAGAATTGTCTAGTACACCAATTTTATGAAGATGGCTAGGGAAAGTACCATGATTAAATCGTATTCGACATATTGTTGAGATGACTTTTTTGTTTTGTTTACATTTATAAAACCAAGGCCTTTTTCTTATAATAGGTTGTTTGAGCGAATATGAATGGCCTCTCACGGCACTACTTTCTTCCCAAAGATTTTGCCATTCGTCATTAATTTTTGATTTACATAAAGAGAATACATCAAATGGGCAAAGAGATAGGCTGACTGGCTCACCTTCTGTAGTGGCTCTTTTTTGCTAGTAAATCAGCAACAATATTACCAAAGTTACTTTCACGAGCTTTTACCCAGATTAAAGCTGCAGTTTTGTTTCCTGAAATTAAAGCATAGAATTTTATGAGAATTTTTCTGTTTGCTTTATCATGAATAATTACTCATATGGGACTAACCTACCTACGTTAAAGCATAATATTCTTCTAAAATTTTTAATATAAGGAAATTAGTTTTAGGAGACCAGGAGGGTTGCGAAAGTTTCTGCATTATGCTTAAGCTGTCAGTTATAATAACAATATTAGAAAATTGTGCTTTATCTTTAGCAAATCCCAACGCATTGTATATCGAAAATGCTTCAGCCATAAAATTAGAGGTATTCTCTGGTAGTTTATACATAGCCTCTTCTTGAAAGTAAGGGCAGTAATATGAACATCCGACTAACTCAGAGCTCATTTTCGATCCATCTGTGTATATTTTCAGGCAATTAGGGTATCGTGAGTTGACATTTGCCTCATATTCAATATTATTGAGGGAGTTTTTCTGTATTTGTGTATTGATGGTCGGTTTGTTGATATAAAGGTGATATGGAAAATCAAAAGCAGGAATAATGTTGACTGATGGGTGAATTAGATCCTTATAATTGAGAATATCAGTGAAGCAATCTATAAAAGTAGGAGTCTTCTTATGAATCCAGTATGAAAAAGTGAGTGTTTTCATAGTTTGAAATGATTAATTTATTCACAATTCAAAGAGGCCTGGTAAAAGTGTAAATGATCCAACAGTTACCGAACTTAGAGCACTGAAGTATACACCAGAAGGAAAAATCTTTTATAAGATTAATTTTGATGATGAATTTAAGAAACTACTACAGAGAATGAAACAAGCTAATATTAAAATATTTTCACCATCAAGATTGTTCCAAGAGAGACTTAAGATAAAGCACTCTAAATGGTTACATTTACAGCAACTTAAAAGTTGCCTAACATCTGATACACATCGATTCTACGATTCTCTTTCACATTTTACCAAATAAATATTACTTAACTAAAATAAATCATTAGAATATGATGCCTAATTTTTGTGAATTCTCTGTATTTACATTTTTTTTTATAAATTTATCTTTGCTTTAATAAAATAATATTCAATAACCTCTTTGTATCATTGGTATTAACTGATATGGCAGTTGGCGTAAACTACAAAGTTGTTTTTTCATTGGCGTTAATATGGCGTATCACACATAATTATCTAATTAAATAAAAAAAGTTAAATTGACCTTTTTGCTTAAACAAAATAACTACCAAGATTATTTGTGAGCTAAAATTCAGTAATTTATCAAGTTTTCCTATTACTAGTATGTTTTTTCTGTCTACTGTAAAACTAATCAGATTAGGGGTACGTCTTATTGCAAATAAGCCATCAATATATTGAAAACATATCGGACAGGGAACCCTTAGATGCACTCAAAAGTTTGAAACCCAAAATGACAACTGGTCCAGATAAAACTTCCTCTTTTCTAATTAGAGACTATGCGTTATTGCTTCCACCTATAAAATTTTTATTTGCATTAGTCATTGAAATATCACTTTTCCAGAAATGTGAAAGTTATCCCGAATTTGTCCGATATATAAAAATGGTGATAAACATGTTATAAAAAATTATCGGCCAATTACAATTATATCAAACTTGGCAAAAGCCTTTGAGATTCTGATACATGTATTTTTATACAATCATGTCAGCAACGTAATTAGTCCTTATCAACATGGCTTTATGAAGAGTAAATCAACAAGCACTAACCTTCTTTGTGTAATCCAATATGTTGCTGAAATTTTAGATTGTCAAAGTCAAGTTGATGTAATATACACAGATCTATCCAAAGCAATCAATCGACTCAATTATAATATACTCATCGCTCAAGAGCTTGTAGGTTTCTCTGACAAATTCAAGTCTTACCTTATTAATAGGTTTCAGTTCGTGCAATCTCATAATTATCGTTCAAATAAGTTTGAAACTTTGTCAGGGGTGCCACAGGGTTCAATAATATTGCCATTATTATTTAATATTTAAATTAATGATGTAACTTTAGCGTTAAATGTCAGTCATTTGTTTTATGCAGATGACATGAAATTCTACTGTTCAATCACTAGTATTGAGGATTGTGAACATTTGCAATCTTGAAATAGTATACAATTGATGTAATTTAATTAGTCTTACTCTAATTATCAAAAAAATGTAATATATTGCTTTTCTCTCGTAAAATTGAATCATTTATCTTTCCCCAGAGCTTCGAGGGCACCTGTCTCCAGCATCCCAGTTTTTTCAATGATTTGGGTGTTATATTTGACCCTAAACTTTCGTTCAGTGACTACATTTTTATACAATTGTTGCTAAAGTGAAAAAAGCATTGGTTTTATAATTCGCAATTCTACAGAATTTCAAACAAGTAACACATTTATATCTCTATATTACTGCTTTGTATGCTCACGACTTGAATGCTGCTCCATTATATGGCATCCCAAAGATGAGACGCAAGTGATTATGCTTGAAAACATTCAAAGAAAATATCTTAAGTATGTGTCCTTCAGAATAAGTGAAATTTATTTGCTGATATCCTCTTGTTAACCGAGTTTAAGTTGGATACCTTAAGTACACGTAGATTTTGTCACTCACTCATAGATTTTGTCAAAATTTGGCAAAAAGTGCAACTTAATGTCCCCAGATCAACTATAGAGAACAAAATATATTTTGCATTGCCTACACCTTTGAACTCGTCTACTAGAGAATTCTCCACTTCTCAAACTGTGCGGCAGCGTTGCAAGATAGAATTGATATTTTTAATATTACTATTGCTAGAATAAAAACTATGTTATTAAGTACTTAATTAATTATATGCTTATTCTACGCGTTCCTTGATATACGTTTAGGGATTACTCTTTGTGTGGTTTTTATAATTATGCATGTATATTATTTGCATATATTTTTACTTTTACCGGTATATGTTTTATAATAACTTTATATATCTTATGTTGTTATATTGACCAGTGTTATTGTTATTTATATACATATTTTTGTTTGTTTTTTTCTGATTACTATGTATGTATATTGTATTTATTATATTTGTAATTATTTTTCATGGTAAAATGTTTGTTATTTATTCTCCTACCCTGTATCTGGTTTCTACCGTTGTGTAAATTAAAATAAAACAAAATAAATAACACTTCTGAAAATCGCAATGATCCACTCTCTAATTTGCTGCAATCAACATTTTAAAATGTTCCAATATATGACATAGATCTGCGTGATTGTTTGGTTGTTGAAGTACACACTGACTTCGACTTGTAGCACGTGAATATCTAGGATCTAACTATAAAATAAATGTCATCACATTCTCAAAATTCGTAACAAAATAAATCGGAGCTTTAATCCATGTGCACCATCGCGTAGGGACAAGCCGAGGAGGTAACGGTGTATTAAGGCTGGGATTCACCAAAGTGGGCCGGCAACTACCGGCTTGTTGCCAGCATGATATTTGGCGGCTTTGTCCCATATATTTCTTCACAATTTTTTTCTGCAAAACCCGGCGGCCTAAGTCGGCGGCACCTAGCCCAGTTTAGTGAAGCCCAGCTTTTATGAAAAACGTTCTTTAAATTCTTGTTTTTATGAGCTTGCTTTAACGAATGCTTTTGGTGTTCCCAATCAGAGTGTACCACTGGCTTCTGCCTACGAATTCCCTCTGCAGCGCGGTGCAAGGCATATGCAAAACACGTAATGTGCATCACATTGAGCTACGTATGTTTTAAACGATTTCACCATGTAGGTTGCTGCATCCATTATTAATACTTATTAGTATATTATTATTTTGAACAATTGTACTGGATAATGCACGTGTCACTACTATTTGTACAGTATGCAGTGGTTTGTTGTACACATTTACTGGCTAATCATATCGAAGACAAAGCCTTTTGAACACTCAACATTTTTGGTAAAACATTAACAATCTTATTACACTGAAAGTCAGTTGTTTCGTCCACAAAAATTCATACATCCTCTATACTATTACCCAAAACATTTTTAAACACAATTGGTAGACATGTTTTATGCAATGGCTACAAGGTAAAGGAAAATCAGATAGGTATTTTTTGCAAAGAAAGCATGTCGACTATGTTCCAAGCATGCACAAAACATGACACAGATTATAAAAAAAATTCTCCTCTTTTGTAACTGTACCTACAATATTCTGTCTATGGATAGCCGAATTTAAAAGTCATTCACAGTGCATTGCATGGAATACACAGAACGTGTGACCCATTTGTTGTAAGGTCATCGTAGTTTTTAAACATATTTTATTATTTATGCAGAAAAGGTAGTGACGCATGACGCTCCAAGAGTGTTTTATACGAGAACTAAACCAAACACCACTCCACGAAAATAACCGCATGCTTTCGTGTTGCTAAGTGGGAAATAAGTGCGAAGTTCTACGTATAATTTTATATATGTATTATCCCGGTTTCCTGCAACTTTCTGCCCAGATACTGATTGTACTGGTTGCATATATTACAGGTATATGAATAACCACATGAATTTTAATGTGGTGTGTATATTTATATTTATATTTTTGTTATAACTGCGCCGAAAAACAGCAACTAATTCCGGCATCTGTGAATCACCGACGACGCCAGGAGACGACTTACCTTTGACCTGGAAGTTTTGCCGAACTTCTTCTTCCTCGTACACAAAAGACTTGTACACAAAAAGACTTGTACACAAAAGACTTGTACACAAAAGACATCTGCGTTACACCCCCTGTGGAGGATTGTATATCCACTACACAATCCTTGCCTAAGATTGTACGAGTACAGCGTTTGCGTTTTAAGCATATACAACCTCCTTGCTTCTCTAATGAACATGTGTTGTCATTTACCCTTTATTTATTCGACCTAAACAATGGATAGATTAGGCTTAATACTTCTCCTGAACGTTATTTACATCGAATTTTCTCATTTTAGGCATTCAACTCATCTATTTTAACTTTCGAACGTAAAATCCAGGCTGTCTTATAGAGAAGAACGGGTAAGTCTTAAATATTAGATTTTTGGCATTCACCTTACGCATCTTTACATCAAGGGAAAATTTATTTCATATTTTTAGACGGATACAAATATTCCCAATAAGAATTTAACGCGTATAATAATTATTTAAGATATAAAACCCGGTTTGAAAACAAATATTATTTTTTTACGAGAACTTGATTTTTACAACACGTTTCTCGTAAAAATCATGCGTGATGGATGCATTTGGGCCAGATTCGGATTCAACACTCTAGAATCCACTCATAAAATTCAACCATTTTTTCTCAGGTAGGATTTTGATACAGACCGGTGTAATTTATGTTTTATATTAAAGGATTTTTAAAGAGAATTTGGAAAATTAATAATCTATTTAGAACTTTAATTAATTTATTAAAGAAATTGGGTTGAAAATTATGTTGCCTTTCTTCGATTTCCATTAATATAGAAGTAAGCTAACAAATTTAAAACTTTCAACCGTCTTATTAGATGTATTGTATTTTAATTAAAATTTAGCAAACCCACTTCTATAAGAAAAGTTGCGGAGCTCATTCAAGAAGTTTAATCGTTTTATTTGTTTGATTCTTTCATGGATGGAAATATGTACCGGGTGCCCATGACACCAGGTACCCCCTCACATTTTTCAAAATGAAAATTTGAAATTAAACTACAATATATTTGACATAAAAATATACTTTTTGACCTAACCAGACTCACAAATACACTTCCGGTTTATCCGGAATTACAAGTAACTTTTTATTTTAAATAACACTCTGTATATTTTTAACCTTATCTGATAGAGGTTTGAATTACCTTTACATTGGGCCTTTTTAAATCAAAATCGAATCACAAGTGACCCAGAAAACGGAATTTGTATGATCACTAAGTCGTCATGAAAATTATATTAATAAAGTTTACAATACTGCTACGTACAAAGCGTAATAAAAAAAAAATTATTATCGTTATTTAATAATAACAAAAAAAAAGGTGAAAGGTGAGTAATCTTCGATGGATACCTCTCCGGTACTCGCAGCAAATGTTTATTATAGTGTGCCGTTCGAAAATAAAGAACCACACACTAGGAACACACACTTCCCACATAGCACACTCATATACTTAGAACAAACTATGAATATAAGCATAGCATGTTTCTTTATACTCGGTATGTGCAAAAATTCATGCAAAACTCATAAGAAATTCGTACCTAGTGTATGCGTTTTAGATGGCAAGTGTCACCCAATTGGCAAGTGCATATTAGGTACCCAGCATATACTCCAACATGTACTTCGTATATGTTAATTATATACTTAGTATAATCCATATTAGGTACCCGGCATATACTCTAATATGTACTTTGTATATGTTAATTAGTACTAATGTATGAATTTTTAGTCTCATTTCTTTTGAAAATAGAACGTACTTAGTACATATATTTTATATATAAATATATACAGGGTGTTTCTAAATAGCATGTCAAAAATTCAACGGCATATTCTCGAAATGGAAATAGGTGGATTTGACCCAATTTACCTATGTACAAAAATGCATCTCTAGGAACTACGGCCCTGGAGAAACTATATTTTGCGATATCTTTTTCCGTGTCGAGATATTTTAATATTTGGTGTGCGTTAATTTGTATAATTGATGAATATTTTGGAAAATTTTCAGATTGTTAGTTGTACTGTAATAGTTTGAGAAGTTGAGGGGGTCATATCCCCTAATTCAAACTGTTACAGTAGATCTAACGATCTGAAAATTTTCCAAAATATTCATCAATTATACAAATTAACACACACCAAATAATATTAAAATATCTCAATATTGGAAGATCGCAAAATGTTGTTTCTGTAGGGCTGACTTTGGAGGCAGTAACTCCTTAGGGATGCATTTTTGTGTATAGGTAAAGTGGGTTAAGTCCACCTATTTTCATCCCAAGAATAAGCCATTGAATTTTTGGCATACTATTTAGAAATACCCTATATATATGTTTTAGATTTCCAGGTGTAGTCCCATGTAGTCGATAGGTTCTTAGAGGGATCGTAGTTGCTTAAATGACATTTTGTTGGAATTGCATCTGCCATCTTCAGGTTCTTATATCAGTAACTACTAACGGTGGCTTCTCGTAACTCGGAACAGTTTAAAAGGTTACATTAGAAAATTTAATTTTCAAAAAGACAAACATAATAATATTTTTATATGTTTATTAGAACAGTTGTTCAGTTTTACTAAGTTAAAATATAAATTTGATATAAAAAAAAATATATTAGGTAGTTATGTTTTTTTGGTTTTACTCAAAATGTTTTCACAGAGCCTACTCATCAACATTATTTTTCCTTTTTAACCTTTCTGGGGCTTTTACTAACTAATACGTGACAGCAATCTCAGCCTCCTTTTCGGTGGCCCCTTTTGTAGTGAAATGATTTTTCTGAAACAAAATAAAAACAATACAAGAATAATAAAAATCATTCCATAATTTAAATGACTGAAAAACTAAACCATAAAACATACTTTTGTTTTTATACCAAGTTCAACAAACCTAAACTTTTATAGCTACATAATATATGATGAAATTCAAATTTGAAGCATAAAATGGAACACTTCCAATGTTAAATATTATATTTCAAAAGATAGTCAACCATTTATTTAAAAAATTAGTTGGGAAGTAAATGTAAAAGATACCTTATACATTATTTAGGGACAGGCTAATGTAACTCGTGTGATTGTAGTAAATTTACTTTTCAAATAGACCGCTTTGTGTATGAAACAGACATATATTAAGCTCACTTAATATATGTGCACTACTATATATGCACTATACCTACATTCAGTGAGGACTGGGATCGTCACGCAGTTCCGCTTTCACTTCACTATATGTCTGTTTCACACACAAATTGGTATATTGGTCTAAAAAGTACGTGCATCTTTCGGAAGACCTTTAAAACATGAACCGCAATCTTCCCTATTTAAAATAGGAAAAAGGGCATTCAAAGCTGTGTGACTAATCTTTTGAGTTAAGGCCCATTCCCTCAACAGATCTATAGTATTTTTAGAATATAAATTCACTGAAAGTTCATCATTTAAAATATTTGAATTCTGGTAGCTATTATTGGTAGTATCAGAAGTAGGATTAGCGGAATTAGTGGAATTAGCACTATAACTACTTAAGTGACTGAATCCATCGTTATCCGCCCCCAAAAAATAAAAAACTTTTTTTTTTTTTTTTTTTTTTTTTTTTTTTTTTTTTTTTTTTTTTTTTTTTTTTATATTTTTTTTTTTTTTTTTTTTTTTTATTATTTTTTTTGGTTTTTTTTGTGTTTATATATATTTTATATCTCTGTACGAGTCAAAAAATCACTACTTAGATCTCGACTTACATTATTGTGAAATTCAAAAGAACTTGATGACATTGTAATAGCATTTACTGGGCTGATTTGTGGTACCGGTACCTGATTAGATTTTGAAAAATCTGGTGAACATCTAGGCAAATCTATGCGAGATACTTCTCTATATAATACAGGTAGATCTTCATTTATTAAAAATAAAGCTTTGTTCACCCTGTTTGCAAGATTGCGGTATAAAACACGAGCTTAATTACCTTTTTTAACCTGCGACATTCTTTTACAATCTGGCACAGCACACAAACAAAAATTAACTATAAATCAAAGCAGGCGATGAAAGATGCACGTAAAACAATAAATCTACTGCACTAATCATTAATTACCTACCTTATTAAAAATATCACTACGCTACCTCTTGTCTTATGCCATTTACTATAAATTAATACACTTTCACTTAGTAAAATAAATGCTTATGCCTCAACCACGTCTTGAACTGACCAACACAGAAATATCTGACAAGTGACAATTCTGTGGCTGTCGGCTGGAGCAAATCCGACAGAAGACTTGTTTGTTCATCAGTGCTGCACTAAACGCCAAACACTATACATTTTCAACTCGAGGACACTAGTTCACCAAACGGGTAAATGCACACTACAAACGATATAAAACAGTCAAAGATAAGTTATTATCGTAAGTATATTCAGAGTGGTTGTCTCTGGTATATTATCAATTATTGCAGCTAAAATGGCGTTCCCATTGATTGGACCAATAAGACGGCAGCATGTGACATCATAGGCCAAAGACATACTCTCGTAGGATAACTATGTACAAAACGGCGCTTTTAAATGGCCGGAGGGCGCTGGTGTCCATGTATTACTTGTTGCGATGTAGCATTAAGTTTATTATTGAAACAGAAAACTCAGTGATGTTAAAATTATATATCACACAGGTACACATATGAACTTGCCAATTGGGTGACCTGCCATGTAAAACGCATATACTATGTACGAATTTCTTACGAGTTTTGCATTAATTTTTGCATATACCTAGAATGAATAACATGCCATACGTATTACATGCATATATTTACATGCTGTGTGCATAGGTAAAAATATACTTCACAGTATATTCTCTTGATTTTCTACTAAATATATCATCAAAGTAATATACTATGCATGTAATTTACTGTATATACATTTTGCGTAGGTCTTAAGTATGTGCTTGGCATACTCTTCTTGATATATACTTTTTACATATTGGTTAGTATATACTACGTGCAATAGTTGAAGGAAATAAAAAGAACAGAACGTACCTAGTACAAGCGTAGTATACTCTTCTTGATATTTACTTTTTACATACTGGTTAGTATATACTAAGTGCAATAGTTCAAGGAAATAAAAATAACAGAACGTGCCTAGTACAAGCGTAGTATAAAATATCAACGTATAATGCACAAATCGTAGCAAAATTTGTAAATCGTATATACTATGTATACTGTGTGCTATGTGGGTTGCTAGCTCATCGGGGGGAGCAGGTAAGACAGCTAGGTGGTAAACACACAAACAACAAAAAAAAAAACTGGATGTTTGAAATCAAAGGATATATTACAAAATTATATAGGTATATTATAATATGCAATGACATTTACGGATAGATATGTACATATATTGGTAAATATAACAGAGAAATACTCGCACTGATGGGAGGGTTGCTCCCATATACACTTAAACTAATAGGATATATATGCATATAAAAGTAAAATAAACAAGATATCCATGCTACAGATATCCAACAAATGGCATAAATATGTGGAAAAAAAAATGCAAACAAAAATGTATGTACTAGGGCACTTATCTTGTGACTGGTGAGCGGCGGGCGTTGTCAATAGTGTCTAGGGGTTGTAGCCAATTGGGTGAGCGCTACACAGCTAGGAGATGTTCTCTGATGCGATGGCCGGGAATCGGTCCCACAAAACGATGGTGAACCAAAAGGCGACACCTCAAAACGGTGAACCAAAAAATGCACTATTTAAATATTTCCTCAGGGTGGAAGGAAAAAAAATAGGACCAAAACAAAAAAAAATTCCGGTTTGACTGTAGTCTCCAAACCTTAAAACCACTGGAAGTTTCTCGACTGGCACCTCGACACGGCTTAACGAGTTAATCCCAAAATGTAATTTCGTGAAAACTAACTAAATCACATAAGATGATAATCTAATCACGAACACGGCAGTGCACTCACTATTGATCCCAATACTCAAAAAATTGGTAACTCACAATAAAGAACGTGTGAACGCAATGCCTACCCCGTTAATAATCCCCCAAAACATGGCTCTCCCGGAAAAAGAAGGAAGAGAAAAAAAATCATAAAAACCAGCATTTCAGAAAAACCATTCAAATGCAGGAAATGAACGATGTACCGCGTTAATTGTTGACGATCCAAGTCAAGAAGAACATGAATTACAGAAGCCCTACTGTTTAAAATAATACCACAAAGTGAGACACATACTATTTTCTCTTAGACTAGAAGACCTAATAAACAAAATATTATTTAGAGAAAACAAATTTAAATTACAAAGGAAAATTACCCATACCACGTAAGTCATGTTAACATCTTACATAGTTCACGACCTTCAGATGGTATCAAGGTCATGACCTGAGAGACACAGGACCGGAGGTCTCAATCGCCACAAGCCTACAAATTTAAACAATGAAATGGTTACTGTTTACTACCATATTACAACAGTTGAACAGCTAGGATGCTTATGCAGTATGTTACTATGTTGGTTGTACCGCTGAATAGAAAAGATAACAAAATTAGCGCCTAGTAATAAAGCCGTAACCTAAGGCGGTCCTGTAATATTGGACGTACCGTCTTGCGCTCTTACGCTAGAACGTTGCAACCGTAACGACAGCTACTTTTGCCTACGTAGTGCGTAAAGTTTAATTTGAGTTTTGACAGACAACATAATAACCTAAGCTGAGAATTGTAAAGTAAAAGGTTTATGGTATATTACTAACACAAGTACCCATTACTGGATAACAAGCCCTATCAAGGTAAGTCCCCAATTATTTTCTTTATTTCACAATAAGAAAGAAACGATATCGTTTTGTTTGTTTTCTTTCATAGGTTATATTTTATTAAATACAATTTATTACATTGTAGGTACGGTCATTACTCGAAAACCAATTAAAATTGAAAATGCATATCAATTAATTCAACCCTAAGCCGAAGTACGTGGCAGGCAACGAGGACAGAAATAATTTCTTACACGAGAAGAGGCTGGATTGGACTAATTATATTGGTAAGTTACTATTAATATTATATTAGCGATATAGACAAAATAAAGACATCTATACATTTGCCCTGTGACACTTATTATTTACTAAAACAAACCACTGGATGATGGTCTTCTATAAAATTTGTTTTGTTTTAGATCTCTTGAAGTAACAATCAGAGCGAGATTAGCAACATCGATGGACGCGCGGAAAATACAAGGAAACAAGTTTCATGACTACCTGATGGATTACTAATTTAAAATAATAAAATATTGAATTTAAATTGTAATTAAAATCCAATAAACAAGCTCATATTTAGCAAAATAACAGTGGTATTTTATTTTATTTTATTTCAGGCCTCATGAAATTTTCAAGTGTAACAATACTTAGTATATAACTAGGTATTAACCTCAAGGGTACCATTTAAAAAAAGTGAGTTTTGGTCGTTTATTTTTTTTAAAAAATATTTATCACAAAAAAAACACCATAAATTAATCAAATTGCCAAAACTGTCATTTTTTTGGTGAAAAATATTTAAAAATACCTGATAGTTAATACCTAGTATTTTTAATATTATATTCATGACCACTTTATAATCACACACACTTCCATTTTTCAAGGTAATTTTTAATTAGATTGTGGTTGTGAAGAAACCATTGTAAAGATAATTCAACCCTTTATCGGATAAGATTAAGAAAATAAACTGGGTGTTATTTAAAATAAAAAAGTTACTAGTACTTCCGGTTAAACCGGAAGTGCATTTTTTGAGTCCAGTTAGGTCAAAAAATGTATTTTTATGTCAAATTTCATGTACCTTAATTTTAAACTTTTACCTTGAAAAATAAAGAAAAAAGTGGGGGGTTTCTGGTCTCGTGGGCTATGAAAAAAAAAAAAAAAATATATATATATATATATATATATATATATATATATATATATATATATATATATATATATATATATATATATAATATATATATATATATATATATATATATATATATATATATATATATATATATATATATATATATATATATATATATATATATATATATATATATATATATATATATATATATATATATATATATATATATATATATATATATATATATATATATACATATAATTTTAAAGAATGCATCCTGCAATATACAATTTAACAAAGTATTGCATCGCATGTAAATTGTAAATATACGATCTTTGAGGTAATAATATCACACTCTCTCAAATATAGTTACTTATACAGAATATAGCAGGTGTATCATGTATCAGAATTTATCTGAAATATTTCCTTAAGAAAATTGTTTTGGGAGAGATGTATCTAAGGTGGACTTAAATAATATACTGAAGCTCACAAATGCAAAATCGTTAGCAGGAGAAAATTGTCATCAAATCCAGGCGACATAACAGGGCTAAAATAGGGGTCTATATCGAAAAAAGTGCAGAAGTTTTGATATTTGGTTTTGTAGATTTTGGTATTCCTAATTTTGCAGCCTCGATGAATTATGATGGTATTACCAAAATAGCGTTGATATCGTCATGTTTTTGCAGTATGTCGTTTCTTATATATCCTGCAAAGAAAGTATTTATGGCCAAATATAAGAGGATTAATTTCTCAACAACTTGCATGAAATAATAATAGTATTAATAAAATTCACATAATGCAAAGTAAATGATTTAATTTTTGATGTGCCTATATCTGTACTTGAGAGCCATAATGGGTTAAGTCCAAATTTCACAAAAGGAGATTATTGGTTTAGTCATTTGTTACGTCCATTGAGGTTCAATAAGACCTTAGTATGAGGCGAGCAGGGATAACTAAATGTTAAGGTTTGTCTAAACGAAATCTTTTAGCTGCATTTAACTACATTAAAACATTTGTTTTGTGACTTAAACCGTTATGGCTTTTAGGAATAGATATATTTTACTACATGAATTTCAAGATACCTAGTAATAATAATTGAATTTTTAGAGTGAAATGTTTACAAAAATTGGTGGCTACTTAAATGTTACTCACTGTATTAAATAACATCATTCAAATATTTACTATATTAACATTGGACATACCTGTTAAAAAAGTAACATATCGCCAAATATACATATTAACAGGACAAAAAACTTTAGGCCTAAAGATTTTATATTTATTTCGAATTTCTGTCGTTAATCCATAGTTATCCTTCTCGAAGTGCAGTGAAGTGATTAATAATTAACTCATAGTTGAAACTTTTCGGGCGAGAGCTATTAATATATATTGGTTGTGAGTCATGTAATTACGGTGAGGCCAATTATTGACCTCACCGCTTTGAAATTTGAAATATATTCGATTGAATGAATGGTTGGCGTTAATTTAAGTTGGAAAGTTGCTGTTCTGAACAGCTAGCGTTTGATTTAACTAATTGTTGGTATATTTTCTTTGAGTATTGTAAACCTGTTTTTCATTTCTGTTGGGATTTTGCAGAGTGGGCATTTATTTTTCATTCCTTGCAAATATTTAAAAAAACAAACTTGGTAAGATATTTAAAACTATTTTAGTAACTCGCTATTGTTCGAACGATTTTCGTACTTAATATAAACTTTGTAGTTGTTTTTTTTCTCCAATTACAGCCCCATTACGTAAAGCGATATAATAAATTGCTCTACAAAACAATAGTTGGAAATATTAGGGAACTATTTTTGTAGAGGTAGGTATGTTACCTTTTTATTATTGCATACCTATCCTGTATTGTAATATTAAAATACAAATAACTCCAAAACGATGTCTCTTATAGAAATTTAGTAAGAGCATTTTTTTATGCAGTTTTTAACACTGGTGTCGTTTTCAGTTTTAAATGTTTAAAAAATATATAAGACAAGAAAATTATAGCGAAAATTCTACCTCCCTAACTACCCCAACAAATCATGATACTTAGATACAAGTTTGACAAAATGTTACTTATCCCCTTTAAAGGTTTGTAGCTCCTTTATGAACTGATTTATGGTAAATGTTTATACAGCGATTTCAGTAAATAATGGTATTCCTTTTAACAGATGATAGAAAAATCAATTTTCAGCAAAAGTTTCATTTGAACATGGGGTCTCAAGGGCTTACTTTCCGAGATAGAGTGTTAAATTATCCAGAAAAAATAAACGGAAAATTTTATATCTACGAACGTAGAAGAGATTGTTAACCAAACTTAGCGCACACTGTCACTGTATGAACTACAACGGTAATTTAAAATATCAGACTTCTAATGTGTCCAGTGGCGAAGATATGGGTAACCAATATCATAAATATGGTGAGAAAAATTGTATCTCCCTGTGGAATAATAAATTTGATATATCTCTTGGATTTTCTTCGTATGTGGTCCCGTTTCGCCGCAAATTATCTTTTATTTGTATAACGACTTAACACTACTTTTGTATTTGAAAAATCAAGTACGCAACCAATTTCAATTATATGACATTTATCATCAAAATTTGTTAATTCGATGTCGTGTTTTAAATACATTATATTTTGTTTCTTTTTTATTGCTGATGTATTTGTCGTTCACCACAAGATGCTAGCTAGGGTTTTCTTTATAAGAGAGTATCACGATATGATATTAATTTATGGTAAATCTCGGTGTAACCCGGCGCGAGCGAGGCGTATCTACGCACAACGGTTCTCAGCAATGCACCTAACTTCAAGAAATGTTTTCGTAGAGGCTGATAGGCGTTTGCTAGAAGCTGGCAACATTGTTTCCAAATGTGCAATTCGCGCGAGAAGGCAACGGATTGCACCGGAAGCAGAAGTGCAAATTTTGCATGCTGTAGAGAAAGATCCGTCATTAAGTAACCAAAAGCTTGCCCTTCGTTCCAGAGTATCTATTGGGAAAGTCCACAGTATATTAAAAGAACAATTGTTACACCCATAGAATATTCTGAGTGTTCAGCAATTCTTGGCTGCTGATTTTTTGCGTAGAGAAAATTTCTTTCGGTGGTTTATTGCTTGTGTGCGAGCTGATCCCAATTTTACTTACAACATACTATCCTCAGACGAGGCAACTACTCAGAATGGACTGTTGAATTTTCACAACTCACATATTTGGAGCGACGAAAATCTACATTGTATAATTCAACGAAATACTCAGCGCAGATTTTCTGTTAACGTCTGGGTTGACACAATTGGTTATTTCCTGATTGTCCCATGTATTTTGCCACAAAGACTAACTAATCAAATGTATATAGATTTCCTTGTAAATAATTTACAGAAACTGTTAGAAGATGTTCCCTACGAAACACGCTTAACACGTTGAGTGCCACCGTGTATAAAAAAATACGGGCTCTAAGGCCAAAAATTTTTTTTTTGATAAATTACATTAAAATAGTTTTACATAACATATTAAGTCATTTTAAGAAAAATATTATGAAAAATACGTAACTTACAGCAAAAATACATAATGGTGACATGTTGGTCTCATGCGGCCATGAAGTTCCAATTTTGTCGTTAAGGTCATGTGAGTCCAACGTGTCACCAAATTGATTGTGTGCAGTTTCATGTTTTAGCACTAGTAAACAACATCCATATATGTATGTGTTTTGCGTTTAGTGTGATCTTGCGGGTGGTAAAGATGGGTACTTACGAAAAAGAACAAGAGCGCCTACAGTGTTTATTGCAAGAATGTCTTTCTGACGAAGACAATAATGAATTTTTTGAACCTGATGGTACGTCCGATGAATATGAGCCCGAATCAAGCGAAGACTTCGACTCTGATTTATCATATTACGATAATCAGCCGCCTAAGGGAAGACTTCATACTAAAAAACATAGTGCCTGAGCAACCAGCTCATGTACTCGAGGATGTTGGTCGAACTAATAGAAGACGTTGTACGACCTGTTATGCGAATATGTCTAAGCAGTTGGGATCGAAGGAGGCAGCGAAAAAGACTGCACAAAGTTCCCTAAAATGTTCCGAGTGCAATAAGCATTATTGCCTTTCTTGTTTTTTTGAAGTGCACAAAGCATTCAAAATATAATATTTTTATCTACTTTTGTATTATTTTTTTCGATATTTATGTCGGTTAGACAAATATATAATGAAAACAAATTTTATTTTATTTTATTTGTAACCAAATAAACACAGAATATAAAATATTTACGTAAAGTATCCGCTTTTATTAGAAAAGAATTCATCCCGGAAACAATTTGCTGTATGGTGCCACATAGGTCTCATATTAACAGGCCAAATATAGAGAACGGACCGTCAGGCCATGCTTTTCACCACAGCATTGTTTTAAATGCAATGCTTGAGACCAACGGGGCTTCAGACAGCGAAATTGTTCGACAATATACGCGAGTCCACATTGGTCTCATAAAGCCAATGTGTCCGGAAAATGTGTGAGACCCTGTTGGACTCATCTGGCACTCAACGTGTTAAATATGTGATATTTGCATGACGGCGCACCCGCGCATTCAATTCGTAAGATAATCAAATATTTACATAACACATTCGGAGCCAGGTGGATAGGAAGCAATGGTCCTCACACCTGGAATGCCCACACACCTGATTTTTGAACCCCATTGACTTCCTCTTCTGGGAACATTTAAAAAATTTAGTTTATGTAACTGACAGCATTGATGAACACGATTTATGACACAAAATATTTGAAGGGGCAAATACCATTCGCCAACGACCCGAAATATTTCAAAGGTTGCATGAAAACTGGTTCCGCAGGTGTCAGTTATGTGGAGAGAGACAAGGTGGACACTTTCAACAACTACTTTAAGACTATTTACGCATTTCGTATTATCTCGTTTGTCTCTGTTAAAAATAAAAGGCTTTCTATCAATTCACTTTTTTTACTTTCTTATACGTAATATAAGGAAGCATAGTAATCGTGATTTTTTTCGACCTCGAGATTTTGATTGATGTATACGAACCCTCCTGAATCCATTCTGACTATTTTCCGAATGATGTCTGTCGGTTCGTATGTATGTATGTGTGTGGCCACGATAACTCAAAAAATACTAATGGGAGACTTCCCAAATTTGGCAATTAAGATTTTAACAACATTTTAGTTGACACGTTAAATTTGGTGGATGTGGTACCACCAGAAGAGACATAATGATGAAAGAAGAATAAAGGTAAAATTTCGGGAAAAAATTTAAATATTTTTATTGTATTTATTGTAATGAAAAACATAAATTTATGAAAAAAAAAGAATATGTCCGCATGTCTGTAGTATCGCGATTGCAGCCAGAGTTTTTGAAATAAAGCTTTAAAATTTGGTACACGTATTCTAAAGGCCAAATGCAATGAAAAATTCGGTGATGAGCAAAATTGGCTGGCTAAAATTTGATCCACGGACCCAAAACTTTTTTTGTATTTGTCTTTACAAAAAAATATATTCTTGATGAAAGATTATAAATCATGTCTACTATATCAAGCCAATAACATGTATTTTCCAAGTAATTAAATAAAGCTGATGTAAACTGAAATTTTTACACATTTGACTGGGATTAGGATAAATTTAACAGTTTGATATTTGAAATGTCTAATTTCGTAACAAAAATGTCAATATTAATAAGAAGAAATTATTAAAATATATGATATGAATTATTATTGACGATAATAATTAATTATTTAAAAATTTTAATGAAACATGTCAAGGTAGCTATAAAAATTTAGTTGAGGTAAGTGAAGAATTAAATAGAATAATATGTTTAGATCAGGATGATATATACTGGTATAAGAAAGTTATGTGCTGGCCACAACAGATGTTTTTTGTTAAGTTTTTTAAGTACAAAAATAGTTTGAGCCGATATAGAATTAAATATACGAAAAAAATCCAAGATATACTTTTTCTTTGCAACTGAAAAATGCATTGAGATGTACTATCAAATTTATTATTATACAGGGTGATACAACTTTCGTCACCATATTTATGATATTAGTTGCCCATATCTCCGCCACTGGACGCTTTAGAAGCCTGATATTCGGAATAATCGTTGTAGTTCATACAGTGATAATGTGCACTACGTTTGGTTAACATATCTATTCTACTTTCGGAGATATAGAATTTTCTTTTTTTGTTCTGGATACTTCAACACTCTATATACTAAGACCTTGAGGCCTCATATTTACGTGAAACTTCTTGCTTAAAACTAATTCTTCTATCATCTCTTAAAAGGGATGCCATTATTTACTGAGCACCCTGTATACAAAACTCAACTTATTTTTTCTAGTTCTATCATTCTCTTGAAGGAAAGTATTTAATTATGGGACACTGTATATTAATATTACAATGTTTGTTACTTAATTTATTACTGATTTAATAAATGTTTCCCACTTTTTTAAATTCATTTAATTTTATGCACAAGTAAGCAGAATAAAAAAGGTTTAACAATATTTGCAAAATTATTGTAGATTTTGTAAACATTTAAACGTAATTTATTGGAATAAACAGGTTCTGAAATTTAAATTCACCCTCTCACACAAAAACTTCTGTAAAGTGCATAAATTTTAGTATGCCGTCAAGTAGATTGTTTTTAATTTATCAAATTTACGAATGGCTTTTCAAATACTTTACAAAATTTTACATAACCCACGTCGCTAAGACGACTTTTCTACCATTCGCGGATTTAATGAAAGCGATTGTTTAAAAACATAACGACAGCAGCAGATAATGGGGATGTCCCGCTAGACTGAAAATTGAATTTTTTTAAATGCATGATTATGCATTATACAGGGTGCTTAAAAAAATTAATAACATTTCTAGGGCAGGCAATTAGTATATAAAAAAATAAGCATTTTATTGACAAGAGAACCAATTTTATGTAAAATTAAAGGATACTTCATATTTTTCAAAAACGAGCGGTGCGAAAATCTAAACTCACAAAAATTGGGAGCAAAAATTCTCAATGATAGTTGTGTAATTGGTGCCCTTATGAGATATCACAATAAGACTAACTTTGTTGATCTCTAAAACGTACCCATATCTAATTTTAATACGATATCAGTTGCAGTTTTAATTTTGTAAAAAAATGTGATAAAGAAAATAAATTATAAACACTCCGTGTCTAGAAAGTTGCTCATGTTAAGACATAATATAATTTGCACAAAATTAAGAATTTAGCTACCTCTGCTCCGTTTATATTATGGCTTTATTGGACTATATGAAAGTTAAATATTTAGGAGTTATGATAATTTGAGATGGCACCAACATGTCACTTATTTAACTAACAAGCTTAGAAAACTAAATTTTACATTTTATCAGTTGCGTATTATTTTAAATAGAAAAAAATTTATCGATCCTATATAACGCCTTAGTGGAATCCCTAATAAACTATTGCATTGTAGCATGGGGTAGTATTTTTAATAACGCATTACATAACTTATAAATAATACAGAATTCAATACTTAATAAAAGTATTTAAAATAAATATAGTTTAAAAAAACTAAAAAACACGCTTTTAAAGCACATCAAACTAAAAAAGTGAAAAATAATTATTAATATAAACTGAAAACAATAATGAACGAAAAATACTAGTATTATTGTGAAAAAAGCGTGGGTTGCTCGATATACGAAAAATATGGCACAAAGCGCCCCACGCTTTTTTCACAATAATACTAGTATTTTTCGTTCATTATTGTTTTCAGTTTATATTAATAATTATTTTTTCACTTTTTTAGTTTGATGTGCTTTAAAAGCGTGTTTTTTAGTTTTTTTTAAACTATATTTATTTTTCACTTTTTAGTTTGATGTGCTATGAAAGCGTGTTTTGTAGTTTTTTTTAAACTATATTTATATTGCTTATTGATGCTGATATTATAACATATTACGATCCAACAGATATTTCTGAAAAAAAAAATATTTTTTTATTTCAGCCATGGGATTTGAACTCACGCCCGAGGAGTCCGTCGTTTCGTGTCGACTAAGACTTGCCCGCTCGGCCAACGACCGAACTGAGAATCACGGAATATACTTACAATATTAAGCCTCTTGCTCTCACGCAGAGGATACGTGAGGAAAGGACTGGCGATCCTGATCAGGATAATGATATAAACTTATCAAATTATTGTATTGTTACCAATTCCAATTTCCAATTTAAAATCTTTATTAATAATTAAGTACATTGTGTCAGCTTATATGGGGTACAAAATAAGATTTACATTAATATATACATATATACAGAAAAAAGGAAAACTAAAAATCAATTCATTCATAAAATACTTAAAAATAATAGTACAAACAAATTAACGAAGTATAACATTCCATATAAACATATTTACAATATAAATACAGCCATCACGCTTTACAGAACAAGTGAATAAGCATTTAACCACCCCATTTAAGGGATGCAAGTGGTTTTCCAGGATTTCCCTGCATAGCTGGGTGTTCCTGGGCAGCCGGCCGATGTTATGGCCCTGGTGGCTTGGCAGTACCCCTTTCGTTGTTATGGGTAGAGGTGAATGCTTTCCTGCAACAATAAAGCATGTTTAATTGGTTTGCCATGGCTTATAATAATTAAAAGGATACAAAAATACTAAAAATGTCGTTATAGTCTGTCTTGCAGGAAAAAGCTAAAGAAAAAACCTCCTTAAGAAAATTTAGAATTTAGAATGTGTGTGTGAAATGGGTAGGTAGGTAAAAGAGTAGTTATCTAAGAAAGATTTAGGTTTTGGGTATGTAGGATGGTAGTATAAAAGGGGTAGTTTGTTATGTCTGTCGTTTTGTGTGTAATGTTAATGTTATTCGTAATAAATCGGGAGGTTTTCATGTATTAATTTATGGGTATGCTGATGGCCGTGGTAGTGTCTGATGTCTGTAATGTGTGCTGTAAGTACTGAGTGTTGTATGTTATGTCTGAAAAATGTTTGTGCCGTTTGTGTGATGTACTCTCTAATGTAGGGTAAGTTAGCTGTCTCGTGGAGTCGTTGCGTGTCTATGTATCTGTTAGAGTTAGTGAGGAGACGTAAAAGTTTGTTTTGCGTCGTCTGGAGACGCCCGAACTGTGTGTCGGACATCCTGTTCCAGACGACGCATCCATATGTTAATATGGGCCTAATAATTGTGGTATAAATTAGTAGCTTATTTTTGGTGTTTAACACCGCTCGTCGATTAACGAGCGGATATAGCTGATGTAATGCCATGTAGGCCCTATTTAGGGTTTTTGGTAATGTGCGGCTTAAAAGAAAGCCGCTGGTCCAAGTGGACCCCAAGATATTTAACAACTTTAGTCTCCTCAATAACTCTATTGTTTATGGTAAGTGGTGTGAAAGTCCGTATGTTTGTGAATTTCTTAGTAAAGTTAATTGTCTCTGTTTTGTTTCGTTAATTACTATCTTCCAGTCCGTGTAGTACTTGACAATTTTGTCCAAGTGATACCGCAACTTGGTGGTTGCGGTTTGGGCGTAGAAGGACTGGGAGTAGATCGTCGTGTCGTCCGCGTACATAATAGTCTGTGTAAGTGAATGTGTCGGGATATCCGCGACATACAGGTTAAATAGAACCGGAGACAACACCGTCCCCTGGGGTACACCCGCCCTTATTGGATGCGAGCCGGAGAGGGTATTGTTGATTTTAACGGAGAATTGTCGATCTTCTAGGTATGACTTATAGAAAGACACAGCATAAACAGGTAGTTTATGCTGCTCAAGCAATTTATGCAGGAGGCCTGCATGCCAGACTGTGTCAAATGCCTTCTGGATATCCAGGAGCAGCATTTTAGTGCAATGTTTTTTGTTGAAGCCCTCGATGACGTCGTGCACCACTCTGCACAACGACAGCGTGGTATTGTGCCCTCCTCTGAAGCCAAATTGTATGTTGGGTAATAAGTTGTGTTTGTTAATAAATTTATTTAAATTTGCGAGCTGAATTTTCTCCGCCACCTTCCCCAGCGTGTAAAGCAAGGAGATGGGGCGGTAGCTAGATGGTAAAACGGGGTCCTTACCTGGCTTCAGGAAGGGCACAATAATTGAGGTTTTCCACGCTGTGGGAAAGTACTGTAGGCGTATCGACGCGTTTATAATGTAGGTGATTTGGACTATGGTTTTGTGTGGTAATTTTTTTGTATAATAGGTTTGGGATGGTGTCGGGACCTGGGGCTTTGAGGTTAGGTAGTGTTTTCAGTATGGATTTAAGTGTACTAGGAGATGTGAGGAGTTTTGCGAGTTTGTGTGGGGGGATAGGAGTGTATGTAGGGATGTGTGCCATATTTGCGTCGATATTGACCTGGTGCTCGGTCTCGTTCGGTTTAGCATTATATGTTTCGAAAAGGTAGCCAGCCACGGCGTCGGCTTTCTCCCTGTCAGACAAGGACGTGCGTCCATTACTAATAATGACGGGGGATTTGATTATCACCTCGTTTAAGCATTCTTGACATCGTCCACAGGGAGTTGTCCTTCACCGTTAGCTTGGCCACCTTTTCGTTCCATTCTTTGTTTTTATGTTCAACCAGCTGGTTGTTAATATTATTTTGTAGGTCTCTCAGCCTTCTCTTGTCGACCGGCCTGTGGTTTCGCTGCCATTTTCGGCGTACTCTATTTTTGAAAGCTATTAAATTTTTAAGGCTAACTGGGATATCGTCCTCTCTGGGGCCCACCCTGTATTCTTTAACAGACTTACGTCGAGCAGTAATAATATTATTAGTGAGAATATTTATCTCACTATCAAGCTGATCTTTATTGTTAATATTTGGGTTAATATTTGTGTATAAATTCATGAGATGTTTGTATTTATCCCAGTTAGCCTTTTTATAATTAAAAATGTTTCTATGTAGTACATTCCGGTCGATTTCGAGAAGGCTGAAAGTGATAGGATTATGGTCCGAACTTAGTTCGGGCCGAGAAACCAAGTCAATATCTCGCAAATAATTTTTGTTTAGAATAATGTCTATGTATGATGGTGTGCTGTTGTTTCCGGGGTAATGTGTGGGTGTATTGGTCGATACGACCGCAATACCCTCCCTGAGTGCATAGTCATGCACGACGGTACCATTGGCATTGCCGCGCTTGTTTCTCCAGACGACATGTCTGGCATTCAGGTCACCTGCAATTAAGACTCTATTTTTATTAAATAATATGTTTAAATCGTTTTCTCTGATTCGGTTCCTGGGCGGGTTGTAGGCCATAATCAGAGTGGTCCCGTCACCAGTTCTATGCCTATATTTTCGATGGACGTGTTTGCAGGGGGGACTGGTATGTTGGGAACGTCCTTCTTCACCAAGATAGCTACGCCCTCCACCTCGCCTCCCAATTCGGTCGGCCCTGTAAATAAAATAATTGTTAATTTTAAATTTATGCTTTGTTTTTAAGTTAGTCTCCGTAAGTAATACTATGTCGATTTTATTGTCAAACAAAAATTGTCTCAGTTCGTTGGCTTTGCTGTTCAGGCCGTTACAATTCCATAACAGGCAATTAGTTAAGAATTTGGTAGTTAGGTAATATGTTAGCTGTGAAATCCTGAAGGACAGAAATTGCCTGCATTGGTTCTGTGACGACCCGAAGCAAGCTGTTTAAGTGCTGTATCGCTTTTATAGTCTCTTTAAGTTGATCATTTTGTTAAGTTCGTCTAGTTCCTTGGTAAGAGTATTAAAATCTGTAAAATGTCCGTCCGTCGTAGCTGTGTGTCTGGGTGATTGTTGCTGTTGCGTGGTCCGTGTCGAGTGTGTCGGGACATTTCCTGTATTTTGTTTGGCATCTTTTGGCTGCTCCCTCGTTGGCTGCTGTTGTTGTCTGTCTCTCCATGCATTGGTGGTCGGGGGCGGTGCTGCAATATATTTCGGGGACGGCTGTACTTCGTTTTCTTTTTCCATGTTTTGCTTAATAATATTGGAACGAAAGATGTACACAGGACAGTCTAAGTTGGATGCGGTGTGTGGCCCTTGACAGTTGGCGTACTTTAGGGTGACCTCCATGGGCTTTGTACAATCCTTGGTCCAGTGGAGTCCGGCACATTTGACACAGCGTGCGGTTCGGTGGCAGTTACTTGTGGCGTGCCCCCACATTTGGCATCTCCTACACTGCGAGAATAATCTATCGTTCGTGCGCCGCTCCCATGATATTTTAGTGAATAATACATACTTAATGTCATTTTGTAATTTCTTTAAAGTAATGTTCTTGTCCGTAATTACGAGGTACAATGGATTTTTCATCGTTTTCATTTTAAAAATATTTAAAATTTCTATTTCGTGATTATCAGATATATCATTTCTGATGTCCTCTATTGTGGGGTCGCCCTGTAGGCCCCTAAGTACAAAGGCATGATTTTTATCATTTTTAGCTGTGTAAGAATGATACTCAACTTCACTGTTGTTAAGTTTCTCTTTATACTTGATAAACTCATTTTTATCATAAATGTATAAAAGAGTACTGTTTTGTGAAAATTTTACGTGAAATCCCAATTTGACATGGTGGTTTATCTCGGCCATAAAGTCGGCGTGCTTGCCAGGGACCCCTTTTAGGACCAGCGGTGGATTTTTCGGCGGCGGCTCCGTATTTGTCTTAGGCTTAGAAATTGTACTGGCTGTTTTACGTCTTATATTATATATATAAGAGTTGGTTGCAAACAAACAAACAAACAAACATACAAGTGAAGCTAATAAAAAGCGTGTTAAAAAGTAAAATGTTCTCCACAGAGCCCTTATACCCTGAAACGAATTTATTAACTATAAGAAAACTTTTACAATAAAAAATAATACACATCATTTCGATTGATTCCAAAATCTGTTATTTTAACTTGCTGTATAGTTTTTGTAATACTATACATATATTACTGACGACTGCATGCAAGTGTACGCATAGGTAGTGTCAAAACATTAATATATTGGAAATAAACTAGTAAAACTATAATATACAAAATTGTAGCTAACCAATAATCAATAAATTTAAAAAAATTCAATAGTTGACGGTGGAGCTTTCAATAACATGGAATTTAAACCAATAATCGCATTTTGATAAATTTGACATAACCCGTTATGGTTCTCAGGTACATGATTATAGATGGTTGCCATTTAAAACGTCAGAATAATCTACAGTTTCAGCCAGTTAAACAACCAATGATATGTTTGCTATTTTTTGGCCAAGACAGTGTTGTTATATCTCCTATTCTTGATGTGAAATATTTGTGGTTTTTAAAGAAACGTAAATTCTTACATATATTTTAACTTAACTTTCTGAAACCAAATTTAATTCTCGCGGCGACAATAACTTTCTCTGGCGTGTATTATTGGCTTCAAAAGGTTGTAATTCAAAAATACTTCATTTTTTAATGTAAAACGTTAAAAGTAAGTACCTAATGCAATTAATACACTATAACTAGGGACACGCTAATAGGTAAATCTGCCAACACGACAATCTCCTCCTTGGTTTCACTAGCCGCTTGTGTTTCGGCGCATAACATTAACATTAGGTTTGATTTGCTAAATAAATACTTATTTGAGGTAAAATTGTAAATTTCGTTAATAAAAGTAAAAGGTTCACTTAAGATTAACAAAAAAAATACCATCATTAGATTAAAATTTATTAGGGAAAGTAAAATAAGTACCTGTAGTGGAAATTCCACAGTAGAAAGAGAGGAACATATGTATAATTATAATCGTAGGAAACTTTTAACGTAAGATAATCTCGGTTTCTATAATGTGAACAGTCAAATTGTAAGTTGAAAACAGACTAGACAGGAAAACAGTTTATTTACTTTTAACACAGTGCATGATTCACTTAAATATGAAACCTACTAGATCTCATAGAAGAACGGAGATGCGATGAATAATTATAATTTGCTTACCATATTTTACCAGCTGATTGTGTGTGCATAGGTTTATATCACAATGTTGACTTAATTTGTTAAAATGATTGCACATACAATGTATTGGTGATATTAGCAACATTGGTATTGTCTCGTTTAGTATAAAATGTGCAATTTTGTCAAGAATGTATTCTTGGAGTGAAAAAATTAATTTGTGAAAGATTTTAAGGACAGTCAATTTTATTATGTAATAATTTGTATGGAAAAAAGTAGCATAGAACAAATTCGCCGATCCACTATGGGCCGATGGTGAAGGCGCCATCTCAAAAATACCAAAAACCGAATGAGGAACACAAACTTCAATTTTCTTATAACCAATACATCAAACTTTTATAATTAGGTTCGGTAATTTATTTAAATGTTGACTGGGTTCATTTAGTACACTTCAAAAGTAGGAATATGGAGAGATTTAGATGCATTGTTTTGATGCTTATTTTAAATAAACAAAATCGTGCTTAAAAATTAAATAAAGTGCAATGTGTTATACACCGTTTCAAAGAGCCGTTCTTCTAGTATTAAAAACATAAAAAATATTTGTATATTGCTTATCCCTTACTAAAATAAAAAAATGATAAAAGTCTCATGTTACTGGAATGACTTTCTCAACTTCAAGAAAAATTTTAACTGTTAGCAGGGTTCGCCCGGGTAAGTTTTTTTTCACCATCTGGCAACTAAAGCGATCCTGTATAAGATCCAAAAAAAAGAAAATCTTGCGGATTTTTTGCGCTTCTCTTGCAAATCAACAAAATATACAGACAACACAACACTTAAAAATCTGCAATACTCGTTCCGTAAGAATTATGAATTTGCAAAATACGGCGTTATAAAGAATACATATACATTATGGAATTGCAACAAATCAGAGCATAGCATTTCCCTGAATGCCTGGATTTTAGAAATCGTATATCGGGACGATCTGATTTTTTTTTAGCAGCACCACCATATTCCACGTTTGACAAAATATGTTTACGAGTAACTTGCGGTTAGATAAAATCAAATAAATATTTGTAGTTGTTAAACTTATTAAACAAAGTGTTTTATCGATAAAAATGGTTTACGATATAATTTGAAAAAAATATTTTTTGGTCATGAAAAATAAACCAAACAGAAAATATTTTTTTCTTCACCTATACACGGGATGTGTATTCTGCGGTTACCATAGTTCTTAGGAAAGTATATAAACTTGGGTTTGTTAAAATTTTAGGTTATTATTAATGTATATAAGCAGCATTAATTAATAGTAATTAATAATTTGCCGCTGTCAGCTGTACCTACTACAGTAAACAATGAATAATTTTAAAATTACTAAACGTAACATATGTGACGCGTTTATAGAGCACGGAAAACATATATCAACAGCAGAACGGTACATTAAGGAGCATTTCGATCTTTCTAAAGAGCAGTTGCAATGTGTTATCAGCAAAATTCAGAAACACTTATTGCCCGAATTTAAGATATGCTGGAATAAAGCCGGAAGAAAAAGGGATGTGTTCTTACGCAGCAACGAGAAATGGTTAGATGGCGAATTTTTGGTACCATTCCAAGAAGACGAAGAACCATCGACGTCCTTATCTGAAAACCCATGAGGGAGACCATGTAAGTCATTTAATGAATCCGCAGAGAAGACACAGAAACGAAAAGCAATAAAACTATTTCGAATCTCTGGACTTGATCAGATTTACCATTCATATACTCAGGGATTACGTTCAATTGGTGAGACATGGGAATCAGAAATTATACAGGAACTACGTTCTGCATCACAAGAAAGGAAGGCTTTTATCCACACATTATTAAGACGTAATACTTCTGTTGAGCCTTTCACAAATCAAGAGGCCTTGGTTCTTTTCATTGATTTAGATTAAACGAAAAACCAATATACATACCTTAGAACCTGTTTACAAGACAAAGACTGTACTGTACTTCCATCATATACCAAACTTACAGAAACAAAGCGAGAAGCACATGCAAGTAACTGAAATTGGTGCTAAAGTAAGTTTGCAGTCTCTTCTAGATCACACATGTAAGAGAATAATCAAAATTGATTCTGTGAATGTGGCCAACTTTTTCACAATTAATATTCTACAGTAAATGGGTCTGTGATTGATCTTCGGGACAAAGTGTGTACAAGCAAATACTGTCTGGTGAAAGTGACGTAATATCTGATATTTATATTGTTTGTAACACCCTCGGTTCCACTACAAATTGTAGATGGAAGTCACAAAAAACGTCGTTTGGAAAAATCCAAACCCGTCCTCTGTTCGATACTGTAGGCTCATTTTAATAGAATTCTCAAAAGAGACTCCAGAGAAAACAAGATCTGTTATCAATGAAGTGGAAACTCAAATAAGCACTCTTTTGTCTTTAGTGAAGAATGAACAGCAGATGTCTATTAAACATGAGCTGTTCTTTACAATGATAGATGGTAAGGTTACACAAGTAATAACAAATACTCCATCAAGTGCTACATGCCATATATGTCTTGCAAAACCAATAGAAATGAATGATTTGGAACGTGTTAAACAGAGACCTGAGAATGAAGAGCATTATAGATTTGGACTATCATTTTTACATGCATGGATTCGATTTATGGAGTTAGTACTTCATGTTTCATATAACTCATCATTTAAAAAATGGTCAGTTTACTGAGAGTACATGAAAAAGCCAAAGCAATCTAAAAAAGCTTATGTACAGGAGCAGTTTCGGAAAGAATTAGGATTAATAATTGATAAACCTCGACAAATCAGCGGAACTAGTAATGACGAAAATACCGCTCGAAGGTTATTTGCCAATTCTGCTCACACTGCACAAAATACTGGAGTTGATGAAGAATTAATTATGAGATTTCGCATACTACTTCAGACAATGTCAAGTGGTATGGCAATCAATGCCAAAAAGTTTGGTGAATATGATTTTAGAACAGCCGAATTATATGTGAGCAAATATCCATGGCACTATATGCCCTCATCTGTACATAAAGTACTCATTCATGGAGAAAACGTAATTCGATATAATGCACTTTTACCACTTGTCCAGTAGTCCAAAGATGCACAGGAATCTAGAAATAAGGATTATAAACGTTTCAGGTTACATCATTCTCGCAAATATTCCAGAAAAGCTACTAACAAAGATGTCTTTCATACTTTATTGTATACATCAGACCCTTATATAACGAGCTTAAGACAATCTGTGTCACGCAAGATTGTGGAACTTGAAGAAGAAGCCTTGCAGCTATTACAATAAATATTTATTTACATATAATTATGTACATAAACTACACGCTGTATGTTATCATTATACAATTATAAAATGAAATGTATAAAAACAAAATAAAAATTATTTACCATCACCATTGAACGTCAGACCGTTCTTTATATCTGTATATCGAATTTCATGTGTCTATAGTAACAAATAAAAAAAGTTACAGATTTTTGAGACGGCGCCTCCACCATCGGCCCATAGTACGATCCTCTAAACTTTCAAAATGAAATGTACTTAGAAGGTAATTATTATCTATACCCCTCTCAGGATATATTTCTGTATCTCCTGAATTATAAAAAATTTTCTTTGAAATTGCTTTAACGTACCAAATTATGGATCCGTGATCAAATTTTGATCGCACATAAGAATAATATAATGATTTTAAACAATTTAAATTAGTAAATGATTTACAGTTTCTTATGATAAATCCCAACATTTTGGTTGCCTGTTTAATTGTGATATGTATATGTTCGACAAAACTCAGTTCAGAATGAAAATACTCGTATATATCTAAATCTTTAACTGTTTGTATGCGCTCTAAAACAGTGTCATTATTGCTGTAGTTGTAGTTAAAGCAATTTTTCTTTTTTGTGTAAGACACTACTTTACATTTGGCAGCATTGATACCAACTTTGTTCAGGTCGCACCACTTGTTGACTATATTAATGTTTTCTTGAAGATATATACAATCGTTTCGGCTTTTTAGGCCCTTTTCAAGAATACAGATGAGAGGTACTGTACTCTTGAAAAGGGCCTAAAAAGCCGAAACACGTGTAGAGTGAAAATACAATTTTGAAACATTTAAAAGCAAATTCTCTTTGTTTATTTAAAATATTTAATAATATTTCACAAGGAACCAACCGCAGAATCAGTACATTGTATATATACAATCGTTTACGGAATTTATACTCTTAAAGATTTTTAAATTATCTGCAAAAATTAATTTGTCGCACTTCAAGTCAGTGCATAAATCGTCAATAAATAATAGAAATAGTAAGGCCCAAGGTTAGAACCTTGCGGCACTCCGGATTGACTAATTATATTGACGATTTAAATCCATTGTAATATATATATATATATTGTTAAATATGATATGATGTATTGTTAAATATGATAGAAATTAATTTAATAGATTTAGATTAAATCCATACTAACTTCCTAACGTTTCGGAAAACTATTCTGTTTCCTTTTTTAAACTTATTTAGTTTTTTTAGAATATGTCAAGCGTGAAACTTGACACATATATTATTTGTTTATGTAATATCCATAGACACTTAGAACTTAAAAATTGTACTATATTAATTTTGTTCAATACTTCTTTTAACATCGGTAACCACGTTGTACAAAATCTACAGAGCAGTGGGATAAACATTTTTCCCTAATTCAATAATATTATTGCCGGTACCTTAATTTTTCCTTTTTTGCTGTCCGCTTCCTTCATTAAATTTTCGATTTTTCAATTTCACCTTTTCTAACTTAACTTTTATGTTCACCTAATCTTACATTAAGAAGTCCGGATGACTTTCCCTCATAATAAACGTACTGGGTCACTAACTATATTTTTTACGTAATGAAGAATTATTCATGTGGTCCCAAGAAAGCGTAAGAAAAATGTCATCAATATTTAAAAACATTTTTAAACACTAAATTTCCTTTTACTCTGTTGTAGTTGATGATAAACAGTAAACTCAAAATTCACATTCACATTGTCTTGAATAGATTTTGCTGAAAGTGCCTGGATTACTAATAAGCTCACGAACTGATATATTGGTTACAATGTTTTCTCAATATATTGCGAATTCCATGAACTTAAATAGAAAGAAAATATAGGCTTACTGAATACTAATTGATCAACGGATAATCTTATTCAGCCTCACATACGGACAACATATCCACCAATGTTTATTGTAATAATCGGTTTATAACTTTGAGACATATCAAATTATTATAACATAATTTATTTATTTCCATGAGAAAAATCTTACTTTTTAATTGTTCGAAAGAGAATATGCTCCAATAACTTCGTTAGTTTTAAACGCATTGACGATAATGAAAAAAATTTGACAATATCATAAAAACTGAGTTTTAAAAATTGTTCCAATAACAAATAGAAAGAAAATAATATATGCTCGAAGCGCAGTGGGCCAGAGCGTTATGTGACAAACGTAGCTGGTTTACTGCCTATCGACTTCCGGGTTCAAATCCCGGTTTCGATTCTGAGAAAATCGAAGGGATTAGTTGTGTGCGTCAGCTTATTATTTTTTCAACTGTGTCATGCCTGTCCGTACAGCTTCAGCTTTGGTTTGGGGCTTGTCTAATTTATGTGATGTGTTTCATGTTTTAAAGAAGAAGAAGGCGCGATGCAGCTAAGAAAATCGGTGTCTATTATTCCTTATAAGATAAGATAAGATAAGATGAGATGAGATGAGATGAGATGAGATATGGGATGGGATGGGATGGGATGGGAAGGGACGGGACGGGACGGGACGAGACGAGACGAGACGAGACGAGACGAAACGAGACGAGACGGGACGGGACGGGACGGGACGAGACGAGACGAGACGAGACGAGACGAGACGAGACGAGACGAGACCAGACCAGACCAGACCAGACCAGACCAGACCAGACCAGACCAGACCAGACCAGACCAGACAAGACAAGACAAGACAAGACAAGACAAGACAAAACAAGATAAGATAAGATAAGATAAGATAAGGTATTCTTTATTTATCCATAGATAGATAGTATGTACATAAAAAAATAGATATAAAAATAATAGTTACAAACTAGTACTAGTTTACATAATTTAGACATATAATATAGAGAAGAAAAAACAAACTTCAAGCAACGTCTATTTGGCTGATATGCATTATCTTTTATAAAACATAAAAGTTTACTCTTAAATTGGTTAACGGTATTACTAGTCAGGAAGAAGATTGAATTGTACAACTCTTTTGTGGAAAGGACTTCTTATTGTACTACTCCTAGAAGTTCTTCTAACATAATAGTTATTTGCACTAGCCGTCCGTGTGTTACACATGTGTACGTCTGTAACAGGCAACCATTGTCGTGTGAGATATTCCGGTAAAATATTATTAATCATTTTGAAAATAAATGTCATAGTTCGGGAGAAGTGGAACTGTTTAACGTTAAGCCATTTTAATGTATTAAACATTAGCTGACTGTTAGTGAAGCGGTTGCAACTTAGTATTATTCGTATCGCCTTATTTTGGAGAAGCTGGAGTCTACTAAAATGTGTACAACTTGTATACAACACAGAACAGCAATAGAGAAAATGAGGTATTATTAAGGTATTATACACAGTTAGTTTAGTAGCAGTTGATATAAATGGAGCCACTCTGCTAAAAAATCCGATCTTTTTGGCCGATTTTCTTTGATATATATATTATATATGTTTGTTAAATTTCAGTTCTTGAACAATTATTAGGCTTAGATACTTTATTTCCTGAACAATTTCAACTTTTTTTACTATTTATCTCGATACCAAGATTTAGACTAGCAAATTGTTTATATAGATAATTATTACCCACGAACATAAATTTGGATTTTAATTCATTTACTTTTAGTCTATTGATCTTAAATTTTTCTGTCAATAATTTTAGTTCTAAATTAACAATACTTACCATTTCCTCAAAATTTGTACTCTCAATGTAAATAAGAGTGTCATCAGCAAAAAGATGAATTTTACATTTTGCAACACATTGCCAAGGTCATTTATATAAAGAATAAATAATAATGGACTCAGTACACTGCCTTGAGGAACCCCAAAGTTGTATACTTGGCTTCTGATAAATTCCCATTCATTTTTGTTACTTGGTACCTATTTGTTATATAACATGTAATCCAGTCTATAACGGTGTTCTCAAATCCATATCTCTTTAGTTTTAATAGTAGTATATTATGGTCAATTGTTTCAAAAGCACTCTTAAGATCAATGAAAACTGCGTAAATCCCAACTGCTCTGTCCACCAACTGCTTCCAATCTGAAATTACTAATTGCAAAGCCGTTTCACATAAATGTTTACCACGAAATCCCGATTAATGATGTGCATAGAATATTTTTTGAATTTATGTAGTTGATTACTTGATCATAAACTATTATCTCTAAGATTTTTTCACAAAAAGGCAACATATTTACTGGTCTTAACTTATCAGAGCGGAATCACTGTAAGAAAGGGATTCGGAATAGAATAGACTAGGAACAACAACTAATCAATATGTATGAGCAAAACATTGCTATAAAGAAAAAATACAAGTAAAATATAACAAGAAAATAAAATTGTTTTAGTTTTTTTTTAAACAAGAAAATCAAGTTCCGTTTATACCAAATTCTCAATAAAAAATAAACAACTTTCTCTGAGATAAATAAGCTTAAAATTGCGACGATAGAAAGTTGGGAAACTTTAAGTAGAACGCACTGTATGTACATGCTTTGAAAATTTTTATTTGATTTATTAAAGCAAATCTAAGGAAATGAAGTTCACAGATTTCACCTTTTTGTATTATAAGACTGACTGATTTAAATGGAGGCGATATGTCATCATATTTCATTATCAATCTCAATATATAAAAAAATGAAACTTTTTCAAGTGATCAGCTAACAATCAATTGAAGAAATGAATTCATTATATTGTGCTTGAAAGAAACTTATTTTCAGACAATAAAAAGCAAACTTACTTTCAGTGAAACCTGTGACAAATTTTTCTTTTTAAACTTTCTTTGTTATAAGCAACTGCTCAATATGAAACCTTAAAGTAATAACGGCATTTTAAAAGACGATATTCATTTTGTCAGTTACTGAAATAGAGAAATTTATGTATTTAAATATGTTTCACTTTCAGCCAATGTAAATTATTCTGATATCAGGAGAAAAGTGACATAGATTTCCTATTAAATTTTAAGGCCATAGAGAAATAAGTTGCCTTATTCCAGGGAAATATGTACCAATTTAAATGTAAGTAAACAAATTTATTTTATTACTTATTCAACTTTGGCCTATTTTCGCTATCAAGGCCTTCCGAGATATCAATTCTTAATGGCGCAAATTATATGGAAATATCTAATAGTGGACTCTCAACCCAATGGTTTGAAATTAGCTCTAATCAATTTTTCTAGATATGTTTAACCTTCAACAGCCAAACTGCGTGCATAATATCAATAACAACCTTCTTGATTGAGTAATAAATGCATCTTGGAGAAATTTGATAACAACATTACACAGGGAGACAATTAAGGAGCAGTATTTTAGAAGAGAACTATTCCATTCCGTTACTGTGTAAGAGAGCGTGAGGTTCTTTGAACAGACCTATTTACGTATTATATTTTTAAAAGTTTAAAATAATTCACTAGATTCATCTTTTCAACATTCTTCCTTCACAATTATTAATAATCCTTAACTATGTTATAACATAATCATTATCAGTTATTTTCAGATTTTCTCATATTTTCTTAACTGAAACAATAGTACCCTTGCTCCTCAGTTACCGTCCAGCTGTAACCATCCTATTAGACAATATCCATTATTCTATCAAAAAAAGTAACTTCCTGATAAATGCGTTTAAATTTAAATCGTCCGATAAGAGAACATATCCACCATGGTTTAATAGCAACATTACAAAAACGATGACTAGCAGTGTTGCTGTGTCTGTGTGTAGAGGCACACAGGCGGCATGCTGATTGTGACGTACAAAAAATGTCATTTTGCGTTATGTGACGTGTCATTTTGTGGCATCCTTAAGTACAGCTGCGGTACTTTGAACTTTTTTACTAACGGTACGGTCTCGAGCACCATTTTCTCTTTTATAGTGTAGGAACACAATTTTATTCTGTCAGCTGTGTGATAGAAGCTAGGATAACACAGTGAAGAAACGGAATGTCCAGGTCGTATGTGTGTGGTTGTCGGTTGCGTAGCAATGGACAACTTCGCCTTACCTGCCAAAAATGATTTTCGGTGTCCTTTAAATAAAAGACGGAAGTTCAATTTCACTTACTCTATTTTATTCAAGACTGGCTTCATAAAAAAAAACAATAAATATTAAACAGTGTAACCAATAATATAGGTAACAGAAAAGCAGGACAATAAACCAAGCAAAAAGGTTTTGATACAGGTATATCAAATGCGACTAAGTTACGGAATCTATTACTACTGAAATGTATAATGATAATACAAGCAGGGAAATCAAATGCAGGAAGTTACAGAAACTACTATTTTTTCTACTGGTATTTCGCAAGCGGTTAATGTATTTAAAGCGGCTAGTGCGTAAACAGTATTACAGCAGGCGGTATGTGCAAAACAGTTCAGGTGCAAGTGGTTACAGTATACAAGCGTGATACTACAGCAGGATAGCAATCTGGAGACTGCTGGTTATTTGAGAAATGTCTAATCGCGAGTATACATCTAGGTTAGCATTTATGTAGGGTTAAAACGTGGTTTAACTTGCGGACTACTTGATCAAATTCTATCCCTCAAACAAGTAACACTAAAAATCTGGCTAATAGTGCTCCCTAACCAAAATATTGGGATTGGATTCTATCCTCATCGAGTGACACTAGAATCCAATCGGTGTTTAGTATCATAAAATCTAAACTGAAAAAACCGGATGATTTCGAAGGGCGTCTAACGTCTACTTTAGTGGGCGTTATATAGCTAGGTGGTCTTCGTGTCGCAATTCATGGACTACTTGATCAGATTCAATCCTCAAACGAGTGACACTAAAAATCTGACCAGTAGTGTTTTCTAACTATAACACTGGGTTGGATTATATCCTCAACGAGTGACACTAGAATCCAATCGGTGTTTAGTATAATACAATATGAATTGAAAACTAGATGTTCCCAAAAGACGTCTTAACTAGATAGCACCTTAATCCTTATTAAACAAAAATGAACTAAATCAAACGAAAAGTGTCCCTAAATTGATCTGGACTGAGATATTCGTGGTGACTCGGATATATATCAAAACATATAGTTGGTAACAGTTCAAACTCCAGGTTATCACATCGAACACGAGCTGACCTATGTAATCGGATATTAATCCTCTGACCACTTAGTCAGATTTTATCCTCAAACGAGTGATACTAAAAATCTGACTAGTAGTTGTCCTTACTATTACAATGGGATTGGATTTTATCCTCAACGAGTGCCACTAGAATCCAATCGGTGTATATACATAAAAACATCAAATAAAAACGGAATTCTCCCGGAGCGTGTTTCTGAATAGATAACCCTATTTTACATTACCGACTCGCAAAACTATCGGAACATCTCTGACCGCTCGAATTTAGCAGTTATACATATACACAAAAAACGGTAAAATATAAAAAAAAGAATACAAGCGGTTAAATGCAGATAATTACAGGAATGATTCTTACCACTGTTGTTTGCGGAGCACACTGGATTTGTCGCATGTTAAACTGTAGCTCACCAACCCAAAAAGTGAATATTTCAGTTCGTGTGAGCAGTTTTGTTCCCAATGGCTTGGTGAAAGTCACGTGACTCTGCGCAAAGGACGGAATTTCGGCTTGATGTGGAGGGGCACTTATTCTCCAAGCATGCTTAGTAAATTTGTTTAAACAAATTTCCTGCGTTATTTGCTATAAGCAAATGTTTATAAAATATTGTAAGACTGGGAATCGCTTTCTCATAATTTTAAAATTAAATTTCCAAAAAGAAAATAATTAAAACGACCAGGTTAATATTTGAAATAAATTACTTAATCTTTCATATTATAGATTATTTATAAATAATAGAAATATATCTACTAATAATAAAAGATCGCTGTTACTTGGTTTTATGCGAGAGGTACTCAATATAAACAAAATAGGTAATTATGAAAATAAAATAACTTAAGATTACCCTGAAAAAAGAAACCAGTTTTAACCAATTGAGAAACAATTGTTTAAAATGATCTTTAAATACAAATCGTTGTATACAGGGTGTACCAAAGTAAAGAAAGGTCAGATTACGTATTAAAATAACGGAAAATTAATAGCAGAAAAATCACTTCGTTACACGATTCGTATAAATTTTCTATTTTTGGGCCTCAAAGCGTCCATGTTCATCATAATCTAAAATTTACTAGTCCACCACATCTAATTTAATTTGTATAACCATACTGAGTTGTCTCTGAATCAATTTCTACCAACGTAAGCAAGTTGATGTAATCAGACTTCTCAAAAGCTTTCGACCAACTTGATCATACTATACTGCTAAATAAATTCTCACATTTTACTGTCATTCTTTTATATCTATTTTTCTATTAGGAAGCAATATGTGGCCTATAATTCATTCCGATTGGTCTAATATACTGCATCGTGTTTCTCAGGAGTCCATTCTCAGATCTCTGTTGTTTAACATATTTATTAATAACACTGTAAACGTTATTTGTTCGATGCTGACGATCTTAAAACCTTCAAAATAATATATTCATTGGATGCCTGCGTCTTTCTCCAAAATAGTCTCTCAACTTGTATTTAAATGATATGCTCAAAATAAGCTAAATAACTGAAATGTGCCTAGATTTAACGTTATGACTTATACAACTAATCCTATTCTGTTTGACTATAGAGTAGACAACTAAGTCCTTCTAAGTCCTCTAACTCTTGTGGACTTTTGCGTAATTTTTGACAAAGAACTTTCTGTTATATCGCATATAAATAATCTAATAAATGTCAACAGTCAAGAAAAGAAAAAACACATACAGTGTGTCCTAGGATGGGGTTCACAATACTTGCAAATTTCTTAATTTTAATTTTCCGGCAAAAGTCGTTCTTTATAAAAACTTTTGCATATTTTGCGAATTCAATAGTCGTAATCAAATATTCGAAAAATTATACAGGGTGATCAAAACCTTAATAAATATGAAATTTGTTCAGGGGTAAACTATCAACATTTTTCTTTTTAGAGAAAAATGTGAGGAACGATTGTTGTTCGTAATTATAAAACCAACATAAATTAAGAAATTCGTTGAAAAAGGTTTATTGGGATAGAAATAATTATCAAAATTTGACCAATAATTAATGTGGTTTTTTCTTTTTGTTTGCCACACATTTTGATAAAGCTAATATTTCACAATTATATAAGCCATTTGAAGGAAAGCAACTTTTTTTTATGAAGAATACATTTTCTCTTTAAAATGAAAAATGGAGAAGTTGCTCCTCCTATAAAAAGGCATTTTAGCATTAAAAATATTAGTCCTCAATGACATACAATTTTTTCAATGTCGGTTTTATGATTATCAACAATGAAATTTTTTCTCTGAATAGAAAAATATTGGTAGTTTACACTTAAACAAATTTCACATTTTTTAAGTTTGTGATCACCCTGTATAATTCTTCGAATATTTGATTGCGGCTTTTGAATTTTCAAAATAAGGAAAACTTTTTATATAGAATGACTAATTTAAGAAACAAAATTGTGAACTTTATCCGGGCACACTATTTTACTGCACACTAATTTCTATTATAGAAGTGTAAAATTTTAGTTTCTAACGATTTTTTTTCTTGTGACTTCTTGCCATGGTTTCCAGAGTTTTCAAGATGTAAGCCTTAAACTTAGCGGGGGTAATATATACTAAAAACGGCTAAGTTTTCATTACTTGACACTTTTCCATCACTTCCGGTTTCCCCGGAAATAACACCCACTTTGAAATTTTAAATTGAACATCCTGTATATTCTTATATTTTCGGATTCCGGAGACGATTGTAAGTGCAACTGCATAAATTTAAGAAAATGTTTGAGACTACTTGATTTCTTAGGGCTATTTAATTTTGCATCTAGAGTACAGTGAATTCACACAAATCAATTAAATAGACCAAAACGATAAAGGAAAAAGTAAACGTGAGATTTTTCGAACTGGTTTAGCAGCTACTACGAAGCAAAATTTCCAAAAACACTAATTTATAATTGTCAACTTTTTCAAATGGCAACATCTTTTAGACACCCAGTAGTTAAATACTAATTTTCCCGACAAATCCATTGATACCTTTATATAGAAAATCGGTTTAACATTAACCCAAATACACAAGTTGTTTGATGCATAATAATTAAAATATCGAGACTACTAAACCAATTCAAAAAATTTCACGTTTATGTTTTTTTCATATCGTTTTGGTTCATTTGATTGACTTGCGTGAATTCACTGTACTCTAGATGCAAAAATAAAAATAGCCCTAGAAAATCAAGTAGTCTCAAAATTTTTTTTAAAACTATGCAATCATATTTAGAATGGAATCCGGAATCCAAAAATGTAAAAATATACAGAGTGTTCCATTTAAAATTTCAAAGTTGGGGTCATTTCAGGAGAAACCGGATGTAATGGAAAAGTGTCAAATACTGAAAAATTAGCCGTTTTTGGTATATGTTATCCCTGCCAAGTTTAAAATTACATCTTAAAAACTCTGGAAACTATGGCTTTTTCTAATGATTCCGTTGACATCCGGTATATATGGGCTAGAATTTTTGGAGAATTCAGTAGTAGTTCAATTGTAATCTTATTAAATTCAAGAGCTCTCAAAGCCGCCTGATTGAAGCTAAATATGCAAATATTTTTGTTTTCAAAACCTCTAATCACATTTTCGTTTGCATATAATAAAATGGCATATACCTTAACGTAGAAAACGATTGTATGGTTACCTAGAGACGATGAAATACGAGCCTTTGGTTTGTATCTATTTACGCCAGCACCAGTTTTTTGATCCGCCATTACAACTTTTAGATATCCGGAACTCAGTAATTGATTTTTCTGAACAGAATAGTTGGAATTAAAAATAACATTATTGAGTCAGTCACACTGAACATAATGTGCATATTATCTTTTTTATAATCCAAGTTTCAGCGTTTTGGCAAATAGTCGGAAAAATAATTGTTTAAAAAGATATATGTTATACTTATTTGTAATAAGTTTTGTAAAAGTTAGGAAATAATAATTACAAAAAAATTTTCAGCGTTATTATTTTTCATTTCACTCCATATTTTAAACTTTTACCAAGAAGAGGATGTCTAATTTGTTTTTAAATTATTTAAAATAACATTTGAAATAAGATTCTCCATTCCTATACAGAACTGTATGATGCGATTTGTCAAAGTAAGCCATCGGGAATGGTTGTACTACTTTTTCAGTGACAGTTTGATGAGTCGTCGAAGCACTATCCAGAAGAGATAGTAAGAGTTGTATCATACAAGCATCTCTGATCGGTTCTTAAATCTTTAAAGTTCACTTCTGGAAAATTAGATACAATCAATATGTTCACATTCGATAAGTGGTAAATTCTCAGTGTTCTATTTGCCTCCCTAATAAACCTGCAAATTGACGAGGACCAGTTATCTCACCATCAAGATTTTGAAATAAATATTTCAGGAGCATTTCGTTGGCATGAAGATGGCAAATTGATAGTAAGGGACGGTTCAACTTCGATTCTAGATAAGTTCTAACTCCATTCTTTAATCCTTTGTTGACAACTGTATCGTTGAGTCGTATCGTATCGCTTCAAGTCGTAGTTGTCTTTTTCAAAAAACTTTAAAACTACCCTTTGCAAAACCAGAAGGCCTATAAAGACAGATTCGGGCTCTTGAATTAAGGAAACGTGTTTCCTGAGATGTCGCGTATTTTTTTCTCGCAAGAAATCACACGTAAGTAGTAAATACATCCATCATACGTGAACATAACCGTTGAATTGGAAACGTCAATAGATAAATGGTATTAGAATCAATAGGTGCTGTGGCAGCAAGACAGAAACATATTTTTTAAATTTACCTCATCTTTAACGACTGGTAGAAGGCAAAAGATATACCGCTATCGCAAAATCTTTGATACATTTTTTTTTTAGAATACCAAAAGGCATGTTTTGACGGCTATTCTAAACCGAAAACAATATTTTGCCATGAGCCATGAATGGGGTAAAACGAACGCCATCACTTCAAGATCCCTAACGTTAAAGTGGGATTTTACTATTGCAGTATATCTCCAAAAGAATAGTTTTTAGACTTATTTCTTTTTTATAGTGAATCTGAATATTAACTTTGTTTTGCCGGAATTAGCACCAAACACATATTCATTATAACAGATATGAACTATATTGAGCGTCTTTTGCATGAGCTCTCAAACAATCATTTTAAATCATCAACACATGCTTGTGGATAGAACTCTGTCTCATCCAATTCGGCCAGTAGCCCGTTAAGCAAAAGGTTCTACAGTAATAGTAATACCCCGTGGACATCTTTGACGATTAATCTTAGTCCTGAACGTTTTATTACGAAGTGTAATTTCAATGTTGCGAGTTTTAACACAATAATTCTTACCGTATGATTTATCACACGCAGGTTATGTTTCTCATTAATTTCTTTTCAGATACGCTTTGCACATACCATCTGTGTTCTATGATCCTAGTGTAGTGCACTAAAACTGTTATTACAATTTTGAATGAATTCTTGTGACGCTGGAAAAGAGTTAAGTATTTTATTTTAGACTGAGATTCCATAAGAGGGAAAAATGAGTTTCAGGTGAGGTTATGTTGATTTTTTTTTAAGTCTGCCGCTTGTTGCATTGATCTGACAATGCATCTTGACTTTGTATAGTCCACTGAGAGTATCCAAGCCTAGCTAAATCAATGCAAATACATTTTGGGATCTCCACTGTCGAAAAAATTACGTACGTTTAATCATACGTTAGGCACTAATGGGTATATGATGTATTCAGAAAGAAATGATACACTCCATCTGATCCTCGAGATGCAAAAGAGCTTCTCAATTATTTAGAGTCACTTAGCTCAGACGATGAAGACATACTTCAGTGAGGGACTGTGACCGTATAGCGCTGTCGATGACACGTCAAGTGATGACGACGGAGAATATAGTATTCGTTCTTTGGGTAAAGTAGTGCTAAAACAACCAATGGAAATAACCGTCGTGAATGCTGTTGGTGAAACATCTGAAATTAATCTTGAAGATGGTGAGAACAGTGATGACTTACCTGTAAACAACACTGCTGATGTTGTTACTCTGCCTTTGAGTTACGAAGAGAATGACATACCACCTGCTAAGATGTTCAAAATTGATGTTGTTGCTCCACCTTTGAGTGACGAAGACGTTGACATAACCACTTGCTAAGAAGTTTCGCAAAAAAACCTTTATTAGATATGGTGAATAATGTTTTACAAGAATTAGCAAAAACACTATCTTCTTCTACTTCTTTAGATGAAGCCATGGAGCCCTATTTTGGACGTCATTTCATTAAACAATTTATTAGTGGCAAAACTATCCTTTACGGATTTAAGTTTTGGTGCCTTATATATTGCAAGAGAATGATATTTTAAAATTCAATCAATAATATGGGGTAGGAGACAAAACGAAAGGAAAAAGTTTGGTCTCAAGTGTTACGGAGAAATTATGCTGTGGCTATTTACCCCCAAGCTCCACTGTTTTTTTTAAACAATTCCTTTAACTCTTTACCTCTGTCAGATAAATTGAAAATAGGTAATATCAAATGCATCGGTACCATAAGATCTAACTGTACAGAAAGAACCTTCTTGAAAGATCTAAAACAGGCAGATCGTGGCCCTGCACATATTTTGAAATCACACTAGATGGAATGACAACAATCAAATAACAATGGCAACCAATATCGAATAACGGGATATGTCTAACAAAAGGATAGTGTAAACGTTGGTCTAAACAGCAAAGAAAGCATATCCAAGTAGATCATCCTACAGTAATTGACTTGTATAACAAAGGTATGGGAGGTGAAGATCTGTTTGACAAGCTGTGTGGTCTCTACACAATACGTATCTTTGATATTTTCTAGAGAAGTGGATTATTAATTATGTTACTTCCGTGGACTGTAAAAGTGTTATTAAGCACAGCGATTACTACAAAGAATGGAAGAATTAATTATTACTCACCAAAAAAATGGGCTTCACCAATGCCACTGCACTTTTCTTAGATATAAAGGAAAGGATACAATAAGAAAAAAGGAAATTTATATCTAACGTACACTTAACAATAATTACTATAATTAGTTATCGCAAACTAAAATTTTATCAATTTTTCAAAGCGAACCAGTCTATCTATCTATCAAATTTCTATCTATTCTTTTTTCACATTTTCTATGTCACAAAAAAAAGTTACAAAAAACCACTTAGCATGCTTCCTTTATCGCAAAATGAACAATATTAGATTGATACCACTGGGGTCATCTATTAACGGAAATTTTAATTAGCGGATGCAAAATAGATTCCATTTATAAATATAATTTTAAATTTAATATTTAAATGGGCGGCCTGGCCAACGTACAAGATCAAGAAAGTGGTACTGGCCATTCATTAGATTTTGTTTCAATGGAGCAATGGTAAATATATATGGCTCCTTTATTGATTTGTTCATCCAAAAATTAACCTTCTGAAGTTCTTGAGAAGATCTATCCTGTCCTTGCTGACGGCTCTTGAATATTTACATGGTCCAAATCCAAAACGCAGCAAGAATGTTTTGAAGAAAATACGATATGACAGGGTCGACCACCTGATTTGACAAACAGATTACTAAAAGGCGTTGTGCATATTGCGGCAAATGTACCAAATATTCTTGTGTGAAATGTAATGCGGGGTTATATTCAGACTCATGTCTTCGTATGTATCATAACTCTCTTCAATAATTTCTATTTATATCATATGGCAACAAAAAATAAAAACATAAAGATATTTTAATAAAAATGGATTGTAGTACTAAAATAAAGTTTTTTTTGTGTTTCTGAAAAACAGTTACTCAGGCCTTATTGGCTTAACATGACGATAGTCATGTAATTATGGTACTAACCACATTTTGGCATGGCAATACTTGACAAACATAATCAAAGGTTGGGTTGTTGAATACTCCTTCGATATCCAGAAATATTACCAAACCTATACCAAACCTATTTCTTTCTATTACGACGTCTTATTAGCTTTAATGACAATCTGTATTTATTTCTTGAACATTTTGTTTTTTTAACTATATCGATATCAACTGATGTTAAGTTGTTTTCTTGTGTCCATAAACAGATTCCTTGGGGAAAAAGCAATAACCTCCATTTTACTCAATAATAAAGCAAAAAAATCTAGTAAATCACCTAAAATGATCACCATGTAGAGTTACGTTATTTTCATTGTCAAGAATATATTTGTTTTAATGTGCAAATGCATAATCTCAGTCATGTAAATTATAGTAAATCTTGTAAATTAGATGCAACATTTATCATTACTAAGTACTTATTTAATTTAAAGAACAGGCACTTTCTTTGCTCCATATTATGCATTTCTAGAAAAAATAAATACATATAGCTTTTATACTAACGCATTCAGATAAGAATGAAACTGTAAAATATAAGAAACTATTGGTTTATCTCAAATTTTTTTTACAACACTAACAATCTCGGCATCTTTTGACTGCACCAAAGGAATCGAAATCTCCGACATTTTTTATGTTGAAAATAAGTTTGAATTGAACTTTAGCTTATGATTATTACATTAGCTTTGAAGATGTTTACGTAAAACCCAGCTAAATTATTTTTCTAGAAATACCTCTTTAATTCTCTGCGTATAGTATAGTACCTATTTAGTATCTTCTTTCATCATCCCTAATTGTGACATATGTCTGACATGTGATTCTAAATATATACTCTTGATCTTTCGATAAAGGAACAAAGTAAAATGCTAAAATAACTGGTCCATGTAATGAGAGCCATTGTTGATAATTATAATAGGGGTATAATTCCAATGTATTTTCCATCAAATAATATATTGACCTATATACTGGCCTATTATTATGAAGAATATCTAATTGCATTGGCACCCACTTCGCAAATTAAATGATGTTAATTATAATAATTATTATCAACACAACATTGATAAAAATGTTTGTTAATAAATTAGTGTGCAACAATAAAATCTGCCTAAACTGTTTACTAGTAATATTTACTATATTAAAAGAGCTTTAAAAAAAAATTGACTTCAGTTTCTTTAAAAACGTAAATATTCCAGAAACACAAATACATGTCGTTATAGTCTAGTTCACAAGTTAAAAACGGTGTTAATTAGTGATAAAGGTCGTAAAAATATGGACGATAGCTCATTAGAATCGGAATGACGCATGACGTCTAGAAAAAATGTATAAAAATTGTTTACCAGCACATAAAAAATTGCAAAAGTTATTAACAAATTAAGATAAAAAAAAGTATTTAGTTTTTCGTAAATACTTGAGAAACTGTTAATAATTAAGAAATTTAAAAAAAAGATTCTTAAAGAGGACAAAATTTTAAAAAAGTCCTAACTCCCGGAACTATACCTCCATTATTAATAATTTTAATTTAATGATGAAAATAGTGCTCCGCGTGGCGAGCGCGGCGCTACCGCAGACCTTAGAATCCGACCGTAGCAACAAAAAAAATTTTTTTTAGCTATAAAATATTCTTTAAAAAAAGTTCAAAAAATTATCGGATCATCTAGACATTCCAAGGAACAATATCCACTTTAAAAAATTTTTTTCATGCGCTTATTGTTAATTAACAAATTTTTTTGGAGTTCACGTTTATGTTTATAATCAGATAATTGTTAAACTAACGACGTGAACACTATAACCGATGCTGGATACATTGTGACAAGTATACTTTATGAAATAATCATATCACGATATTTTTAATTGTTATAGTTAATTAGTTATTAATCTTTTACGTTAACAAAAAACTAGGGGATGAGGTATGGACATCCGTTTAATATCCGATATTCGATCTGTGAAGTTAAGCAGCACTGATCGAGTCCGGCAATTGGATGGATGAACGATAGCTCATCTAACAGTCGGTAGTCTGTCAACAGACAATCCCGGGAAGGTCGCTAGCCTGATGCAGGCGGAGAGGCGAGCCAGGGTGGAGGGTCGAAGAGACCTACCCAGGAGGTTTGCCACTCTGCTAGCGGTGCAGGCGGGCAGGCCCAGGCGGTGGGTTAGTTGACAGTCGAGGACCGTGGTTCGGAGTCCACGCTAAACTGTAGGTCCCTAGGTAAAAAGGGCCCATTGTGGCCTACTTGCCTAGTAAAATAAGTAGCTACTACTACTACTACTAACAAAAAACTAATAAATAATAAAAAAAAGGTGAAAAATTTTTTTTATCAATATTTGTTTTTGTATATTTGTAGTTGTTTTTGTATATCAAAACACTATTAGATTTTATATTTTTTAAATTTTTAGTGGTATTTGTTTAAAAAAATGTTATAGACAAATGGATTAGTTGCATTTTTTAGAAATTTTTTTTTATTGTTTACTTATTTTGTTAACGTAAAAGATTAATAACTAATGAAAATCCTTTAAATTTAAAAATATCGTGATGTGATTATTTCATAAAGTATGCTTGTCACAATGTATCCAGCATCGATTATAATTTTCAGGTCTTTAGTTTAACAATTATTCGGATTTATTCTGTTCGTAGTTAGCAAACTTGTTAGTATGAACTTAACGATTTCTTGTTAGGTAACAACCATTGTTCCAAAATCGTATTCTGATATCATTTTAACAAACAGAACTGTCAATTTAGCAATATGTTTTTAATTTTCATCGCTATCTTAACAACCACATCTTAGTGCTTGCTAAGGAGATAACAATTTGGTTGAGATAGTTTAAAGTGTCAAAAGATGGATCCTGTGGCTGTAAATTTCTATTTTAATTTTATTAATGCATGGGAAAATGCAGAATATCAGTAAGTATGATTACATTTTGATCTTTATGATCCAAGTACCTATCTAACAGTACATTTTTGTCTAGAAGAAAAACAAGATTACACTACCGACACATAAGGGATACAAGTAACCCGTTTGAGATCCCCAGTAACAAATTTATAATACTTTTCCGTCTAAATAAGCAAGCCACTAGAGATTTAATAGAAGAATTAGATGATTTAATAGACCAGCCAAGGAGAAGAGATAGAATTCATCTTTATTTGCAGGTAAGTGGGTATAAAAAATAAAAATGAGAGGTAAGTACTTAGGTATACCTATATTCAAAAAACTGTTTCTGACTTATTACAAATTCTCACTAATTAATACATATACTATATTAAGTTACTATATTACTATAGTAATTTAATATACATATGGGTATATAAAAAATATACTTTTAGGTTTGCGTATGCCTAAATTTTTTTGGTCACGGTGGTTATCAAACCACTGTAGGTGAAGATTTAAATTTAGCTGTCAGCCAACCAGCAGTTAGCAGAATCATAACCAACATTAGTAATATTATAACAGTTCATCTTCTGCATAGATATGTTCGGTTTTCAACAACTGATGACGAAATAAGAAGGGTTAAGCAACAGTTTTTAGAGAATCAGAATTTTCCTAATGCGATAGGTGCAATAGATGGCACTCACGTTGCCATATTTTCACCTAAAGTAGACGATCCGATATACCCAGCAGTAGCTTATTTAAATCGTAAAGGTTACCACAGTATCAATGTACAAGCGATATTCGATGCCAATATAATGCTTCTAAATGTAAATGCAAGATTTCCTGGGGCAACTCATGACTCTGGAATATGGGAAACATCTTGTATTCATCGACACCTAAGAAGAAAATATGAAGAGGGTAGACATAACACATGGCTTTTGGGTGATTCTGGATACCCTCTACAGCCTTGGCTCATGACTCCGATAATTGATGCCGCTCCTAATACACCAGAAGGACATTACACTACACGTCATATACACGCTCGGAATGTTGGTGAGAGAGGAAATGGTGTATGGAAAGGGCGATTTAGATGTTTAAAAAGGATCGCGTTCTTCATTACAATCATGCCACAGCAGGGCGTATAATTTATTCTTGTGCTGTTTTGCACAATATCTGCAGGAGATACAACATACCAGAAGTTGACATCGACGATGATGATGATAACGTTGAGCATGATAACCTTCATCAACCTGTGAATCCAGATGTTAATATCCTCGCAGAGGCAAGAATTATAAGAAGAAGATTAGTAAACCAGTTAGCTCATAATTGAAAATGTAGGTATATTTAATAATAAAATTTAATTTAAAATTAATTGTTATTTAATTAACTGTTGGGCTCAAAATAAGTAGAAATGTTCCTACGAACATACCCTCTACCTCACTTTGTTTTGGAGATACAGACTTTCAACTGTTTCAGATAGGTATTTCCCTTGTATATTATGGAATAAATGAAACATCAACTTTAAATTACCTTATAAGTTAAGTATCTCATGCCATTTTTATGAAACAGGGCTATACAGGATTTTTTTTTATCCAACTACCACCCCAGTGATGGAAAGTTTAAGAAACTTTTTCACTTATTGTAAGCCCCTTTATCACTTCCTGAATTTTGAAAGATAAACTGGGCCATCCTGTACAAGCTGATTCTCAAGATTTTTTTTTATCAAATTAGAAAAATTAAATTATAAAAACATATTTATAAATATTTCAATAAATGGTCATTCACTTGAAATATTGATTCGGAAAAAATAAAACTATTTATTTGTTATGAAATGTTTAATGTAGAAAAAATCTAAACGGGAAACTTTATGACAAATCAAAGAAATTATTCATTATTTTCAAGTTTATTTGTTATAGCTAAGGCCACTTGAGTGATAGCTGTGGCTAAGCTAGTGATACTCTCAGCCATAACTTTAATTGCTTCAGCCATTTGTAGTTGGGCCCCACTAAATATCTCTGCGGTTCTTTCTAGTTGTGGCATGGTACTATTAACCTTCTTTTTTGTCTTTTTAAAAGAGTTTCTTCCTGAAAATAAAAAATAAATAATTGATTAAAGCGAAATAAAAAATGTGTCCAATTTTTATTATATTTGTTAAAATAAAGAAAGACTTGCCTGTTCTGGTTTCGGTAATAGGGATATCTTCATCTTGCGCTATTGTAAGGTCACCATTTTCAGCAACTTCACATTCACTGATCTTCATTTCCTCATCGTTATTATTACTGAATTCTACATTATTATTCTCTTGTAAATCAGGGTCTATCTCTTCTGGTAGTTCATCGCATCCTAATACGCTAACCCACCCACATATTTTCATTAATCGAATTTCCAATTCTGTGAGTTGGTCAGTGTCGTAAGATCCTCCACCTGTTTTCCGAGGATTCTCTATAGCCAATCTTGCTTTCTTTCTAGTCTTCGATTTCCATTCTGATAAAAACTAAAAAAAAAATTAATTTTATTATTATTATTATTAAAAATTCCATTCTATTTGATTTTCAGGTATATATAATATACTAGAAGGAAAACTGAAGGAAGGATTTTTGAAGTGTATTCTTTATCACTTTACATGAAAACATCTAAATATGTTCTTTATTTCTTTATCAATAAAAACTAGTTTTACCGGTTGTGTAACTGACTAAAATATATATTTTAAAGCAAAATTATTTTAATAAAAACACCCTATTATGACCCTAAAAAAAGAACTTTTTTGAAAACATTAACGTTAAATATGAAAGAAAAAGTTATTATGTTGTACAGACTCACAATTTACATAATACTTAATTAACTTCAAAATACTAATTTTAAGCAATTCAAAATACGTATTTTAAGGAGTTGCACAACCAATAGAAAAATAGCTTTGATTGATAAAAAAGTAAGGTAAATTTATGTATCTACTTCAAGTCTTCCACTGCTCATAATTAACAATGCATTCTACTTACACATTTCCATTGTTTTTTATCTTTTATAGCTCCATTCGGTACATTGTTTAATAGAATTTCCAATTCATCCCATTTGCTTTCTAGTGAATCCGGTTCCATGGGGTGGCATTTTCCAGTTACAATAATTTTATTATTTTCCATGTAATCAACAATCAAGGACATTTGACTCTGAATCGTTCGTTTCCCACGTTTTTTTTTTATCGCACATTATTAATCACAGACAAATAAGTATTTATTTATAATGATAAAACACAGCAACGGAATAAAATTGGACGTCTGCGTTTCACCTACGACCATAGGTTAGGGAGGATTGACAGAAATTATTACAGTGTTACCAACTTAAAAGTGGTCTAAAAGAGATGTCTAAATTGGTCTAATTGTTTCTGCGCATACGCAAAAGTTGAATCGTAACAATCTGTTAACAACGTTGCTATTATGAAATCTTTAACAATCATTGCTCGTGAACATCAAATAGAATAGCGTTTTCGTTATTAAAATTGCTATGACTTACGAGTATAGCAAGATCTTTATGTAACAAATGGTATAACAATGGTAGAACAGAATAGATCCGATTATCTGATTATAAACATAAACGTGAACTTTGTTAATTAACAATAAGGCTTTTTATGAAAAATGGATGAAAACAATTTTTTTTTAAGTGGATATTGTTCCTTGGGATGTCTAGATGACCCGATAATTTTTGAAATTTTTTTAATTAATATTTTATAGCTAAAATAATTTTTTTTTGCTACGATCGGATTCTGAGGTCTGCGGCAGCGTCGCGCTAGCCGCGCAAAGCACTATTTTCACCATTAAATTAATATTATTAATAATGAAAGTATCGTTCCGTGAGTTAGGACTTTTTTATCGGAAATTTTGTCCTTTTTAAGAATCTTTTTTTTTTAATTTCTTAATTATTAATAGTTTCTGAATTATTTGCGAAAAACTAAATGCTTTTTTTATCTTAATTTGTTAATAACTTTTGTAATTTTTTATGTACTGGTAAACAATTTTTATATATTTTCTTCTAGACGTCATTCCGAATCCAATGAACTATCGCCCATATTTTTACGACGTTTATCACTAATTAACATCGTTTTTAACTTGTGAACTAGACTATTAAACAAGTGACGTTTTTTAAATTTCATTGTAAATTTTTAATATTCCTTTAAACGCAAAAAATTCTTTCTTCTAAACTTAGTGCACCGTAAAACGGGGAAAAAGTAGCTTCCTTCTTGAAAAAAATTTTTTTAAGGTACAACCACTTGGGACCTTCACAGCATGATAGCCTAGGTCCTTGGCCATCTGTAATGGCCAATTACAACATTTTTTTGGAGGTCAAACTTTTTTTATTACGAAGAATGTCATAAATTTGTCAAAATTAATTTTTCTTACTTTTTCACACATCCCTCATGATATCTCCGGAACCAATCGAGATAATTATAGGTATTTTTTTTTAATTGATAAAGGAAATGTGGGCGAAGGCCACTGCTTTAATTTCGTTTTTATGGAAAATTTAATTTTTTTGTAAAACTAGGTAAAACTGGAACGTTTACCTTCCTTGCTGCATTTTTTTCGGTAAGCGAAAAACTTTTTTATTTTAAGGAATTTTGTCATACCATATGCGTATGAAATAAAGCTTACACTTCAAGGAAGTTTTTTAAAAAAAAGTCAGTTCTCTACGACTTATAGTTTTCGAGATTTTATTTTTTAAAGTTACGAGTTTCTCGATCCTAGATGCGCCTCACTGCGGCGCCACTCAAGTGTGTAGAGTGTAGACTATTGAATACAAGTAATCTTATATTATACATATATTGTCAGTTAGAAACAAACTTTTCTTTGTGTAATGTGAATGCGAATGAGTATTATTTTTATTGAGTTTTTACATATTATTTAATGCTTAACAATGGAATGTTTATTTTATGTTATCAGAATTAAAATCAGGTAATACAATTCTGGTAAAATCTGTTGATACTGATGTCCTGATTTTGCTTTTACATTATTACTGCGAAACACCAGATATGTCCCAAAGGAATATATTTATACAATTAGGACATAGTAAGAATATACATTTTTTGTCAATTAACAATATTGTGGCAAATTTAGGAGAGGAAATTTGCAAGAAAGTATTAACGATTCATTGCCTAACTGGTTGTGATACAGCTAATGCCATGTATAAAATAGGGAAGAAAACGGCATTCTATGTTTTATATAAAAATTTAAATAATTTAAAAGATTTAGAAAACCTTCCTTTTCTGTCAGAGGATAAAGCGATGGAATAAGGGGGTAAAATATACGCTTTATTTATATAAGAATAAAAACAAAGATATAAAATCCCTAAATGAACTGCGATGGGACTTAACAACAAGTACAAATCGGCCAGCTTCTGAGCTGCCTCCTACTGACCATGCTTTTAGACAACATTTAAAAAGGTAATAATTATTTTTCTAGATCGCCCATACCTATTAAAAAAGAAACAAAACACCTACATGTAATTATTCTCTTTTTAGGTATAATGATATAATAATAATAACACCACATGAAATTACAACCCTCTTTGTCCCTGAAGGTCTGGAATGACCTTGTGTGGGAGAGGGCTACACATTTAGAGACAATGGACACACACCCAATGTCCGAGTATACTACGATTAATCTCTCTCACAGAAAAATCCCAGTTCCTCGACCGGGAATCGAACCCGGGACCCCGAAGTTTTGAGGCAAGTACATTACCTCTAGACCACGGAGCCAGGTGTCTGTATCAATTAAAAATTTAGTACAATAGCCATATACAATACATGCAGATGGAAGATCCAACTCGATACGGTTGGACATTTGAAGAAAATGTTTGGAAGGCAACTTTTTCTAGTCAAAAATCTGTGCCCGATATTGTAAGGCAAAGTTTGTCAATAAGATGTTCCGACAGGGTCTGTAACAACAGATGTACCTGTTTTGCTCAAGGTTTGAAATGCTGCAGTGAGTGCAATTATGCAAACTGCTGCAACCAAGGAACTGTCTAGATATTTTTAGATTCCGACGTTGACGATTTTTAAAATATTTTTATAACAAGTTTTAAATTTATGTTTTAAAATAAATAATTAATTCGTATTTTTTTTAATTCAATTTTAGGTTTTAATGTATAAATATAATGGATTTTAAATAATGTGCAATGTAAATAATGATAAGTAAAACCAAAGTGCTTATGAAAATAAAATTTATATTAAAGATATGTCAAAAATAATACTTAATAGTATGCACCCACAACACGCATAGCACACTGATTAAAGCACAGTAGAACCGGGGGAAATATCCTGCCTGCAGAAACTTAATTTCAAATAACAATAACTTGAAACGTACAAGTCGTAGAGTATTGCGCTTTTTTTTAAAAAACTTCCTTGATGTGTTAATTTTATTCCGTATGCATATACTGTGGCAAAATTCCTTAAAACAAAAAAGTTTTTCGCTTACTGAAAAAAATACTGCAAGAAAAGTAAATGTTAAAGTATTACCTAATTTTATAAAAAAAATAGGTTTTCCATAAAGACTAAATTAATTCAGTCACCTCCGCTCACGTTTCCTTTATCGACCAAAAAAAAAAAAACTTGATTATCTCAATTGGTTCCGGAGATATCGTGAGGGATGTGTGAAAAAGTACGAAAAATTAATTTTGACAGATTTGTGACATTTTTCATAATAAAAAAAGTTGGACCTCCCAAAAAATGTTGTAATTGGCCATTTTAGATGGCCAAGGGCCTAATCTATTATTCTGTGAAGGTCCCATGTGGTTGTACCTTAAAAAAATTTTTTGAAACGTTTTTGTCGGTTTTTCAGTGTACTAACTGGAATAGTTATTTAAATAACAGGACCAGAAAGTGATCCTTACTGGGCGAGCTGGCTGCGAGTCCTGGTAGTCAGCGAGCCGGAATTTGAACCCGGGAGTAGCAGACCGTAAAAGCAGCTACGGTTTCCATTCAACGCTCTAGCCCGCTGCGCTATACAGCTCGTTACCGCAGACCGTTTACTTTAATCGAAATCTAGTATCATCAATCATCATATCAGTTTGGTTTTTGCAAGGGCTTGTCAACCATAGATGCTGTACTATCATTTTACAATATATTTAAAATAAATTTAAAAACGAAACGAAAACAGTTTGTTCATTGTTTGATTTAACACGTGCCTTCGATCTGGTTAATTATGCATTACTTCTGAACAAATTTAATAATTCTGGAATTCTTAGCCCAGCCCTGATTTGGATTGAATTTTATTTAAGGGGCAGAACCCAATCCGTTATAAAAGATGCTGGTAAAATATTACGTCTAGCCTTCGTAAAGTTTCTACTTGCGTTCCATAGAGAAGCATTTTGAATCCTTTATTCTCTTGTAGACAATATTGCGCTTCACATAGAAGATGTTTTCATATGGCTTCTTGCTGATGATTCCATCATTGCGGTTGATTCTGCCAATATAAACGAACATAACTTTAAAGCTAATAATGCCATAAGCTCTATATAAAATTACTTTGCGAGTACTGGTTTAGCTCCTAATAATATAAAAACCGACTTATTTTTTTCTACTAAAAACTAGGTTACAGCCTTTTGAAAACTACTTAAAAGTTTTATTAATATTGTTAATTTCAATAAATATGCATACTTCTAGAAAGATAAACTTTTCATATATCAAACAATTCCAATTTTGGACAAAGAGGGAACTGTATTATCGCTCTTTTTTTTTGGTAAAATATCATTGTCAGTCAACGGATTTAATGTGAAGTGGCAAAAGTTATTAAGCATATATGTATAAAATTATTATCAGAGGTTTAGGATATTTCGGGTCATGACCTAACATAACTGTTCAGAAACTTATTTCCACTCATGTGTGGGAGCTAAGATGAGGACTATACCCATATTTTATCATATAGTTTGTTTTTGCTACAGTGCAGTGTATAATCTAATATTTTATATACTGAGTTCAAGTTTAAGTTGTAGCTGAATCTAATTTAGACTCGTTTCATTAAATTTAAACTTAGAAAGTATTTTAAAAATTCATCATATTTTAAATAAGAAGTATTGATTAAAAGTAATTGAATTAATTTATTGATAATTAGTTGCAATATTGTAAACACGCCTGTAAATTACTCATGCGCTTATGCTTCTTCCCTCTTTGTTATTAAATATTCAAAAGGAAAAGTTTTATTAATAAGAAATAATAAGTCGTGTACCATTTGGAAAAAGTACCTATTTTAAATAAACACATAAAAAAATTCTTTATATGGTGTCAGATATTAACTGCAATATAAATTATAAGAAGAGAATTAAAAAATTTGATAAAGATAGACAATTTAAAGATTCTTCCCTTAGCGAGCTTTGAGGGAGAAATTCGATCATGTGGCTGTAAAAGTTTTATTTTATGGTATCTCATAAAAATGAAAGCTCCGATTACATTTTAATACAAATATTTCTAAAATCACCGGTAATGGAGGAGTTGGAATTTTAATAGTTGCATTTTTCCGCTCTTATTCTGCTGTAATGGACAGAATGATATTCTTTAATACCACGTCAAATTGTTTCAGATTTGAAAATATTGTAACGTCTTAAAATTCTAAACTTGAATTTTTGAACAATTACATTTTATCTAACCCCGTTATGAAATGTCAAGTTTTAAATGCATTTTTGACATTACGAAACGTCACATTTTTCATAACTCAGTCCCATTACATAACTGAGTGATGTATTGAATTTTTACGTAACTGATTATTATCATTTTCCTATATAAAAGCGGGATTAGATAAAATTTTGTACTTAACACGTTATGAAAAGTAATTTTATTTGACTCATGTAATTTGTAAAACTCGCTCGCTTCGCTCGCTCGTTTTGGCAAATATTACATTCGTCAAATAAAATAGTCTTTTCATAACTGGTTACGTAAATAACTATTACTTTTCTCAATGAAATGATGAAATATAAAAACTAAAAATTCTGTTTCTAATTTATTTTGTATATAATTAAATAATTTTTATTAATTATTTAAAGTTATAAGAACAACTTTTAAAGGTTTATGAATAATTATTTAAAATAAATGATTATGATATTATTTTATTAGATACTAGAACTTTTTTGTGTAACATTTCTTATGCTTTCAAATTTAGTAAAACATAATTCCTGTTAATTTTTAAGTAATGCTTGATTTGTACTTTTCGAATGTCAGGAATTTCAATACACCATCAATAATAATGATGATTGTACGTATTTATACTGTCATTTAATAATCGTTTATCTATCATTTGTACCATTGTCTTTTTTATATCATTGTCAGGTAGGTTTATGGAATATCAGATAAATTTATATTGCCGATCCTCATTGTTCAATATTAAACTGAACCGGTGTCAAAAGATAGCTCATGTATTTATCCTGTATCATAAAGAAATGCGTTTATTCTGATGAAAAAGAATGCAATTTTCACTATTTCATTGATAAAAAGAGTTAAAGCAACTGCTAAAACACTGTCAATGATTTTTCTATGGTTTTTAAGCACACACTTTAGGTATTATGTCAACATTCTGTTCAATAATCAATAATTTAAAAATTTTGGCCCAAAACAACCAAAGATTATTTAGTTATTTCATTAATTTAATATCCAAAATACATAAAATTGATAAATGAAGTAAATGAAGTATTTGAATTAAAAATTAAATTGATTTTTAGAAAAATTATTCTCCGCGATCAATTAATGAAACATTATTTCGACATTAATAACGTCTACAATACCAACTACATTACTAAAACCAGTTAAACTACAGCGCCCACATGTTAATTTTCTAGGTTTTGATATAACGTATCTAACAAAAGTTTTGGCAAATTTTTCAAACGTTAATAATAAAAGATGCATTACGCATTCTTAAATTTATATTATTTAGGGAAATTAGTACACACAGTGTGTCCATAAAATATGGAATAAATTCATTATTTATTAAACCAAAAATATTTAGAAAAAATCCTCAGACTCGTCGATTTTTAATTTCAATTGCGCATCTTATCCTTTATTTTCTTTTGGTTACGACGTCATCGCTGCTTCCATTATGACAACATCGATATATTTTTAAATGGAACACCCTGAATAATTTTCCATTTTTCAATTCTCCTTCCAAATATGTATCATTCTTAGGATCTAAAATTGATAAGTTGGAGGATACGGGCCATTTAAAAAAACCAAGTAAAAAAGTAAAACACGTTTTTTGAAATAGGCTAGTTTTTGTTTGTTTTTTTGTTTTATCATTATCGTTTTTGATAGTGAATCACTTAATAATACTTTACCTCAGCAACAGTTTCTTAATAATTGTTGTCGATTTATTTTAATTTATAACATGTGTATCTGTAAAGCAGAGAATTGAAATTCTTACGATGATTTAGGTATAATGATAGAATGCGAATTCAACAAGAAGTGAGTAACTTATTTAATACTAAATATCCAGACCGACCCATAACTAAATCGATAGTGAGTAAAATTGAAGAAAAATGATACGATGATGGAAGATTTACCCAAAACAGGTCGCCTGCAGGTGCTAACGAGGCTACAAAATTAAATATTTTACTGGCTGTTGAAGACAATCCACATACCAGCGATCGCCAGGTTGGTCGCGATTATGATGTTCTTAAACGTCAGTACATATAGTAATAAAATTGGAAAAATTGCATCCCTTTGTGGTGGTTTTCTCGTCAATCAAAATTACCTCCACACGATACTGCTCCTCTAGTCGAGACGGGTCGTAGGTTTGGCTCGATAGATGTCTCGCTTTTCTGTGTTACTTAATTGGTGGCTAGAAAAATTTGTGTGAGCTATTGCCAAGGCGCCAGCCGATAAAAATCGACGGGAAAGAGAGTGAAAAGGCGCACAATAATTTTCACACACCTATCATTCTTATAAAAGAATTTAATGAACACAATGTATATAAAAAATAACGTAATGTAGGTGAATGAACACTTATTAAATGACAAGTATAAATAGTAATGAAAAGATCTGTTAAATAAAATTTTAAAAAGGTGCCAGCTTATAGAATTTACCAATCAAATCAGCCCCTTCAAGAAAGTCAGCTGCTACTTGGTATAGCCGGAACGTACTCCTACTATTTACTAGTCGGAACTTCTGACAGTTTATAAATTTATAAATTTATGTATGAAGACATAATGTTAATTTGTTTTACAAGTTTACTCTGCCTGAGCCTTCTTAGCCTTGCCAAGTGAAACGGTAGGTGAGGTGCAATTAGTATTACCGCGTTTGTTAAATAAAGTGTATCATGTACTATAACAATAATAAACAAATTTTGCCAAGCATTGAAATGATTAAAAATGCATGATTTTATATTTGGCTGATGACGTTCAGTTTCTAGATACCAATTGCAAAAATTCAATCTTCGTAGATAATCTCCCTCGTAAAGATGCTGATGGATTTGGTACTTAAAAGATTTGTACTTATGTTTATGTAGAATCTTTCTAACACTTTCAGGAGATATGCCGATACCACTGGCAATTTGCCTTGTAGAACTTGTTGGATCAATCTCAACACAGGCCAGTGTGTTTATCTCTGCCTCCTCATTTACAATAAATGTGTTCTCATGTTCATTATCATTTTCCCTTTTTAAGTGTTCTTCCAACCATGGAAAATATTGTGCACAAGGTTGGTCGCGTTCTGGATAACGTCGACTATACAATACTCTGGCTTCCCTTCGGTTTTTTCTTACCTCTCCATGTACTAATAACATATCAAATTGATGCTCGCGCCTAAACACAGCCATTTTTAACAACCAGATAACACTTAAACACTTACTAAAAGGTAAATCAAGAATAAAACGCAAAAATTAAATGACAACTGTCGAGAGAAACTTTTAAATAATGCAGCAGTACTGTCAAAATCTAAATGGAAATCGGTAAATAGTTCTTTTGTTTTACATAGCCCTCTTGAACCAAAGGTCTGTTTAAACATAATTTTTTTATTGTGTAGCCTTTGTGACAGTGCAGGTGAACATTCAGTCGCCAATATCTCATAAACTATTAGGTTTAGACAGGGGACACCAGAAACAAAAAATATCTAGAAGGGTTAGTAGAATGTAAATTTAAGGTTTAATTAAAAATATCGAAGTATTTGAGCCTGAAAATCACTTTTCGTATTACTTCCGATTTAGCCGGAAATTAAATTTTTATGACAATCAAGTTTTACTCACCAAAAAACTTAAATAACCGTAACAGATTTGTTCCTACATTCATTTGTTTTATGTGAAAATGAAATAATTTATGATTGATATAACATTTTCAACCGCCATTTTCTCGAAAACTCTCAAAGATAGATATAGGGTTGCTACATATTTTGGATCTACAATTTCCTGGGTAATCTAAATTTCGAATAATATACAGGGTGTTCCATTAAAAATAATATATTTTTTACTGTTTCCGGTTAAACCGGAAATGAAAATCAGATCTTGTAGCAATCAAAATGTGCACCGTATTCAACCATACAACATCCGAAAATTTGAAATCTATATCTTTTTTTACAAGGAAGTTATAGGCTGGCTAGTAACATCGTAGGCACCCGGTATATATAATATTCCTTAGGCATATTCGGAAATATTGATTTTTCGAAAAAATTTCAAACAAAAATTATGTGATGTTGTGTAATTTTTATCTTGTATATTTGTACATTTGTGCATTTGTACACTTTTCCGATATAACAAATATTTTTAAAGAAATAGCGAAAAAACATTTTTTTTATTGAAAATTTCCGCCACCTTGAACTCTAAGGAAGATTTTTACTGTCTTCTGAAAATCTTCTCTTATATTTCATATATAATTGTGCAAGAATTAACTCGTGTACAAATTTCAGTTACTGCCATATACATTTTATTCGTATACACGTAGCTATTACCTTATACGATCTCTCCAAGGTCATTGAATGTGTCTCTCAACCTATTCTGGTGGAGAAATTATGACACTACGGAGACAGGGGCTTGCCTCTTTGATTATACCTACTTACAAAAAAGAACTCAATGTGTGAGATTTAACAATAAATAGTTCAGAATGTTTTACATGGGGTACTTCAAGGTTCCGTTTTAGGCCCTCTCCTGCTCATTTTATATATTAAAGATTTATTCCATTTTATGTTATATAAAGAATGTGTGTCTTACGCAGATGATACTCCTTTGTTAGTCTCAGATGCCTTAATTGAAAACATACTCTTTTAGACCAAATTACACAGATGGTCAAAAATTTTTATTCTTCCAATAATATGACTATAAATAATACAGCAAGACACAAACATTAATCTTTTGTGCGATTAGGGACGTGGTAAAGGTAGTTTTGTTAATTTATTGGGTACTATCTTGGATATGGAAATATAGCATGGAGCATGCTTGCTGTGTGTACGAAATGTACTATGTTGTGATATCCTATTCATTTGTTAATTAATTAATCTATTACACATGTCTTATAGGCTTGTTTTATGTATTTAATTTTACACATTTTTTACCTGTCTATATTTTAATTTTACTTTTTTTTATGAACTTTTTGCTTTAGTATTTTTTGCTAATAATATATGAACTTTTATCCTTTTCCTATTTATGACGGTAAAAACATTGCTGTATAATGTAGTCAAATAAAAAATTTGATTGATTATAAAAATAAATTATACAGAAATGTTAATTAATCCGACCCTTATTTGATAAAAATTCATTTTATATAGAAAGAATCTAGTTTACTATAATTTTTCCAAAAGTACGATAATTGCAGAATAGGATTATCATTGTTTAGTAAAATTGAATTTGCGGTCGTACTTAAACGAACTTTCTGAATATTGTTTTAGGAAATAATATGCCTGGTAATTTCCCGAGGATTATTCCTGTTATGGAAATGAAGTTATTGAAGTATGGTTAATTAAAATTAAGGAAGGTAAGTGCTGACGTTTCCGTAAACAGCGTATTGAAATAAAATTGTCAATTATAGTAGGTATTTCCTAGAAACCTGTTACAAGAATATCAAATTTGATATTGTAATTAAACTGTTTAAAAGAAAAATAACTGTAAATTAGTATGACTCAGTTACACATTTTTTCACAGAGAGACTCCAAAAATAAATTTTAGGAGTAATTTTTGAAGTTCATGAAACTTAAATTTATTATTATTTATTTTTAAAATTAGTTTTTGTTGTTTGGTTTCAAGCACTTAAGTTGATATTATAAATTAAATTTAAAATTATTTTTAAATTAGACCTAAACATATAAAAAAGAGAAAAAAAGTTTCATGAATACTAACAGGCGATAATAAAAGTCCTTTAGTTTTTTGCATGTTTACTTGTACAGTAAAAAAATTTTTCAGCTTTGGTGTTCAATATTGGAGTTCACTCAATTGAAAAGTATTCAATATTGAAAAGTTTTCAATAATTTAACAATTTTCAAATTCACTTCTAAGTATCTTTTTTCTTAAGATACTCCCAGCTCTGTCTACATATTTTATCTGTAATTGCTGGCCACTTTAAATGTTTTGCCGTTCCCAAATTGAATTATACAGTTTCAGAATAATTTAAGTTGACACCAGTTAAACAGCTAATGATAAGAAACGTGCTTTTGTTGTGTCATCTCCTATGTTCATTCTGTTGTGAAATATTATTAAATGAAAATATTTGTGATTGTTAATTATTTCGAGAATTTGTGTTGCATACACATTTTCAAGACTATTTAACTTGCTTATAATGTAAAACTTAAATACTTACGTATTTTGTAACTTAACCAACTTATTAGTAACTCAATTTTATTCTCGCTACATGACAGTACTAATAATAAATTTTATTGATTTCTAATAGTAGCTTCATAAATTCTGAATATAAAAAGTTAAAGTTTAGTAATGAACAGGGAGAGGAAATTGGACCGAAGTCCAGGACCGGTAGCTACTTCTGTACTGTACTAGTTTAACAGATACAGTTTTCACGACAGATGAAACTAAATTACTAGAAAAAGGATTCAATTATAATATTAAACCAAATACTAATATGCACAATTTAGAATATTTAGGTGTAGAAACAGAAATAGAATTAAAATGTCTACCCAATAGTTCTCTAAGTAAATATTTAGTAGCTGAATTTCTGAAATCAAAAATCACAATAATAAACCAATACAAAACAAAGAAAATATCACAGCAAAATTAATTAGTAAAAAGTCAGTCGAAAATAACATTATTTTTACTAGAGCAGATAAAGGAAAAACAGTGATTATAATTAATAAAAATGATTATACAGAAAAAACAATAGATTTTTTAAATTCACCCACTTTTGAGAAACTTGATAATGATTCCACTGAAAAATATCAAAAAACAGTTAAACTTGCAATAGATAATTTACCTAGTATATTTAGTTCTAAAGACAAATGTTGTTTAACTATAATGAATCCACAGGCCTCCAAACTTTATTCTTTGATAAAATTGCATAAAAACAATTTACCTATACGCCCAGTTGTTTCTTACTTAACAGCACCTTCTAGCAAACTCTCGAATAAACTAATAAATATAGTAGTAGATGCATGAAAATTTAAATCAACGTTTAGTATTAAAAATTCCTATGAGTTAATTAATAGAACTAAAAATATTAAGTTGCCTGACAATGCTAAATTTATTTCTTTTGATGTACAAAATTTATTTACTAGTATACCGCCAAAAGATACCATACAAATTATAGAAAATTTACTAGATAGAAATAACACAAACCCCGTTGTAAAATCTGAGCTACTAAATTTGCTGACCACATGTCTAAACCAAAACTATTTCCAATTCAACAACGAAATATTCACATCAAAAGAGGGCCTAATAATGGGAAATCCATTAAGTCCTATTTTAGCAGAAATTTTTATGAACCATATTGAGAAACAAATACATAAAAACAAATTAAGTAAAAGTTTTTTATACTGATATAGATATGTAGATGATATTATCACATGTTTTACAGGTACAACAAGACAGTTACATAGTTTTGTAGAATTTATTAATAATTTACACCCTAATATAAAATTTACTGTAGAATATGAAAAAGACAATTCGATTAATTTTTTAGATTTAGCTATCACAAAAATTAATAATTCACATGAAGTTAATATTTACCATAAACCTTCGTACACAGATATTATGATACATAATAGTTCAACACATCCTGTAAAACATAAACACGCTGCCTATATTAGTATGATAAACAGATTAACCAAATTTCCTTTAACTGAAAATAATTACAAGAACGAATTAAATTTTATTAAACAAATAGCAGTGAATAATGGTTTTAAAGAAACTTTGGTTAACAATTTACTTAAAAAGAGAAATTATAATATAGCAATAGAGTCAGTTTATCCAAAAGCAGAAATCAGTGAATTAAGTGATTTAAAATATAAAACCCTTACTTATATAGGCCAACCTACCGAAAAAAATATCAGTTGAACTTAAGAAAAAACATAAATTAAAATAGCATTTAAAACTAATAACACTCTAGGAAAATTTATTAAGAACAATAAAGATAAAACTAAAAAAGTACAAAAAAAGTGGAGTCTATAAGCTTACATGTGGTACATGCCCTAAAGTATACATCGGACAAACAGGAAGAAATTTTGGAAAAAGATTGGCCGAATATAAACGCAGTTTTAATAACAATAAATTAGATTCGACGTATGCCAACCATTTGCTAGAGGACAATCATTCTTTTAATAATAATTTTGATATTTTAAACAATGAAAATAAAGGATTGAAACTGTCACTATTAGAGACATTAGAAATCAATAAATTAAAAAATAGTAATATTATTTTAAATAACCAGCTGGTTTTAAACTGTTCACCACTGTTAAATATTTTCTAAATTATTTTGTACCTTATTTTATTACTGTTCCATTTTATTACCCTAGATTAGTTAGTTGATACTTATATATACCCTCACTTTGTAATAAAGAATTTAGTCTTGTACTCACCATCTGATGAAGCCACTGTGTGGCGATACAATTGTCATGAGTCAATTAAATTGTGAAAATCAAACATAAGTTTATTTTGTGTTTACTTCTGTCTCATGATTGACAGAAGGACATGCATAGACAAATAGCAAAGAACATTCCACATCTACTGAAGTTAATGTTGCAAAATCTAATTAGTTCACATGGGCAAGCAGTAGTGATGGGTACAACCGAGATACGATATGATAATCGAATTAGTCGATGACTATTTAAATATCTCGAGATGGTCGATTATGAATTCTAAAAATTAGCAATACTAATATTAGTAGTTAAAAAAATTAGTTATACACAATTATTGCACTATAAATACGGCAGCGTCCGATTCGATTATTCTATCGATTTCGAAGTTCGAACACTCGATTGATGAACACAAAGAAGTACAAAGTAAGTGGGTAATTAGTTGTAACAACAGAGTACAGCAAACCCATGGATTTGATTCAGCAAACCAGATACAATAATTGGCGAAACGCAGCGTTTTTTCATAAATAATTTTATAGTAGTTTAAATTTATAAATAAATAATCTATTTGTAAAGTAAATAAAATATAAAGCATTGCAAAAATTGGTACTATTATAAATAAATGCATCCAATATGATACAAAAATAACAAATAACTGAATGCTAAAATTAATAAAATTTGTACTACTAATATTAGTCGATAATTAAAACATTTCGATTATTCCCACCACTAACAATTTTCACGAATTTTTCACATTATTTTGTATCACAGGTTAGCGAATCACATGTAAAACACCGCTCCGCGAAAGGAACTCTACTCGCTCAGTCGTGTTGCTGACTACTGAGCTTTAGCTTTAGCTATATTTTTCCTTTTTGATTAAGTGGTTTAAAGACATGGTTACTAGCGTATTATACGTAATTTCACAAGTTTGACAGCTCATAGGCCTCGCAATTTTGGTGTTTATTCTGTGTTTCTGTGTACGTCATCTTTTTAGAAATGAAGTTGGATTCTCTAAACTTATGTACTAATATAATAAACGACCAAACTGAGAGTAATTTATTTTTAATGCAATATGTATTGAATAATGGATTTTTCAATAAGAGTGAGTCATTTTTATAAATAAAACAACAAGGAATTGAGGCAGAGCAAAAATTTTTATTTTATTTTGATTCTGGACATTACAAAAATCAACTGTCAAAAGTATAAGGTAACATATTGTTCATTTGGTATTGTATATTGCTCTTGCACATAAAAATATTGATGTATTCAGTTCACATACGAACTGATTCCGCCGTCGATAATCGCAAAATGACTACCTGATATTCGATCTCTGCTAATAGCTCTATTTAAAAAAGTAAATTTTCCTTGTCAAACTAATTTAACAGGCATTAAAATGATATGTCACTTCACCCTTTTTGCTATTTGAAATTTTTGGGGTAAATATCGCCCCCGTTTAGAGGTTTACGCCATACCAATGAAATAGTGAAAAGTGTCTCCCTTGAAAATAAAATCGGCTTGTTCAAGCATTTTGGTGGGCCACCCTATATTTAATAAATAAAACACAGTAGATATTATTAAAACATTTATTTAACAATAATTTGCAATTACAACAGCCATTTTGTGTATAACAACAACAATAACATTTGCAGTAACAAACTCAGTTACACCAGGTGTTGAAATTAAATGTTCCAGGATAGTTAATATGGTGGTGATTTAAGACAATTTAAGACAGCTTCTGGCTGTCCACAATACTGCAGTGAAATGAAAGACTAATTTAAACAACTGGTATACAAATTGACAAAATTCTTCCATTTAGCTAAAAAAAATATACATTTTCTACTTAATTAAAAATTATCATATTTTCAGTCGTTACTTTTTGAATATAAAAAATGTTTATTATTCTACATTAAATATTTTTAAAATATAATGTCTTCACAAATTAGATCTTTTTAATCTTAGACCATAAATGCATTAAATCTTTTCCTTAATTATAGGAATCGATCTATATAACTTGTTTCATTAAAGCAAACATAAAAACTTTTTATTTTATATCTAAAATTTTAATTTTCTACAGGATTTCTGACAACACTGCCTTTTGTTCTAAAATTAACGTCGAAATACGAACACAATTTATATATACTTTTTTGAGTGTAAGTGCAACACTGTATATTGTTTTATAACCTAATAGTTATTTTGCTAAATTTTTCGCTGATACCAAATTGTATAAAGCTGGAAAAAATTGCAATTTAAGATCAAAATTGAAAATTGACATTATAATAATCAGATTTTCATATTAATCATAAAATTTCATTTTCAAATTTATAACAATTCCTCAAAAAAAAAATGTTAGATATGTTTGTTTATAAAAAAAAAGAGATTAATAATGATTTCCTTCAGGATCGTTTGTAAATATCGTCAGCCCTAAGTGGAAAATTATTTGATTTTCATTTAATTCAAACCACATCAAAGGCTAATTATTTTGCTCGTAATTAAATGGATACTCCAACACCTTAATATTATACAGGGGTACTATTTAAAAATACAATTTTTTAAATAGTTTATACTCAGAGGATGTACATGGCTAGGTGAAGCAACGAGTATGCGATAAACTTGTTGATTCACCCTAGGAATTTTGTAGCTTTAAATGTGTTGCAGCAATTTATTAAAATTGTTAACTAACTTTATCAATTCCTCAAGTTGATACCCTTTAGAGTCCAAGTCGAATTTTATTTCTGAAATGACACTAACTGGTATAAAAATCTAACTACCCACTTCAACCCCCTTTGAATGACAACTGCACCTCAACATTTTTAAATTATAAAGGGGGCCTTATGATTAGAATAGAATAGAATAGAATAGAATAGAATAGAATAGAATAGAATAGAATAGAATAGAATAGAATAGAATAGAATAGAATAGAATAGAATAGAATAGAATAGAATATATTTTTCACTTTAACACAACAGTTATACAGTCGTCAAAATAAATATAAAATAAAATTGAATTAGTATACAGGATGTCCTAGACTTAAAGTGACATAAAGCAATGGGAGATGAGACACCCTCAACTGAGTTAAAAACACCCCCAAACTTACCTTTGAATGTTTTTTTATGGTTATTGACTAAAAGTGTAGTATTTCTGAAACGACTTTAAATATTTGAATGAAATAAGGTACAAGTATTAAACCCTTTTATTTCAATCAAAATCATAAATTGCCAACCCTTATCTTCAATATTATAATATTATTTTCTGTAGCTGTTTAATAACTAATTTTTATTGTGTTTTTTTTAACCCAAATTATTAATATTTTGTTCATGAAAGAAATGGAATGCACTATATATATTGAATGGGAATTTTAAACTTAAAAGCTTAGAAACGCTGAATATAAAGGAGCAATTTACAAGCTCTTATTAATATTAACTTTTTAGTCTCTCATTATTGAATTTCAAAAATAATATGACTAATAAATTTAAATAAAATATACTTAATCATGGATTTTAAGCGAATCCAGTCCTGAGCGAACCATTAATTTGTCAATAAAAGTGTATTTGTTGCCCAAAAAAAAATTAAGATAACTAATTAGTGTAGGATATTTAAGTAAAATTAATAAAATAGTGACGTTCACGTTAGATAGCAGATTGCCTAATTTATAGCATTTAAAATTTGGGCAAACAGCATTTTTGAAAATTTATTGGAGGATAACCTTAAACGTGCCGTCAAATATTATGACATTGTTTTATACACTGATCTACTGACTTTTTAACTGTTTACTAATATTTACCAAAAAATGATACACAGGGTGATGTTATCGGCACTGAGAGAAACATTACAAAAATTGATTCGGTCGTGGAATTTTCCAAAGTGAATTATGATTTTGATTGATAATACTAAAATAGTATAATAAATATACCAAATATAATTGAAATATTTAAAGCCATTCCAGAAAAATGTCCAACTATAATTTTAGTCAAAAACCACAACAACGGTTAACATTCAGGTAAGGTAAGTTTAGCATTGCTTTGAACTCAGCTAAGTATACTTTACTTCCCTTTAAATCTGGGACACACTGTATACATAGATTCCACATGTTACTGTTATAATAAAAAATAAATGAATAGAAAATGTATCTAGATTTGAAAGAAATTTTGATCCTCCATACAGCAATATTATATGAAGTTTTTTAAATTTTGTCAATTTAGATTTTAAAATTTGAAATTTATTTATATTACCTTCGAAATTCTTTACTATGAGAATTCATGTACAGGGAGTTTATGTCAAATAAAGTCACTTCAGAAACAAAAATCCCATAATCCAACATATTGACGTCACCTTATATTGACATTGTTTTCAAAGCACAGTTTTCTGAGTAAGGCATTTTTAAATTTTCAAAATTAATTTTCTCAGTAGCTAATTGACCAAACTTTATATTGCTGAATAGAGAATCAAAATCTTTTCCAAATGAGGTGGTATCACAAAACCCACTTTCCTAATTAAATAAATTTGAAGAGGTAATTGTCATTCAAAGAAGTGGGAGGTGAGATTTTCATACCAGATAGTGTTCCATAATGTTTCTTAAGAGTCAATTACAGGGCACTTAGAACAGTGGTGTTTTTAAAAATTCACATCTGCCATATCAGTTACACTAGAACCTTCAAATTTAGACTGATTCTAGATAAAATTCTATTCCAGGGTGTGAGTATATAAAATTTAAACTACATGTAGAATAAATGGTTACTTGGGCAATTGGAAAAATTACTAAACTTTGATGTTTAATATTGAGTGTTAAGAATATATTTACCATAATCAAATGCTCACGCTATAAAACAACTCTTTAAATTTAAACTGTAAAAGTTATATTTACACACACGTTAATAAGTTTCCGTAAAGTTTCCGTATTTAAAAGTGGTTATCACTATACGTTTCTGCATATTTCTTTTCGGATACGTTTATTTTGAAAAAATTGGACATGCGAGAATTTTTGGAACTGAGAGCACCTAATGATGCACAGTTCGAAGACCTCTCTTGAGACTGGCCGGATAGTTAATCCGTAAATTTACTGTTTAAGAAAATTGGGCGCCACTAAAAAATATTTCAAGGGGGGAGTGGCTAAAAATAATATGCATGTTTCTATGAAATTTTTTATTGAAAAATAAGAAATAAAGAGAAAAATAAACGGTAACGTTGATTCTTGTTAATAAAACTAAAATCAATTTCAAAACCCAAAACAGTTAAAATAGTTGTATTGAAAACTTAAAAGGGCCAGCCTCGTTGGTATTAAATTAAAACAAAATCTACCGACAACCATTCAACAATTTTGATAACATAATATGCCAAAAAATCTGATTGTAAATATAAACTGAGATCTTTCGACACAAAAAATTATAAATTAAAAAGAAGATAAACCTATCGTTGTCAATGCCTGCTTTAACCTGCTCATTAGACCACCTAATCGGTATATTTAAATCATGGCTAGAGTATGAAAAACATGGTTGCTAACTATTGTTACTAAATGTTGTCACATTTGTATTATCTGCTATACAAACTTGGGGAAAGAATTTAAAATACATGTTGGCTAAATTGAAAGCAAATAACTTATCTTGATACTTGATTTTCAATGAGGGGAGAGGGAATTTCCCCTTCTGGCCCCTTACTGGCGGCGCCCATGATTTAAGCAACCTTTAATTTAACACTGACGTAGTTTTCCAGGAAACACCAAAACACTATATACTGCATTCGACGCGCGTTTCGCCAAACAACCAAGTTGGCATCATCTGGAGATGATTAAAACAGCAGTTTTAATCATGTCCAGCATAATTTGCTTTCACACTTAATGGACCTTAAATTGCAAATTTTGTTCAAAAGTGTTACTAGTATGACTTAAAGACATATATTTCGTAAAATTAGTCTATTTATTTGTAAATTTGGTCAGCTATTTTGTATACTGCCATATAAATGTTGCACCAAGACACAGAGATAATTAAAGTTTATTCCAAACTTGGTTGCAACAAAAAAAAACGTCGACTCCTTTAATATCTGTACCTCCGTCAATGAAGATATTTTTTATGTTGCAAATAAGTTTTATATAAACTATACTTAGATCGGTTAAAATATTTTAGGATTCAAAAAAATACAAACTGAGATTGTAAGGGCAAATTTAATTAACAATCTAAATTTCAATCAATTTCAGTATTTAATTTATGAATTATATAAAATTTTATACAAGGGAAGTATTAGGTAATCACTCTTTGTAATTCATTAAAAATTGAGAAACGTAAATATATAACTAATTTAGGCCTTGTTCAAAATTTAAATATAAAAGCAAATATTTAATTTTCAGATATAAAATAAGGTACTTTCAAAACGCCATGTCTTTTAATTATTTGACCACAAATAATAGATTTATACCTTTAAGGATGCAAGTAGTTTTAGATTTGCTAAAATTATTTCTTTTATTTTTTTACAACACTCATATTTTCATATTATAAAAAATAAGCTAATTTAATAATTTATGAATATTGAAATATTGGAATACAAACAATTAAAGTATAACTGAAATAAAATGATAGTTTTGTATAAGGTATACAAAACTATTTATTACTTAATAAACATTTTTTAGGTTTAGGTATCGTAAGTTTAATGATTTTAAGTTTATTTACACATATTTCATGTCATGTGTATGACAACTTACAAATAAAATACATAAAATCACAATTAGACTTTCTATTAAAGACTAGATTGACTTATACAGTGGGTTCCGTTATTGTTAAACGCTCCCTGATAAATGATTTGCTTTTACACGAATTGATTTTTTTCCCCAAAATATATAGTTCCAGAATTCTATCTAATAAATAAATTACAATTTTTCGATGGTGATAAAGTAACCTACTGCGATTAAAAATAGAGGCCAAAAATATAGTAATCATATTAGGCATTCTTTATCAAAAAAATGTTAAGAAAAGTTTTGCGAAATCACCCCAAAAGGCCAAATCCAAAAATGCGGTTAAAAACAAAAATTTCATTAGCTATAGGAAAATTCTGTTTCAAAAATATTGAATATTCTGTAGTAATATATTAAGTGCATTAAAAATTATCGAAAATTCAGCGCATGAAAACGTGTTGTCTAGAAACTGCTTGAGTTCATTTTTATGTGATTTGACAAAAAGTACCCCAGATGCAGTCGAGAGTACTTTTTCAGTCAAATCATATCAAAATGAATGAATACGGTTTCTTAAAGCAACACGCTTTGATTGTTGAATTTTCAGATTATTTTTAATGTACGAAATATATTTATTAGTCTATTTCCAGAACAAAACATAGAATAAGAAATTTTTTTATTATTAACTGAATTAACAATCCAAATTATTACAATCACAGCTGGGTATACTTTTATTTCCGTGTCACAATTTCTAAGCGGATTTATTTAAAAATCGAATTTTAAAATTATTATCTTTTATAGAAAAACCCAAAATATTTAAAAAGTAAGTAATTAATTATGTTTTACTTATATAAGCCTGCTATTTTCAAAAAAAAGAAAAAATCTTCGGTTTTTATATTAATTCAACTGACGTTTTAAGATGTCAAGCCAGTGCAATTTTTGCTTTTATTTTATGTAAAATTTTCACTTGGAATGCAATTTTTCGCTAAAAATTTGTTGTTATTGATCCAAATTTTCAAAATCTTGTATGTCACTGGTTTTTATAATGTAAGGGAAATAATCATTAGCATCATTTGATAATTATTGTTTTTTTATATTGAATAGGATACGATCAGAATAATTCGAAATTTTATCTCATTAGACATCACGGAACACAAAACTTTTAAAACAATGAGAAAAATATGAAAAAAATAGTCTGAATAATATTTCATACAGTGTGACAAGCAAATGAACAGAAGTGGGTGCAATAATATTAAATTCTGTCCCTCTCCACTAGATTACCCTCCAAACGATACATTTATCGCCTGTTATTAATGACAACAAACGGAGTTTTTGCGAGTAATATAAGGACAATGAGTGACTTTTGATACAACACTAATCAACACTATCTGTTAAAATAAATATGAATATATTTCTTTTTTAACTCGGTTACTATCTTCCTTTGTTTCTGTAGGGCAAATCGCTGCCAATTTACTTGTGAATAAATAGATTTTAACTAATATTTGGGATTGTTTGGGAAGTTCTAAATCAAAGTTATTTTATTGGCTCAGTTGGGAGGATTTGTCAGTCGGTCTATTTATCGTAGATAATTACGATTTATACTTTCGCAATTTCGACGTATCTTTTTAAATTTTAGACAAATAAGAGACCTTTCGTGGCCTAGTTCATTCACTCAGTGCATAAATGCATTGCCAGTATCCTTCACAATCACCCTACCGAAGAATAATTCGATGAATTCATCATCGGGCTTATCCGCAGATGAACGAGTAACTTGCCCGAAGTAAACAAAAGAAATATTTGACTCCAATATACCTAACATCGCACCGTAATGATATCTGATCATCGTGGACAATACCTGAAAGTTGTAACCCAACTGAAAGTATGGTAGAAAACAGCAACATCAACCCCAGAACCAGAAAATACCAATTCCGATTTAACAAGGATTCCACCCTTATTTTCAATCTAAAAGGGACAGAAGTAACATAAGGACAATGAATGGCTTTTGTTGCATTTAGCACTACTTGTAAACTTAAATACCAACACATTTCTTATTAAGTCAGTTACTATCTTCTTTTGATTCCATAAGGCGAATCGCTGCCAGTTTACTTGTTTTCACTTATTTTTAGGACGTGTAATTTTAGAAATTAAATCATTTTTAAAAACCAAGTTTTGAATCCAAATTATTTCATCTGTGGCATTATTTATTGGCAAGATAATCATATTCCTTCCTCTAGCTCCTCTCTGGGCTTCGGTCTGCTTTTATACACAATATTTTTGACAGTACCCCATAAAAAATGGTGTAAGGTGAGGAAACCATATAGGTCACTCTAGTATGGGACTATTTCGTTCCATCCATCGAATGCAGACCCTCTCGTTGAGATAGTTCATAACAGTAGTGAGGAAATATTTCCCTGAGGCCTCCAATTTGGCTATTTCATTTAACCATTATCGTAATAATTATAAAATAATGAGAATGAACTTTCAATATTTTGGAAACAGAATTTTTTTCAGATTGATAAAAAATAACTATATAGTTTTAAACCAAATTTTGGATTTGGTCTTTTGGGGTGATTTAATTTTGATTTGATTTCTTAACTGTAGTAGGTTACTTTTTCAAATTGTAATTTATTTATTAGAAACAACTTTTGAAAGTGCATATTTTGAGAAAAAAATTAAGTCATTTATTGGGGCGTTTCCAAGAAAAAGAACGGAACACATTTTATTATTAATAGATTATTATATTTGAATGCATTTATTTAATACAAAACATTACCTAGAATAAAGTAAATGGTATTATTACAAAAATAAGTTAGAATTGTTTATATCTATGATACAACTTATGCACAATTTCTTTCATTTATTTACAGGATATATAAACTATGTATTATTTACAGGACAATATTAAAATAATTGAATCATTTCATTATGACTATTTTTTTCTTTTTAATATTCAGTTGTTAAGATTATGTTTCATTGCAGAGATATAAGGAATGTAAAACACGGCAAAGATGCCTCCCGGCAGCATCTCTGTAGGCATTTTTTGTCATTAATTTGCATTGTTTTTTATATTTCTTATATCTCTGAATGAACTATACATTATAACATTATTTATTTAATATTCGTGATATTGTATATTTCACGATATTTGTTCATAGTAGACCCAGTTACTAACAATTTAGCTGAAGATACGATTTATTTGTGATCAAGTGACCCCCGCCGTTCACAACACGTATTTCAAAAAAAGTTCAAAAATATTTCAATTTCAATATTACAAACAAAAGAGGTATTTCTTATTGCAGAATTAATTTTAAACAAAAAATTATTATTAGAAAGTTTTTGTAGTGATTTGTTTGTAGTATTTGGTTTTAAATGTGCCAAAAATTGTATTGAATACTTTTTAAAAAAATCGAGGGTTGCGCACACTAAACAATATATTTAATAAATTATAGATATCTTCCCCTGAGTAAACATACTGACTTTTACGTTTTCTCTTTGTTCATTTTAATGGAATATAAAAACACAATGACACACATATTGTTTAAACCACATTAAATGAAGTATAGTTAGACCGGTGTAACATTGCAACTATCTTCTTAGGGTGAAAGTCAAATAATTTTATTCGTTTCATGTGTCAGCAGACCAGTTCTACATAGGTATACGTATAAGCGACTTATTTGCTACTACTTGTTGGATGATTGTAGTATAGGATTGGGTAATATTGAATCACAGACAGTAATTAATATATTTATGCTTTTATTTTGAAATTCATTTAACTATTTATTTTGTGTTTTTTATTATTACATATATTAATGCATAGAGACCAACGAACTATTTTAACAATAAATACCAATTGCTATACCGCTTTAAAGTTAATACATTAAGTGATCTTAAACAGTATTATAAATTGTATCATACTGTTTGAGAACCTCTGACAATTGAAACGAGTAATCTTATTTACAGCGCTGCCAATTTGTGGATAATTATCCGAATTGCGGATAATTTGGATTTATTGGGATAATAATATAATATTGCAATCAAGAGGATAATTTCAGAGAATTTTGCAAATACTGATGAATAATTATACCAAACGTCGATAATTTGAGTAAATACTCTGTCATTATTATCAATAAAATGAAAATTCTGTTAATTTATCATCAAAGTAGCAACTACTGCCAAGTTTGGCAATACTGTATTCAGTGGCGGTCTAAACATGGTGGCGTGGTGGCGATCGCCATAATACCCCCGGTCCAAAACGACCCCCAGTCGACCATAAAAAGTGCTCTTTTGTTCTTTTACTTGAGAAAATATCTAATGTGGCTAGCATATTCTTATACCAGTATATATCATCCTGATCTAAAAAAATCATTCTATTTAATTATTCACTTACCTCAATTAAGTTTTAATAGCGTACCTTGAAATATTTCATTAAAATTTTTAAATAATTAATTATCAGTGTTATTCGATACTGTCAATAATAATCCATGTCATATACTTTCATAATTTCTTGTTGTTCACATGACATTTTTATAACTAAATTAGACCTCTCAAACATCAAACTGTTAAATTTATCCTAACCCCATTTTATGAGAACCAATGTGTATAATATTTCAGTTTACATCAGCTTTATTTAGGTACTTGGAAAATATATTTTATTCGCTGGATATAGTGGATATGATTTATAATTTTTCATCAGAATATATTTTTTTGTAAAGTCAAATATAAAAAAAGTTTGGGTCCCGTGAACCCCCTTTCAGCTGGCCAATTTTACTCATCACCGAATTTTTCCTTGTCTTTGGCCTTTAGAACAAGTGTACCAAATTTGAAGGCTTTATCTTAAAAACTGTGGCTGCTATCGCGATACTACAGACATGTGGACAGATTTTTTTCATAGAGTTATGCTTTTTCATTATAATTCATCGAGAATCGTCCAGAAATCCAATAAAATTTTTTATTTTTTTTTCCCGAAATTGTACCGTTTTTCTTCTTTCATTCATTATGTCTCTTCTGGTGGTGCCATATTCACCAAATTTAATGTGTCACCTACAATTTTGTTGAAAATCTTAACTATCAAATTTGGAAAGTCTCCCACTAGTATTTTTTTGAGTTATCGTGGATACATGCATAGACACTCACGCACATCCACACACACGCACCGACAGAACTCATTCGGAAAATAGTCAGAATAGATTCAGGAGGGTTTAAAACGTATATACAATCAAAATCTCGAGGTAGAAAAAAATCATGATTACTATACTTCTTTATATTAGGTATAAGAAAGTAAAAAGTATTCTCTAAGTTAAAAATAACAAAAAACCGCATTAGATCAACGTTTGAAGAAACATTATTAGAAAGCCTCATGATTATTAATACGGAAATAGGCATTATGCCTGACACTGAAAGCATACTGGAAAAATACACTAATTCATCAAAAGAATTACGAAGACTTCTGTTATATTAAAAGTTCCTGTATTTATATATTTTTAAGCGTATTTTTATTATTATTAATTACTATTTAGTTGCTTGTTGTGTTTTTTAACTAGTTCGTATAAAACACTGACTTAGTTTTCCACGAAACAGCAAAACACTATATACTGCACTCGACGCGTGTTTCGCCAACCAAGTTGGTACTATCTGGAGATGATTAAAACTAAACTTGTGCTAACATTCTACCCTATTTATACCTACAATATTTTCACGGTTCGGTGAATCGTAACCCACTAGCCAATAAAGCGGGCTATTTTGGATAAGCCCATTGTCACTATTCATATTATTTTTACACGTTATGATTTCCAAGCTTCCAAATGCATCCAGCTGTCTAGTATTTGTTACATTCCTAATTAATCTTAAATTGCTAATATCTATTTTATGGTTGTTTTCAAACGCATCTTGGACAACACTAGACTTACGTGTTCTACCATATTTGAGATGGGCCATATGCTCTTTGAATCTAGTTTGAACTGATCGTCTAGTCCGTTCAACATATTTTTGATTACAGTTCTTATAGATAATTTCGTAAATCCCCTACTTCTCATTTATTTCAATTTTGTCCTTTGGATTGCTTAAAAGTTGTTGTAGTTTGTTTCCCTATGAATTGACTACTATCATACCTACATCTTTAAAAATCTTATCATACATCTTACCAATACCGCGGGTGAATCGAGGATCGAATGGAATCGATACAAATTTCGGATTTTCTCTTTCATTTTAAAAGTTCGAGGAATTTCGAGGCGAGTCTTTAAACTTTCATTTCCTAATTATTTTATCAGTTAAACTTACAGAATATCCATTACTTGCGGCTATATCCTTAATCAGCACCAAGTCACTTTGACGTTTTGAAAAAGTCACATTTCTTGACGTTTCAGAAAATGGGACCGATTTTGCCCATCAACGATCTCAATCTCTTCCATCACCTCTAGAATGTGTGTACCAAATTTGAAAGCTTTATCTCAAAAACTGTAGCTGCAAACAGACAGATACACAGACAGAAAATTTTTTTTGTCTAAAAGTTTGTGTATCGTCATAGTTCGTCGAGATTCGTCCAGAAATGCAATAAAAATTTAAAAAAATTTTTTCACGAATATGTAACTTTCTCACGAGGGGTGAGGAAGTAATATGTGATACTGTGAATAATGTTTTTTGACATTTTTACCTCCCCCTCTATATACAGAGCCTTTGTGGACATGTGCCCTCGCCGCCCCTCGGTACAAACCGCCACAGCTATCAACAAGTGTCAGTCCACCACGGATTATAAAAGTCTGCCATACTGTCTACTCCGACGCCATCTTACATTATCTAATGTAATTACTTTGAATTGTGGTAATATTTTTGTCTATGGCCCCTTTGGTAGGCTCTCCTTAAAATTGTTATTTTCCATTTAAGCATTTTAAATGCGAATAAATTGCCAGTTAACAGGCTTACAACTTAATTTTATAAAATACGTTTAATTTTTGCATTATAATTTTTAGTGTTGCTAATATAATCTTCATATATACATATTTTTACGAATGGCAATAATAGATGTCGCAGCATATGGTCAAGTAAATTATCTTTTCTCTTGTGTTAAAATAATTAATTAAATTAATAATTAAGTAATTAATGGTTAATACGAACGTAACATAAATATCTAGCATGATGAACACAAAATTTGGGCGGATATGGCATTGAGTGCAGTATCTAGCAACCAACAGAAAATGAATTTGGACCGTATTGCGAGTTTCTGAACGAGCATCTATGTGGATGTAATGGGGTAATTTCAAACATCTCCGGGGATAATTGAAGTTGATGCCATTGGCAGCACTGATTATTTATAGCTATGACTCAGTTGCAATTATACAGCTGCCGAAATATACATCAATGTTGGATACAATAATTGCTTGATAAAATAAACACGTAAAATAATTAATAGAATGGTTTTATTTATAACACTTTTACCAATATTTAAAAAAAAATTGGAAGTGTGATTTATTAGAGACATTTATTGTGGGGAAATGAGAATTCAAGGCAAATAAGTGGAATAATTTTCACATTGAGGATGTAGTGTCAAAGTAAAGGCAAAGAGAATAATAGTTTCTTCATTTGCATGGAGATATGAGTTTTAGAACTAGTTTGTCTTTCAAAGAGAAAATTGAAATGGTAATATTGGACACAATAAATCTTCATGATTTATTAGTAGAAACTGTTAGAGACATTTTGAGCTTAACTAAAAGTCTTATTTTGCATACCCATAAATAAATAAATTTTGTGATAAACGGAGTAACTAGAAAACAACGCATTTCAATTTAATTAGGACATAATAATCCCAAAGCATGAATTATACCATTTTTATTCTTACCTTAATTAAATGCAATACAAGGTGTGACTTCGTTAACTGTCTGTGTTCGGGATGTAAAAAAATATCTGATGTGGCCAGCACAGCACACCATTTTCACAGAGTTTAATATACAGAGTGCGGAAAATGTATGGACCGGCTTTTATGAAGTTCAAAGTAAACGTTGGAAATGGCAAACATTTTGAGAATATGAATTAGGTACATTTATTGTACATATTGTGACGGTATTTTGAATTTGCATCACTATTATCTCAAAAGATATGTGGTCAATATTGTTATTTTTTAAAGGTCATAAGGGTAGTTTTGGTATTTTCTGAAAGCGAGTGTTTTTCTTATTCCAACATTTCACAAGAGGTGGTCCATACACTTGCCTCACACTGTATAACACTCTCGAATCTGTAAACTGTTGAAGTATCAGTTCTATTATTTTCTTTCCTTGAAGTTAACAGTATGATATATATATCATGACAATGTGTAACGTATATTTTTAGTCATGTCAACTCATTTAAAAATACATTCTAATATAACAATATTCTCAAAAATCTAAAAAGCACATGTAATTAAAAACGTATATCCTCCATCTAAATTATGATGAAAAATATTTTATGGAAGAGACGGATTCCCTGGGTACTTTGATATCATGTCCTTGAAAGAAAATTGTATATAAAATATTCTATCGGTTTTCCCAGAACATATCGTGGGTTAAATGTTATATTATTTATCCTAAGATCAAAAAGAAAGTTGGTCTCTATTTGCTTCTCTTTATTAGAAATCGTTAACAAGTCAATGAAATATATCATGTAAACATGTATTATTACAAATAACATTTACTTATCTAATTTAAATAGTAAAAAGGATACTAGTTTTAGTGCTGAATCGTGAATATGGAGGCAAGCCAGATTTCAGATGTTGAGACTACACCAAATAAGAATATGCTGATCCCAAATGATGGCAATCTGTAAAGAAATGTTATCTAAAAATTAAAAATTGAGTTGAACAATATTTAGCCTCCATTTCATTGTGGATATTATGTTACACCTTGAGACTGAAGTCAGTTACTGGTTGTAAAGAATAGCCATGACAGTGTGAAGCTGTGCATATGTATACAGATAAAAAATTATTTTTTTGTAAAAAACACTATGTTGTTTGTGTCTACTGTATATTCTTTAGTTAGTCACTTTTGTGGGTACCTGGACAACATTAAATAAAAATAATTTTATCTGGACTGACCAGTTTCTGCAAAGTAAAAACATTGCGAAAACCGGTCAGTCGAGATAAAAAAAATATCTTTTTTTAATGTCGTCCAATTTTCCACAAAAGTGACTATCTACAGATAAAAAATATTTCCAAATCAGTGAATTTTGTTTTCGTATACACTGTGTCCCAAATTGGGGTGCATGCATTGCTATCTCGGTTATTATTAGAGATAGAGAAACAGTTAAATTGAGACTTTTTTTGAGGAATTTTATGACCGTTTCGATGCCGTTTTTAAATTTGGCCTAGCTCAGTCCGTTTTCCAGATATTTTTTCAAAAAACTTTAAAAGTGCATTTTTTAAAAACCTCCCGTATCTGCCTAATTTAATAACTGAAGATATTTTAATAAGGACACTTTTTTAAGGTACTTTCGTTGACGTTACCAAAAAATTTCTATCGTCATTTGTTTTTAAGTTAATGCCACTAAATTTGTTTTTTCTTATGTGCACCATATTGGATTTTTCGATAGTTCAATAGTGCCCTTAATTTTCTTTTCAACGATGTATCACAATATTAGAAAAAAAAAATAGTTACTGGTGTAAAATATAAAAACATTCAGGTTTCTAAGTAGGCCATGAAGAAAATTTATTTTAAAACAATCTGATTTTATTAGCTTCAACTTAAAATTTCAACAAATTAATTAAAAACTTGTTAACAAATTTTTCGATATGTCGTCCTTGTTCATCAATGCACTTTTGACATCGCTTTAATAATGAACTACACACTCTCCTTAAAGTATTTCTGTTAACAGCAGCCAAAGTATTTCTTACACGTTCTTCTAAAATTTGAATATTTTCTGGTGGTTCAAATGCATAAACTTCCTTTTTTGTATGCCTCCAAAGAAAATAGTACAACGGAGTGAGATCAGGAGACCTGGCTGGCCATAGACCGTTGCAACTATTTGCAATAATTTTATTATCAAAAGATGCTCTTAAGAATTGTGTTACTATGCCGCTGGACAACCATCATGATGAAACCAAACCTGGTTAATATCTTCTACAGCAAGTCTAAGAGTTGGTATTATTTGCTCTTGCAACATTCGCAAATAATTTGCACCGTTCAAATTATGATGATAAATAAATGGTCCAATAATATGATTACCTGAAAAGTATTTTTTATATGAATGATTATCAATGAACGATTTAAACAAGTTTACCTATGATGCCACAATAGACGTTGAATCTAAATTTGATTTGAAACCTTCTTTGGCTAATTATGTGAGGATTCTGGATACTCCAGTAGTGTGTGTTATGTATATTGAAAACACCACAATTAATGAATCTAGTCTCGTCTGTCCATAATACTTTTGAATGAAAGTCTGGGTTCTGTAGTCATTTTGGTACAAACCAATCACAGTAATTACGCTTGTCTCATAGTCATTTTATTGTAAACCTTGAACGACTGTTGATTTGTATGGGTGATAATGAATTTTCTTTAAAATGTTATGCACAGTTGTTTTAGGAACATCTACCTGATTTGAAATTTGTCTTACAGTTGCTGTAGCATTGTCTTCTACGTATTCTAATACAATGTTATTTCGTTCTTCGTTATCTATCTCGTCTTATTTCTTTTTCCTTTAAACCGTCCATAATTTAATAAATTAATAACAAGAATCCTAAAATAACTTTCATTCGGTTGCACACGTTCTGGAAAGTTATCCTCATAAATTTTTGATGCCTTATCAGTATTTCTATTTGATTTAAAATAAATCTATAGCATATCTAACTTTTCTTGTTTTGTATATCTCAAAGTCATAATAAAATCAATAAAAGAACTTAATAAAAGAAACATAAAATTAGTTATTACAAAGCAATGGTAGATCACAGTGAAATACTAGTAAAAAAGAAAAACAATTAAACACTGTTTTGTCAATTGTCTTGGTAACAAGATCCATGGCACCTACTATTAGAAAAATTATACGATTATTTTATTTTATTTGGACGGTGAAAATCAATTCAATAACTCATTTAAATGTGTTTTAATTCTTTGTTTTAATTTTAAGTTGAAGCTAATAAAATCGGATTAAAATAAATTTTCTTCATGGCCTACTTAGAAAACTGAATTTTTTTATATTTTACACCAGTAACTAATTTTCCCTGTTATACATCGTTGAAAAGGAAATTAAGAGCACTATTGAACTCTCAAAAAATCCAATACGGCACCCATAAGAAAAAACAAATTTAGTGGCATTAACTCAAAAACAAATGACGATAGACATTTTTTGGTAACTTCAACGAAACCACTTTAAAAAAGTGTCCTAACAATATACTTATTAAAATATCACCAGTCATCAAATTAGGCAGATACTGGAAGTTTTTTAAAATGCACTTTTACAGTTTTTTGAAAATATCTGGAAAACGGACAGAGCTAGGCCAAATTTAAAAACGGCATTCAAACGGACATAAAATTCTTCAAAAAAGTCCCCATTTAATCGTTTCCCTATCTCTAATAATAACCGAGATAGCAATGCATGCACCCCCAACTTGGGACACAGTGTATATGAAACTCGAAGTTCTTTATTAAATTAGTGAACTACATACATTTTAACTTCAGTGAAAAACTATCGTATTTAAAATTGACGCAAAAAAATGCAAAAAACAGACATTTTTTTAATAAAAAAATGTTGTTCAGAAAAATTGTTCAGAATTATTCCGGAAGGTCATTCCAAAAAAAAAAAATAGAAAATGTCGCCAAAACAAAAAATAGAAGAATACTTATATTTTGTTTTATATTTTATATTTAAGAGAAGTTGTTCAGAATTATCCCTATAGATCAATTTCTAAAACTGGTGGAAAAAAACCCTTTTTTATTTTTTAACTTAATTGGGCCTTTGGGATGATTCATAACAACATTCCTTAATAAAATTTGTTAATAAAAACATGTTTTTTGCATTTTTTGCGATAATTGCTAGTAGTAGGCTAATTTTTTACTGAGGGTAAAATGTAGTTTACTTATTTAATAGAGCTGCAAGCCTCGTGTTACGGAAAATAAATCAGATTTACTGAAAAATAAAGAAATTTCCTCAATTTTTCCAATCCGGAGTCACGAATTTTTTTTGATTAAAATCTAATTGTGATTTTATCATAATTCAAATCGTGTTCGGGTGATATATACTAAAGTACGTCTTGCAGATTCATGAGATATCTGATAAGGAAAAGTTTGTACCTGTTTTATTTGTAAGGTAAGACCGTGTCTATGATAAGGACAAACTTATGGACACCTCTATGTTATAACAGTAGAAACAAAAACGAAACTTTTACGGTTTCAAGGAAACTAACCTTTTATGTGTGAAAATGGCTGCAAATAAAATTCGTACAGGTGCGTTAGTCTTTTATTGTAGTTTCCCAAAGGTCACTAAATATACATAAAGTAAACTACGAATGACACGGAAGGGAAGGTTTCGGCGCAATATGTTTCCGTTGTATGTTTTATATTTTTAAAGAAAGCTAAAATACGTTAAGCATTATATTTATGCTTTTCCTAGGGATGCGGCATGTCTAAAAATAGAAAATATAAGAAATAAGTCTACAATAAAAATACGTGTAAAATATATGGTAAAATTATAAGTTCCAGTATCGATGACAAACTTTAGCTACAGTGTTTCCCACTAAATCACTGCATGTTAATGTAAACATATCTTTTTTACGTAGGTTTCGTCAGGAAAAAATTAATTCCGATTATTATTTCTTGTTTTTGGTATTGGACGCAAAATTAACTTTAGCACTATGTTTTTTTTAGTAGGTAACAATTTTTGTGACTATAAATTTTCTGATATAAGCATTTCGACACAAATTCGCGTTTTGAAAATTTCTGTTTAGGACATTTTTTGATTTAATATAAGACAATTTTTGAGCCCTCATTAGGCCACACTTGCACCAATTTTTTTACCATTCACTTTGGATCTGCCGGACCTTATATATGAACAATTTCAGATTTCAACGTTAAGTTGTGTTCGAAAAAAGATATGCGTAGGCCACAGAAACACAAACACAAACATACAAACACAGTCACAATCATATAGATATTGAGCCAGTCATACAGATATATAGACAGACATACAGAGGGTATGCCGATTTGGATAAATTTTCTATTTTCAGGTCTCAAAATGTCCCCGTTCTTCATATTCTTAAACATTTTCCAATCCAATATAGTATCAATCCCTTGGGATATTATACAGTGCATTTCAATGAAAACTATTTACCCTAAATAAATTTGGATATATTGATTTTAGCAAAAAAACGCCTAAGCACGTCAAAAAGAGAAAAAAGGGGACACATTTTATTATAATTAAATCTAGTATTAGTTGCACCCCCTCACCCTCAGAGCCACCCATACATTTTTTTAAATGGAAAACCCCATATTTTTTTCAGTCAATTCTCAAAGAGCCAAATAAAAATGTATAATTTGTGGTGTCTAAAATGAATAGTTTGGGAGCTATAAATAAAATATATTTGAATCCATTCACCTAGATTTTTCGAGCAAATTACCCATACCAAAATCATTAAAAGAATAGGTACTAACAAGAGGGATTTTCTTTTTGCTAATGAAAAACTAATCCTTTTTATGATTAAGGCGTTTCTTTTTGAGATTCTTTAACAAGTGAATTCATTGCTTGCTCCGGAATGGATTCGAACCATCGAAATTCGGTACCGAGTAAATAGCTATAAGCGCTTCACCCACTCGGTTACCATGCCCCTGATATATAGTGACAATTAAGAAATGATTTAATATTAAATTCATGCCAGTTATATATTTAAACATGTATTCCAAACAATTTTTGGAGACGTAACTAAATATGATGTCATTTCCATTTAAGCCAGAGCTAAGAAATAAATGTAACATATGTCAAATTATTCTTAATAAGTCACCTTATACGAATGAGTTCACGAAAAGAAAACTATTTTTTCGATAGATTTGATTTTTGACTATATTTGCTTTAGTTTATGTTCAGTTGTTTTCTATTGACATATTTGGATTTCATGAAGAAAACTACAACCTGCATTTTTGAATTCATAACTCAAAGCCTGAAGCCAGGAAACAGAGTTAGCTACCAAAAATGATCACCCAGTACAATTTTATTCAATTTATAACCTATATACTACTTAATATACGCGTACAACAAAGGCGGCAGCTGAGATTTAACCCAGCATTAAATTAGACCCTACTTCTTGGCTTGTGACATCGGTGCTGAGAAACTGGTATTAGGTTTGACGTTTGAGGTATACAGGATTTCATCCAAAAAGATGTAGCTCTATGAAAATTCTCCCTTCACCCAAGATAAATAGGCATGAATTACTGCTTATGCTAACAAAAAAGCTTTTTATCATATTTGATTAACAAAAATTCGACTCATTATTTAATAACTAATATTATCCATCTTTAAGAAATCATATCCTGACTACCATACTTACTTAACGATCATGTTGAGTTTAAGAGTTGTGCTCATTTTTTACCAAAATTTTATAGACGTTTTTCATTAACGATAATAAATAGAGATTAGAGATCAGAGGACAAATATATGAAGTTAAAAAACTTAGAAAACATCTAAGTATGTTTATTACAGATTACAAATTTTACAAAAACTTTGCTATTTTTTTATAACTATTTGTGGTTTTATTAACATAATTGAAATTTGGGGTGCTTTTAATACAACTTTCATCCTGTATCCGTTGTTTTTTATGTAAAAATGATAAAAAATAATAATAAAGGCGAAAGTATGGTAATAAGGAAGAGGTCAAGTTAATAAAAGGGTTCACTATAGAGTGTAGTTTGAATTTATGGTTATGGAATAAATTACTTTGTTAAGTGGAATATAAAACCAAGCAGAGCACTAAAAAGTTTATTATTTTATGGAGAAAATTACAATATTAACATAAAGTATTTGGTTCTTAAGTGTAACAAACCAAGCATATTCTGATAAATTTATTATACCTGTTGTTTCCATTCAAGGACAGTTACCTAGAAAACAATTTAAACCCTTCAAGTGTGAAAACTATTCTCAATTTTAAGATTCTGTAATTGATTCAGTTAACGCATCATTCATGGTAAATTCACACCATCATATGCACTAGTTTAATTCTATTGTTTCGAATTCCTTCGGCTACATGGTGACAGCTGTCCAATATCACATTACAGGTCCCTAGTGGCCCCCTTCATTGCGATATAAAAAGATCTTTTGTAACTATATATAACATAATAAAAATAATAATAATGAAATTGATTACTATATTTCATTTCACAGCTGGCCTGAGTTTCCGGTTAGAAATATTGGCGCGTATGAAAGGTAAATCCCTGACTGATATCCTGATTTCATACTACTCATTTTTAGTGGCCGAGAGTAAGCAGTGGAATAGTTTTGGCAGGTGCCGAAAGTAGCCTCATCCCAACGGTATGGTTTGGAGAACTACGACAACTTTTGTGGGACAGTTCTGTTGTCTGTTCTGATATTTCATAACTGAAGAAGCTGGAAGGTGTTGTTTTGAGTTTTCAAGCATATCTTTTATTTTGTGCTGAAATCTTTACTACCTACTAACCTTAACTCTCATCCATGTTTTCCTCTTCTCTTTTTCAAATATATGAACTTTGATCAAAGAAGTTTTTTTGTTGTGACTGTTGCAGATGATGTTAAGTAGCAAAATGACATTTCAATTAACTCATCCAATGGAATAACGAAAGTCCATCATCTTCAAACCGTATGACCCCCCTTTCACGCCTACAGAAATATAGGAATCTATTGACCAATTGATCAACCATTTGATTTGCACTACGAACTACATAAATTTCTCCAATTTAAGAAGGGTGTTTTTGTGTATATACTCTCCACATTCGTTCTTTTCACTAACATGTTAATCTACAAGCAACAGCCAAAACTGTAAAATTGGTACGTTCCTGCTGCTATCATCCTTAAATATATTTCCACGAAAGTCACCACAAATTTATTATTTTTTTTACATGTTATGCTCATATTTTTCTACTTATTTAGTATATTCAATTGTTTGAAAATGCTGTAGTAGGTAGGAAGAGCATGGTATCTATTATTGTGATTTCCCCACTTAAGACATAGAAACAGGAAAGGCAAAACATCGGTTGGTTCTCTGCAGTTAACTCTTCTGATTGAGTTCAGTTCTTAGTATCAAGCTACTTAACTGTTCCCGTCATGTATTAAAATAAGTAATTTAATAGGAATTGTGTATATATATAGTCCAGTCGAAAATTTGAGGCTCGTGAATATCAAAGAGGGGATCTTTTTTATTTTGGGATCTTAATCTTTAGATAATTTGAAACAAATTTAAGAGAGAGTCTCTTTTTTGAGTGACGCCACCATCTTGAAAAGTAGAGGACATATTGAAATTTCTTTTTATTAGCTGTATCTCGTAAATTAAAAGAGCTAGAGGAAACTTTTTTAACGATGTGCTTGAAATTGTTAATTCTATAATTCTAGTTCTCATGTTAGCCATAAATTTTTAAGATATAGAGAAAAATTTCTTAAACAAACAGTGCCATGAGTTCTACAGTTTTAGTCTTTTTCAGAACGATGAAATTGAAACATGTGAGTTGGTATTACGCTATTAACTTTTCTAACCTGGATATTGGTACCATTGTTCAACTGAGTTATGCATTGGGTCATTACGCGAAAACGCCCTTTTTTAAATTTGCAACTTGTCGGTATTTATAGATGCTCAAAGGTACTTTACGCGTAAATTTGCTCAATCTGTACGGGATTTTGATGTAAATACTCACATGTGTTGTGTGTGGTAAATATATGGATGCAATTGTTTCATTTCAGACATTCCCCTCCATCAAACCACTCACAATTAATTTACATACAGGACTGGAGCAAAGATTTACGCGCACAAACAAAGGTTTTATCTGATTTGTATAATTTTAGTGAAAGAACGTATTTGCACTTAAATCATTCTTACGCGCAAATGTCCTCAAATGAATATAAATCTGTAAGAATATCTTAAGATGTTCTTACAAAATTCGAAAGAGCTCATTTTTTTTACATATAATGAGGTGAAAACTAAAGAAGGTTACATAACAATTTCGTTGGGAAAAAAGTGCGTTGAACTTAACGAAAGCTATAATTCAATAATCAGTAGAATTTACAAAAAAAAACTTTTAACTCTGTAACAAAAAAATTGCTATGTGAACAGACTATTTAAAAGAATCTGATAACTGTCAAACTATAGTTGTTTTTTTTTGTAATTTATACTGATTATTGAATTTAGTTTTCTTTAAGCTCAACGCATTTTCCCAAAAAAAATTGTTACGCAACCTACTTTGGTATTACTCTTTTTATATGTAAAAAATGAGCTCTTTTTAATTTTGTAAGAAAAAATTGGGTTTAGTATTACAAAAAGATATCGATGACGTCATAGCTTCCAGAAAATGATTCGAAATTTTTTAAAACTATGCCAAAAGGTGACATTTAAATGGAATATCTTGACATGTCCGACTGATTCTTTAAAAAATGTATATTGTAATAATTTTAACGAATTTATACTGTACTGTTCGAAAGCACATTATAATAAATACTATACAAAACGATCTAAGTTTATTGAAGAAATTGCAGCAATTGTTCAAATTTAAGTTTACCAGCAAAGCTGATTTTCAACACTTCTGGTTCCTTAAGATCTTCCTTTCTTTTATGTTTTATCATTCCTACTAAAAAAATTGTTTTACCATATTGCTAAGAATATACGTACGTTATATTAAATTTTATATTAATATTATATTTCAATTAAACTAAAAAAATATAAACATAATAATGATAAATTATTGCTCCTGCGAATACGATGGAGAACTTCACGCCCATGCACAATGAAGCATTAAAAATAAAGAAGGTAGTAAAAAAGCGGTAAAAAATATGCAATCACATTTTGCACGTTCTTCATTTTCTCATTAACTTTGCTAAAAGTATAATAAATCAATATAAATATCAGTTACTAGAATAATGAAATGTAGTCACCAGTTTGTATTCTCTAAAATTTATTTACATGGTGGCTCAAAAAATTATCTCTTACAATTTTCTTGTTTATTAATACAATTTTTATGCTAGGCTTAAATCGAAGCTGAGATCATGCCGATTACAATCATATATTCAATTTGTAAATGCAACGAAATCAAAAATGTTGGAAGTTTTCAAATATCGTCATTCTTTAAAACCGACTGGAATTTGTTTTTTGAATTTTTTATAAATTCGGCAATGTCTGTTTTCTGCCTTTCTTCTCTTCTTTTTTGTAACAGCTTAAAAATTAAAGATACAATACCATAAAAATTGCATACAATGTGAACCGACTAAAGTATTATTTAATATTACTTCCTCACCCCCCAAAGTGAGGAAGTTATGTATTCGTGAAAAAAATTTTAAAATTTTTATTGCATTTCTGGACGAATATCGACGAATTATGACGATACACAAGATTTCAAACAGAAAAAATTTTCTGTCTGTGTGTCTGTCTGTCTGGTTCGCGATAGCAGCTATAGTTTTTGAGGTAAAGCTTTCAAATTTGGTACACATATTCTAGAGGTGAAGGAAGAGATTAAATTCGTTGATGAGCAAAATCGGTCCCAATTTCTGAAAAGTCAAAAAATGTGACTTTTTTTGAAACGTCAAAGTGACTTATTTAAAACGTCAAAATATGAATTTTTTTGAAACGTAAAAAGTGTGACTTTTTTGAAACGTCAAAGTGACTTTTTTTGAAACGTCAAAATGTGACTTTTTTGAAACGTCAAAAAATGTGACTTTTTTGAAACGTCAAAAAATGTGCTTTTTTGAAACGTCAAAAATTACTTTTATTATAAACTCCACCACACGTCGAGTTTTACTACGATAAGGAAGTTCTGATCCCCAAGTAATTGGCAGCGGATTTCAATAATATGATTAGAATGTCTTTAAAAGATTTGGCAACACAGATGATAATGATTTCTGCACTTCATGCATTCTTTTAGTAAAAGTTTTATCTCCCGCCGTTTAAGACCATTAGCTGATAATGAGCCGTGTTAGTGTTTTGTACTTGTGCATTTATTTGCTTGTTTGTGTTTTCGTTTCCTTTTTGTTTGTTATCTCATATCTCAGTTTGTATTGCAATCAACATCTTCATTCTTTCATAAGATATTTCGCCAACATTTTGTTAGAGAGATTATAAAACAACTACTCTTATTTTGAATATTATCGGAAATTATACTGCACTGTAATTATCTGTAAGAAAATTGAAAAAAAATGTAGGCATTTCTTTACCGTCTTCGAAAGCAGCCACAGAGAAAAAGCTTTCAAATTTTGTAAACACATTCTAGAGGCCAAGAAAAAGGATGAATTCATGGATGAGCAAAATAATAGTCCTACTGGTATGAGGTCTACGAGACGCCAGATCATTCTAAAAATAATTATTCTTGATAAAATTATTAAAATCCATTATACAAAGCCATTAAACAATTTGTCCAAATTTCCAAATGTTTAAATAATGCTGTGAATTGAAAAAACTCTTTTGTTTATTTTCTGCGTGATTTTTATTGTGATTATATTGTTACTTTCATATTTACTATTGTTGTAAATCCAATGTCCATAATGTTCTAATTCAACTTGGAAAATGTGAATAATACTACATCATCTGTAACAGCATTTAACAGCAATTAGATTTAAAATATGTCAATTAGTATTTGCGAAATATAAACTCTCAACATGTCACAAAATTTTGCTGTTTAATTAACTATTTCTCCTATTCCATTAAAAAAAATAATTGTTTATTTTCTTACATGGCTAAGTTTTTTATTTGCAGAGTTACAGAGTCGATTAAATCAGCAAAATTGGGCAGAATTATGAGAGCAATTGATTGCCCTATTGAGAAGTGTGGTATGTTTTCAGGTTGTTGAATTATACTGAAAAAACTGAAAATGGTCGATTTCTTTAATGTTAAATAACTTCGAAACCGTTAATCTTAGGAAAACAGTGAAAATTGTTATCAATAGATATTCTTACGTAGAATTCAATAAACCTATTGTCAAGTCCATGGCTGACACGATTTCCAAGATTAAACATAAACGTGCATTTTTTTAAATGGAAACCATAGTCGGCTATGAGCTTATAAGAAAGCTTATTTTTTCTGATTTCAAAAATATAAACATTTGTATGTCCATTTAAAAAAATGCAAGTTTATGTTATATCTCGGAAATCGTGTTAGCCATGGAATTGGCAATAGGTTTATTGAACTCTACGTAAAAATATCTATTGATAAAAATTTTCACGGATTTACTAAGATTAACGGTTTCGAAATTATTTAACATTAAAAAAAGTCGACCATTTTCAGTTTTTTCAGTATAATTCAGCAACCTGAAAACATACCACAATTCTCAATACGGCAATCAATTGCTCTCATAATTCTGCCCAATTTTGCTAATTTAACCGACTCTGTAACCCTGCAAATAAAAAAGTTATCCATGTAAGGGGTAGATAATGGGCCACCCCGTATATATCACCAACCTAATAAATCAATGCTTTTAAAAATTAGTATTAAATAACTAACTGAAGATATTAATTTAATATTGCAATTATTATTAAAATTATTTCTTTGAAAAATTAAAGAGTACTCATTCTAATATTTGGCGAATGCGCCAATGGTAGTTAATGGTTAAATAAATAAATGTGTACTTGATATTCCCATTCCGCATCTCACTTCTTAAGCTACACTGCGCTGATGAGGAACAGTAATTTTGAAACACTGATGGTCTTTATTTTCTAGGTATATGGAATGATTCTCTTTTATTTGTTTGATTATTGAGCCCCAGAAAGCTATCTTTGTTATAGTGTGAAATTTATGAAAGAGTAATCGAGTTTTTGTTACAGAGGGTTGGTAAATATTTCAATTAAAATTGGGTAATCCTGTGAGATACAGAATATGTTTGACACATTCGAAAATGTTAAATGTCTTTTTCTTACTTTTTTTATAGAATGCCTTGAATATTATCACATGAGTATGCAGAATTAACAAGGTGTTTGACCAAATTTTCTCTGCATCTGCTTAAAATAATGGGATTGCTGTTAATAAATATGTCTCCTGTGGAATTTTTAACTTAATATCTCAATATTTTGTGATCTATTTCATGGATAACGCCTGCGTGAAAAATTTGTTACTCTGTTTATGTTATGAATGGACCTAACATCCTGGTGTGAAAAGGACTGGTTGGACCAATTAAATGGTCTTCGAGAAATCCGTTAGATTACCTTCTATGGGACTACTTAAAAACTAATGTTTATTAAAATAGATGACAAAATATTGACCATTTTAAATTAAAAATTATACAAAATATGGAATTTAATTAACAACCCAATTTTTTTAAGCAGAAGCAAAGAATATTTGATCAAAGCCTTCGCCTATATTTGCAGCAATATGGTAATGTTTTCGACAATTTGTTGTAGATAAAATATATAAAATAACTTTAATTTTTGAGATAAAATAAATCATTTAAATATTTTTATTTGTTTTTATAGATGACTGTCTTATTTGTGTTGTTTTAAATGTCAACTTTAATATCTTACTAAATTTGAGTGGGAATGAGAATTATTGGAGCGGCTGGGAGTCGGTCTACAATGCTTATTAAACGAGAAAAATTTATTAGAAATACATAAGTACTGCGACCTTAACAGAAGAAGTGTTCAGGGGCTTCTCCCTCGATAGAATCGAAAATTACGACCCTTCTCGTTTGTTGTGACAAAAGATATAGACAAAAACATGACAAAAATTGTAAAATAATTAAAACAATTTTTATTTTTCGTTTAACTTTCTCTAACTCAAAAATGGAACGATGTGCTGGACTAAAATCATTACTGTGTTATCACTACATATTTACTAATAAAATGCGTTAATATGAAGGTCAAATTTTAATAAGTGTAGAAATTATGGATTTTTTTTCATGGCTATGTCGATCGAATGTGAGAATCTGTAGATAAGTATAGCAAGGGGAAATTTTTTTTATCTTTCGAAATAGATAACAGGGAAGAACTATAGATAAAGGATGGAGGTGATTTTTTTTATTTGTTTTTCTAGGATTAACAGTTTCGAGAAAATCGCAGGTGCAAATAAGAAACGCCCACGCGGACGGAACGGAGTAAAAGTTCGTAGATATTGAACGTAAACAGCGAGTTAATTGTATACATATATTTGCGATTAACTCGCTGTGACTTCGAAACGCGACAAGTTGATGGCAACTTTTTTCTATATAATTACAATAGCAAGCAGAAATATAAAGGCACAATTTTAACAAACGTAGAAGATATCGTTATTTCTTTAATTAATATATCTTGGCCAGGGTATTTATAAATAAAGCGTACATAATATTTTTAATCCTCTATTATGTACACGTTATATAAAATGGAAGTGGTGGTGGTCGTATAGATATTAGTATTTTTTGATTTAATAAATTTGCTAATTCTCTTATTGTCTAGTGGAATACTTACCTTACGTAGTCGCTGTTGCGTATTTCCAAAGTATTTTTGTGAATATCTTTACATAATATGTAATTTTAATAATTTCATATTAGTAGGTACCCATATTTGATTTCCTTTTAATTTTAAATAATTATAAAATAGATGCAGCTGATGATTGCATTACATGTGGCATAGATGCTACATCCAATCAGTTTAGTGATATGGTAAAAAACCTACTCACATCGGTACAAGGCATCATAGAAGCCTCAAAGAAAAGAAATGATGGCTTGTATAGAAAAATGTAACAAAGGAACATACCATTTTCCGCATTAAAGTTCCACAAAAACTGTAAGAAAAATTATAGCAAAACAAAAATGTCTAATATACAACAGGTGGGTATATAAAATAGACGTGTCTACGATGAACGATTGATAATTTCGTGAGTCAATTAATATTCTGAAATGTACTGTTATTGTTATAAAATGTAGAATATATTCTAATTTCATTTCGAATAGAAAAAGCTACCTCCATCTTTTATCTTTATTTCTTCCCAATATACTTGGCATCTATTTCGAAAAATAAAAAAAGTTTTCCGGTTGCTATACTTCTGCAAATTCTCACATTCTATCGCATAGCCTTAGAAAAAAATCTATATTTTCTAAATTTATTAAAATTTGATCTTTATCTTAACACATTTCGTTAACAAATATGTGGTGATAACATGGTAAAAATTTGAGACCAGTGTATTGTTCCATTTTTGAGTTAGAGCGAGTTAAACAAAAAAATAATTATTTAAATTATTTTATCATTTTTTTCACATATTTTTTTTCTATGTTTTATCTCGACCAACCAAAAGAGTCCTAATTTTTTATTCTATCGAGAGTGATAAGCCTTTGAGCACTTCTGTTAAAGTGGCATTACTTTATATTTAAATTTTTTTTGTGAGATAGACCAGTCCATCCGTTCCACTAAATATAAAATTGTATACTGCTAATTCCAAAAAATTTTATTTTTTGAACTAAGCTAATTATACAGGGTTTTATCACCTAAAATAAAAATTTTTAAATAATTTCAGATGTAATGGAAAGGTAGCGCAAAATGTACCAGGGTGTTAATTAAGTACGTGGACAAATTAAGTGGTAATTCCTTGTATGATTTTAAGATGACAAGTTCATATAAATATATGTCCTAAACGTCTAAATTTTCAAGATGCCGAGTGATAATTCTTTTTTTTAGCTTTTAAATTCTTCTTAAACAGTTTTAAGGATAATTAATTCAAATTCATCATGTATAATATTTTTAACAGTACCCATGAAACAACGTTATTAATTATTGAGGCAATCGACAGGGTCCTAATTAAAAATAAAATTACCATAATCTAAAAAAAAATGTAACAGATGTACAGTAGTATAGAGTAGTCAAATACTGTAAAACAGATAGTTTTAAGAGGTTTATTCTGCCCTTGTAGGAAGATCAAGAAAAATAAGGACAGTTCAGATAGAGGAAGCTGTCCTTAATAAAATTGAAGAATTGCAGCTCAATTAAACACTAGCCGTATATTAGTATGGAAAATTTTAAGAACAACTTTATCCCTATCACATACAACATACAGAAGCTCTTTTGCCGAAGAATTTTCCCCAGAGAGTAGCTTGTTGCACTTGGATGCAAAATAAATTAGTGATAAATCCAAGGTTTCTATCACGCGTGTTGTTTACTGATGAGGAATGTTTTTCCCGTAACGCAATGGTAAATTTTTATAACAATCGCATGTGAGCTGAAGATAACCCACACACTGTAATCGAAAACAATTTCCAAGAGCAGTTTCAGTAAATGCTTTGTTTGGAATTGTTGGGGATTTTTTATTGTGTCTCATTTCTGCCCCTCAGGCTTAATGATAACCAATCGACAATTTATAGAGTGTGTCTTACCCGATTGCTTAGAAAATGTCGCAAGAAGGGAAAGACGTCGACTTTGGATTATGCATGATAGTGCTCCACCACACTTCAGCTTAGTTGCACGTGAGTATTTATATCAAAATTATGCCGATAAATAAATCGGGTTTGTCGGATCACCTTGGTCACACAGGTTGCCCGAAACTAATGTTCTAGATTTCTTTCTTCAGGGGCAACTTACATCCTTAGTCTACAGAACTGCAGATCAGAACGAAGAAGATATAAGAAACAGATTACAAGAGTCATGTGATAATGTAAGAAATACTTCGGGTTTTATTGAATAGATCCGCCATTCGATGATAAGGCGCATAAACGCATGAATTGAGGTCGGGCGTGGCAATTTCCAGCAGTTACTTTGATATAAGTGTTGTACCTTTGTTAAATTTTTCTTTAGATTACGGTAATTTTAGTTTTAATTAGGATCCTGCAAATTGTTTCAAAAGTTAATAATGTTGTTTAATGGGTATTGCTGAAAATATTATACGTATGTACTAAATTTGAACAAATTATCCTTAAAACCAAGTTTAATTTTATTTTTTTTTTTAAATAACTTCTAAACCGTAATGAAAAACATCCAGAGAGCGCAAAGTTTGAGAGCAAAATAATAAATTAGATTGTGCTCTCAAACTTAGTCAGTATTGTAGTAAAAAATTTGGGAGACTTAAAAGGGGGATGACCCCAAAAAAAATTAATACCCTGAAGATTGTTTCAAACGTTAATAACGCTGTTTCATGGCTACTGTTAAAAATATTACACGTGCTGAATTTTAATTAATTTCCTTTAAAACTGTATAATAAAAATTTAAAGGTACTAAAAAAAATGTGTCGTCCTGTATCTAGAAAACCTAGATGTTTAGGATATATGTTTACATGAATTTTTTATCCTAAAATTATGCAAGGAATTACCGTTTAAGGTTTGCCTAAGTACTTAATTGACACCCTGTATATGTGAGACGCATTTATAATCAGTGGATTGTCACATATCCAGTCCATTCTCGTATTAATATCACGGGTGTCAATTTTTGTATTTTTCAGTTTCTCGCCCATACATTTTTATACGTCATGTCAATTTTCTTTTACTTGCTTATTCCTAATATAAGGAAGTATAATAATCGTCATTTTCTTCGACCTCGAGATTTAGAGTGATATATACATTTTGAACCCTCCTGAATCCAATCTGACTATTTTCCGAACGATGTCTGTCTGTTCGTGTGTGTGTGTGAGTGTGGATAGGTGTATGTGTATGTGTGTATCCGCGATAAATCAAAAAATACTAATGGGAGACTTCCCAAATTTGGCAATTAAGATTTTCAACAACATTTTAGGTGACACATTAAATTTGGTGAAAGTGGTATAACCAGACGAGACATAATGAATGAAAAAAGAAAAGGGTACAATTTCAGGGAAGAAAATTTAAAAAAAATTATTGCATTTCTGGACGAATCTCGACAAATTGTAATGAAAAAACATAACTTTGTAGAAAAAGTCTGTCTGTATGTCTGTAGTATCGCGATAGCAGGCACAGTTTTTGAGATAACGATTTCAAATTTGGTACACATATTCTAAAGGCCAAAGACAATGATAAATTCGGTGATGAGTAAAATTGGCCAGCCGAGAGGAGGTCCACGGGACCCAAACTTTTTTGTATTTGTCTTTACAAAAAAATATATCCTTGATGAAAGATTATAAATTATGTCTACTGTATCAAGCCAATAAAATTTATTTTTCAAGTACTTAAATGAAGCTGATATAAACTGAAATTTTTTACACACTTGACCTCATAAAAAAGGGGTTAGGATAACCTTAGCAGTTAGACATTTGAAATATCTAATTTAGTTACAAAAATGTCAGTGTCAATAAGAAGACATTATTAAATTATATGACATGAATTATCATTGACAGTATCTAATGACGCTGATAATTAATTATTTAAAAATTTTAATGAATCATTTCAAGGTACGCTATTAAAATTTAATTGAGATAAGTGAAGAATTAAACAGACTGATTTTTTTAGATGAGGATCATATATACCTACTGGAATAAGAAAGTCGATCCCTAGCCATAAGAGACAGATTGAGAAATATCGAATGAATGAAAGATGACTACGTGGCTGCTATACGATATCTAATATCAAAAACGACACTAAGTAGATTACTTTTTGTCAATTTCTATATTACTGAAAGGTATATAAATAAATCTTTTACCAAATTAAAACCCGGTCGTCCGTTTCCCATCCCATTTGCCATAAGAGTATGAATTATATTATATACTGAACTGTGTATCGCTCTTACATTGACCCATGTTAGAAGCTACATTATTCATTGAGCATGGTCCTGAATCCACCACTATAGTAAGAATATTTGCTATTGAATAATTTTTCACCTATTCAGTGTACAACGCAAGTACAAATTAAAAAAGATGGTGAGTGTTGTCCATACACTAGTTCATTTAGGTTTTGCGTAGGAACGAGAATTTTCATATTAGTTACTGTTATTATAGTGCGGTACTAGAAATTTAATTTTGCCACCTAATAATAATAATAATAATAATTAAAGTTCGCAAGTAAATCGTACATGACGTAAAAACCAGGGACTGATCTTGGATAACACGCTAACATACACATAAAAATATGATAAATGATATGTTACCTTTTAATTGGCAATTTTGTAATATCCGAAATAACAGGTGTAATAAATATTTCACTAAACACACCACACAGCACACTAAAAATTTCTAGGGTTTCAGTAAATTAGCAGCAACCGTTCAAGATGTTCAGGAGGCAACTTTTGAAGCTTGTCGGTCAAAATTTATTTATACGATAAAAACGATCGTTTAACGTCTACAGAGGTAACAGGAGCATATTTAAATATGTGAAGTTTTTCAAGGATGGCACGTTTATATTGGGTTGAGAGAAGTCCAACTTTTTGACCGAGCTATTTACCTACAAGGCAGTCCACAATACCACGTGTACGAAATATAAGATTGTTGTAAAATTTATTATTCACACGTTCAGCAGTCTGATAACTGAAAATTGAACTGGCGCAGATCGAATACAATGTTTACTACGTTAACTATTTTACATCCGGATGATGTAGTTGTACACTCAAGGCTCCTTATTGACAAATAATTTTTTAAAAAATAACTGACCATGTATGGTATCGGCAAACAATATAGTAGATGACAGCCGTAGCTATGGCCGTGGTAAGACTATCTGCATCCTTCTACTAAAATTCCCGAACGGCTGGGTCAACATGTCAACAAGCGCCTGCTAAGTGTGTGAAATAGAGAGTGCGTCGTTTTCAATTAATTTGTTGATCATCCCCTTTGCATCATCAAATTGAACATAATAGTAGCTTGCTGCCACTGACCATTTGTCCAATGTGTCACAAGGGGCTATGGTGGTAATGGCGTATTAATTCGGCAGTTCGTTTTCAAATAATTTTCTTCGATACGGAACCTTTCAAAGTGCCTTCTTCACGTTGGCTATTAATCCGTCTATTTTGTTTTCTTTAGGTAGACGAATAAGTCAGCCGGTCGACTGTTAACGTTTTTACTGAAAAGTTAAATCCTCATATACACAAGTGGATGATTTATATAACATCATAATGAATAGTGATGAAGAAGATTTTAAGGAAATTAATTAATCATGAGAAAGACGAATCTGACGATGGCTCCAGTTCTGACGACGAAAATATTGAAAATATTCAGAATGTTGTTAATTTTCAACCTGTTGCTGTAGTTGTTTCATTAAACCAAAAATTTTACTTTTAGTAGTAATTTTTTATATTTTTGTATTTAAAATAAAGTATTCAATTATAAGCTCTTTTTATTTATACTGGTTAATATAATCTTATTCTTAGACTAACTTAAAATAGAAAACAGAAAAATAAAAAGCACCATTTTGGGAGTTAACTACGGGAAGCATATATTGCCGTAAGCGGTACCGTAGTCGTTCTGACAACCCATATAGCGAAATCGTGCGCCGCAGTGAATGGGTTAAAATTATGCTTCTGCAAAAACCTCTATTTTTCACCAAGTTGTATACCTATGTACGATATGATAAGTACGGACCTGGAATGTACGATTTACTCGTGGTCTTTAATTATAATAGATTCTATCATACTAGCTAAATAAATATTCGAATAGGTGTTTTGTATTTAATAAAGAACAGTATGATCTTCAGATACCAATTTGAAGTTCTTTAAATATTGACATTATTTATTTCGACACCCATTTAAATATCACCAGTTATATTTAAAATTTTAGTCAATGAAAGCAAAGTGCCAAATTCAGTACTGAATTGTTGAACGGTGGCGGAATGTTGGAACCTAGTACATAATTTATATAAACCCCAAGGTGAAAACTTTCGAAAATAATTTTATCAATATAAAATTAAACTCTACATTAAATATAGATATAAATTAACGAGCGTATCCCTTGTTCAAATTTAAAAATAATTTGTCGTATAAATATCTTCTGTCCTTGGTAAATTCACTTCTAAGATTACGTTTTAAAAAAAATATGTGGCCAGCACATAAGTTTCTTATACCAGTATATATCATCCTGATGTAAAAAATTATTCTATTTAATTCTTCACTTACCTCAATTAAATTTTAATAGCGTAGCTTGAAATATTTCATAAAAGTGTTTAAATAATTAATTGCCAGTGTCCTTCGACACTGTCAATAATAATTCATGTGATGTATTTTAATAATTTCTTCTTATTGACATTGACATTTTTGTAACTAAATTAGATATTTCAAATGTCAAACTGTCAAATTTATCCTAACCAAATTCTGTGAGGTCAAATGTACAAAATTTCAGTTTACATCAGCTTTATTTAAGTACTTGGAAAATATATTTTATTGGCTTGATATAGTAGACATGATTTATAACCTTTCATCAAGAATATATTTTTTTGTAGTCAAATACAAAAAAGTTTGGGTCCCGTGGATCTCCTTTCAGCTGGCTAATTTTGCTCATCACCGAGTTTATCATTATCTTTGGCCTTTAAAATATATGAAGCTTTATCTCAAAAACTGTGTCTACTATCGCGATACTACAGATATGCAGACAGATTTCTTTTCCATAAAGTTATGTTTTTTCGTTATAATTCGTCGAAATTCGTCCAGAAATGCAATAAAAATGTTTCAATTTTCTTCCCTAAATTGTACCTTTTTTCTTTTTTCATTTATTATGTCTCTTCTGGTGGTACCACATTCACCAAATATAATATGTCACCCAAAAATTTTTAATTTCTATTTACTTTAGTGATAACATATGTCGAAATTTGCAAGCTTTTCTGACAAATTCTTTAGAGGGATCAGGGAGACATTGAATTAAACTTTCAACACTTGCAACAATCTCATCTAAGATGCAGTCAGAGGCAGGTAGAGCAATATTTAATCATTTGGTAAGGAGATCAATTTCTTCTTTATCCAATGACTGTGACAAATGATTTTCTACAATGGTGAGAACTTTTTGAGGAACACTTTTTTTACGACAATCCAAAAGACAAAATTAAATTAAATGAAAAGTCGAAATTAGCTGTAAAGGCTGTAATCAAAAGCATGTAGGATAAACTAGATGATCTATTCAAACTAGATTTAATGAGCATATGGCTCATCTCAAATATGGTAGAACAGAAACGTCTAATGTTGCCCAATATGCATTCGAGAACAACCATAAAAGTAGGTATTAGCAATTTAAGTTTAATTAGGAATGTAACAAATACTAGACAGATGGACGCATTTTAGAGCTTGGCAATTTCAAAGTGTAAAAATAGTATGAATAGTGACAGAGGGTCAATCCCAAATAGTCCGCTCAATTGGTTAGTGGGTCGCGGTTCACTGAAACATGATAATAGTTTAGGTATAAATAGGATACATTTTTGGCATAAGTTTAGTTTTAATCTTCTCCAGATGATGCCAACTTGGTTGGCGAAACGCACGTCGAGTGCAGTATGGTGATTCGGTGTTTCATGGAAAACTACGTCAGTGTTATCTTCACATCAAACTTCAGGACATTTATATATACATAAAACATAAAATTTAGAAGTAAATATATCGAACTTTTCTTTTAAATGACTGTGTTACAAGCTCCTTAGCATCTCTAGTTAGGCTATTGTATGTAGTCAGATATTTAAAAAAATTTGACCTTTGTGCACAAGTTGTATTTAATTGTTGCAGGATATAATTAGTTCTACCTCTTGTAATACGATTATGAAAATCTTTACATATATCTTTTAAATAAGTAGGTATTACCTGGAGTCTAATTTTATGTATAAAAATCAATACATTGATTTTAATATAATTTTTCACACTCATCCATTCTAATATATTCATTAAATAAGTATATATAGGTACCAAACTTCAATACATCTCTGATAGCCCTATTTTGCAACTTTTGCAAACAATTCAAGTTGTCCTTATTTGTAAAATACAGGACAGTACTATAATAATGATAGTGCGTTCATATAAATAATAGCTTCATACCAATTTTCAGCTTTCAATAAACAAATTTCAATTAACCCTTTTTTAAGACACATACCATGATTACATGATTACTGAATTTTAATTTATATCAATGACTACTCCTAAATATTTAGTTGCCTTAACGACATCAATTATAACTCCGCACGAGTTTTAAATTCTAATCTTTCCTATTCCTTTTCATGCCTAAATTTTCTTTTTCCTAAAATCATCCTTTTTTCCTTGATACATTCAACATTAATTTATTTATTTCTAAACATTAACTCACTTCTTTCAAATCTTCATTTTGCTCTGTCACTATTAACATTCCACTATCGTCTGCGAACAAATGATACAGCAGTTGTCAAATACAGTTGCTGCCAATTTATGTATTGAATGAATAAAAGAGATCACAGAATACTTCCTTGTGGTACCCCAACATTTATACAATTTGTACTCGATACAATACTCCCCATAATTCACTTTCTGCAATTTACCACTCAAATAATTACTTAACCACTGTAACGGTCCGTTTATTTAAATAAATAATTTGACCACATTCCTTATAAAATATATGGAGCTGATTTGAATTATTAGTTAAATTCCAAATTCGTATTGAATAGTTTTACTAAACCATATTGTATTAGCTATTTAGTGCGCCGCAACTGTACGGGAGACAAAAGTGCTTACGAGCGTTACCGCTTTCCGCTGAAGAGATGAAAACGGGAGAGATAGGCTCGAGATATGATAGAGAGTGGATCTGTGTGGTTAAAATTTTATTTAAGCTTGGTAACGTCAGTGTTAGAAAAGTGTTGGAAAGGCGATGCTAATTGTGGAAGCTGCTGAGCTTGTTGGAGTTCCTTAAGGCCCTGGCCGTATATTCGGCACAGGAGCAACAAGTAAGACCGTTTAATTATATTGCCTTCTCGAAGAAAAGTATGTAAATGCAGACAGTTTAACTTCGAACAGCCTAGGTATCTAGTCAGCAACCCCATTGACTTGTAGTAGAACTGTGAATGCCTCACGTGTGAATAAAGAATTTTTTATAAGATATGCAAATCAGACCCATGCTTTAAAAGTAAATTCATTTATGGTACTTTTCATTTATTTGTGCTAGATAATTATTGACTATTTAAACAGCTACACATTTTTTCCATCTTATAATGGTAGCCCAATATTTTTAAGTTAAGGAATGACATTACATTTTAAACATAAAAGACCATGACGCCCAAATATTAAGTGAATGAGTTGGGTTTACGTTATTGTACCATTTGTATGGGTGATTGCCTTGTCTGACTTTGTTCTTATTTTATCTAATTATAAGTTGATTTGATTTATTTGGATAATCACTGCTTCCCCGCTCAGAGAAGATAGTCGTAAATATTGATTATTTTAATAAAAGAGTGACAGATGTTATACCACATATGTACTGCTTCATCCAGTCCATATTCTTTCAGTTTTTTTCAACAACCTTTCTCTATCTACCGAATCAAATGCAGGCTTTAATTCCAAGAAAATTCCGCCAGTCACTCTATCTAAGTCACTTGTTTCTTTTTCCTTTCATTGATCACATACTGCAAGGCACTTTCACATTATGACCATTTAAAAAACCAGATACTTTTCTTGTAACAGCCAAACACAATTTTACGAAAAGTAAATTTTAAAATGTGGTATCATAAAATAAAATAAAAATAGGATATCAATCACGGTTTTTAATTTATTTTTCAGAGTATTTTCAGAATACCTTTTACAGCAGAAGAAAGAATAAGGTAAAAATAATGCATATTTTATTAATGTTAGTCACTTTCTGGGATAAAATAGAGTTTACTGTATCATTTATTATTATAAAAAGAATTAAACTATTTTTAAGAATTTCGTCGTCGAAATCTCAATTATAAAATATAGAAACTTTAAGTAACGGCTAAAAGTTGATATTTCAGCCAAATTAGATACTATTCCTGATATTGTAAACACCTATAAATATTTATGAAACCATAATAAGTAATATATAAACAAAAGTTGGTCTATATATACTTCGCGTGGGTCGTTGTAATTGATCAAGTTTTATCAACCTAACTCGTATATCATAATACTTTGTCTCAAACTTAAATAAAAAAATTATAGAGAATTCCCAAAATGATTGTAGAAGAGCATTTATACTGAAAATTATTAAAATTTATTCATTGTAACATCGTGGCATGGTATTTCAGTAGTTTGACCTTTAAAAAAGCAATAAAGCTGAAAACTTGTTTGATTAGTTCTATATCTAGAAGACAGCTATAATGTGTAGAAGCAGCTTATGAGATACTGTGCTAATAAATGCTGTAATAAACAGAGTTACCCTCAGAAACAAGTAATAGTATTCCATTTGGGCACTTTGATAATTAAAAAATACGTAATTTTTAAACAACAATCCATCGCCACGTGGGCTTATAACGACAATAATTTACGGTTATTAAACTGAATTAATAAATTCAAATTCACACGAACATTTTGAAAGAGTTATTCGTAAAACAAATATTTAAATGAAGAAAACACAGATGTTCTTATTTACTTTAATCGGTAAACCGATCAAAATTTCCTGAACAAACATCTGTCAAAGCATGAAACAGTTTGTTGAATAATTTAGATATTAAGCAAATATTTCAATATTCCCCATTTCGACATTGAAAAGGTATAATGTTCGAAGCTGTAATTACATTCGATATTATCAGCAAAATTAAGCTTTTCAGATTTAGGACACATGGAACTATACAGGTGTTAAAAATATGAGATAGGAAATAAAGTAATGTTTAGAAATTTTGTAATTAAAACTTCAAATGCAAGGTTTATTTGGAATTTCACTGGTAAAATGGAAGCTGAAATGAACCAGTTTCTTTATAGGAATTAGTATTAGTGATGTGTAAATACTAGGGAGAAACATTGACTGTCATCAGTACAAAATAGAGTAGATAAGATCAACATGTGATTCTAAACAACTTTCTTTAATACAATTTTTTAATAGAAAAATGCCTAATATGATTTTCTGAATTTTGGGTGACATTTTTGGTTATGGTAGACCCAGCTTTTTCATTTAAATGATATGTCAAAACCTTCTTTTAAAAAAGAAAAACTACGATTAATTGTTTTTCTCGGATATCATAAAAAATAATTTTAATGAAGTGTATCTTCTTTAAGATGTACATACTGTATAAAATACTGACATGAAACATTAAACATTACCTGTACTACGAGTCTAAAGTAATCTGAAGGAGGAAGGTATACATTTCGGGACAACGGACACACCCAAATACTCAAGGTCAGAAAGAGACACAGGCGTTCTGTAGAAAAAATTTACTGAATTCCATATTGTTTTTAATATAAAAAGAAGATATCGTGAAACAGATAATCTGTGCCATTTACCACTGTTTCAAGTATGTACCATAAATTACATCAGAGGGTTTTTGCTGAATTGAAAGTAGCCCTCAACCAATGAATTGAGTCTTAATGAAAACAAAATAATTGATATGCTTTGATAACAGACGTACCTGTGACAATTCAGATACTGCAAAGTTCCTAGATGTTTATAGTCGCCATATTACTGAGAGTTTAGCGAACAAACTATCTGAAACTAACTTTGTCATAAGACCACTGATTAATATTAGTTCCACAATATGTAGGAGATTTTAATCTCATTCCGGGAAACTACGGGAATTAAGAAAACTGCGATGAAATTGGGATATTAGTATCGAATTTAGTTAATAACTTTAAAATGAGAAGAGACCTTTACCTTTACCGGTATTTCGGTATTTTTAAGCAAGGCGGCACCTATGCAGTATTTTGTCTCTCTCGGCAGACAAGTTGAGTTCTGCCCTGCATCTCGCAGTTCGTGAACAGATTTTTTTAGAAAAGAAAACAGTACAAATGAGAAATTACTCCATATCTATAAACATAACCTGGAACTGAAACGACAAAAAACGTAAGTCATAACCGGTAGATTCTGTACGAATAGCAATACTATTTAAATACAGGGTCATATTGGGGATATTTTACATTCTGCTGTAACTCAGTTGCCTTTGAAGATATCGGAAAAGTAAAAAATTCTTTATTGACTATTTTTTAACAGGGAATTCTATTTTTTTATAAAAAATAACAATTAAGCATCGCATTACAGAGATTTAGCTTTCAAATTTGGTTTCTATTATAAAACACCCTGTATATTATTGTATCTTTTGATTCGTCGTTTTTCCTGATTACGTCGATACAAACATTGTAACGGTGTCTGTTCGGACGCCCAAAATATGTAATAAAGTATATTTGGGCCTTGGAATATGTAACGGTGTTTGCTTTCGGAGAGCTGGTCTGGAGAATTAATCCAGGATACTTGTTAGTTGTAAATAAGAAATCCCAAAGTATACATAACAGAGTTTATTTCATTAAAGCAACATATATCCAAGACATGAAGTCAAATAAACATAAAATCAGATTCTCTAACAATTAAACCAAGTACAAAGTTAATAAATCTCTCAACGGCGGCTGGTCCAGCGCAACGCGTTGAAGACTCGCGGCAATAAATAATCACGAGACTGGTGACGGTGGGGCAGGACGATAAAATAACTACCAACACCAGGAGGTCTGGCTTAGTGCGCTAAAAATCCCAAATTGCTACCAGACATTCGGCCGGACGGCGTCGTCATCGAATTCTGAATTCTAACCAAATGTAGTCAAGCTCTACGCATTGAGGCTAGTTCAGTAGAAAACTGAATTCATTCTATTTACCAAAATTATGGCCTTGGTGACGTCTATTATTTATAAGCTATTATCTTTTATTGTTTACGAGATGTTGAAATTAAATAATTTAAATTACATCACTGATAGCATTCACATGTTTTTACATATAGGTATTTTTGAGAAAAACAATGCATAAGAACCTTTAAGATCTGTCAATAATTTATTACTAAAATTTAGTTACCAATTGTTTAGCGTATTATGTAATGTATTCCAAGTTGGAATAACATATAACATTTTTAGGTAGTACTGATATAAAACCAGTATTGAAATTTTCGGTCGGTATTGTTTTCATTAATATACACTTATGGCAAAGACTTTCGACAGGGTAAATAACTGACTGGTACATGGACTTGTCATTTTTTTTAGATTATTATCCTGTGTTGTTTTATTCAATATTTTTATTAAAAGTTTAACTTTAATATATTTGTAATTTTTTTATTTAATATTTTGAAACATGATGTAATAACAAATGTATTCCACCATATTAACTAAATAACAATATGTACTTATACTGTTGTAACATGGGTGGTATATCATCATTCTTTCAATTCAAATTCTTGTTCAATAAAAGGATTGTTAATACCGTCGCAAAGAGAAAAAAAATACAGTAAAATGAAATTAAAATACAAAACTATCGTAAAACATGCTTTTATAAGTTGGACATTACTTTATTTTTTATTTATCTAAATTATTTTACCTAAAATATGGTGACCAGTAAAAATTTGTGGTTTATTCGTTAAATTTTAGTTATTTTTAACAGCCTTACTTATTTCTAATTGTTTTAATAGATCAAGTTGCAGATCACAATGCAATCTGTTGACATGCCCGTGACAATATACATTGTTTACAATATATTTCTTGTGTGCCTTGAATTGGTCTTTTACATTTCGTCTAGTTTGTCCAATATAAATAGCATCACAGTCAATTCATTTTAACTCACATAGTCCTGTTTTTACCGGTCACTATATTTTAGATAAAATAATTTAGATTAAAAAAAAGATTAAATAATGTACAACTTATAAAAGCATATTTTACAATAGTTTTATAGTACTTAGGTATGAGTTGTGATTATAGCAATGAACATAAATTTTACTGTTTAGTACTTCCTGTACTCTTGATAAAGGCTTTAAAAGCCGAAACACGTGTAGAGTTTCTAATAAAATATTTTTGAAACATTAAAACACAAATTTCCTTGACATATTTAAAATATTTAATAAGGAGCCAACCGCAGAATCAGGTCAGTGTATTAAAATATAATATAGGTTGTCTTTAAAAAAAGCTAACCGAAATACGACAGTCGTTAGAAGTAAAATATTTGGGTATCGCTGATAGCATCAAAAGGTAGTTTAATCTCATATAACCTCCCCAAAAATGGTTTCAATAGCTTAAGTAACTAAAAAGCTCTTTCTAAAAACGCACTAGATAAAGTACCCATTTAAAAAACATGAGTTAATAAAAAATTTTGGATTTTAATGCCCATCTGTTTTATTTTCTTGTAATAAATTTTCGCATTTATATATTTTTCAATATACATCTAAATTCATTGAGGTTTTTTGCATTATTCCTAAATGTTCTATTACTTTCCAAAGTTTCCTTGGATAAGATATCCTGTTTAGTTAAAAGAATATATTTTGCTTCCTTTGCCTCAGATAGCTCAATAATAGGTCACAAATTATAAAGTGGCTAACTATTCAACTATATTATACATGAGAGTAGTTTGCAAACTTGGAACATTGTATAAGTATTAAATTGCTGATATTTGCTTTACCTTTCTTATACATATGTATATTTTATACGGTAAACAAAACCTAGAACAGCACATACAGAATCTTTTATGATTATATTACTCGTGGTGCAAAGAATATAAAAGCCAATGATCAAATCAAAGTCGAGTAGAAATGATACGTATTTTTATAGACCTAAATTTTAGGAACAAATTTTCTCAGAAAATCAAAGATCTTTCAACAGACTTAAATATAATATAAAAACATTTTCGTTCCAAAAAAGCTTTCTAGAGTATTGAACAATATTTTCTTCCTTATTCAAAACAATTGCATTTACGTTTTATTACCTTCATGTATTCATTATTGTAAACTACTTCTGTATATACATAAACCCACACACGCACAAAGTTTCTTCCATGCAATCTTTTATTTTGCCATTAGCTTTAATGTTTACGAGATTTAAACTAAACTTTATATTTTATTCTGGTAAACAAATATTATTTTAAACATTTCATTTGGATCATATTTACGCATTTGTAGAAAAAATAGTAAATTAATTATCTGAGTATTACGTAAGCATCCTTTCAAACCCACTATGATAACAACAAACTACCTATAGTTTCTTATATTTTATACTGTTATTCTTATCTGCACACGCTAGTATAACAATTTTGGGTAGACAGTAAATTAAAAACTCTTCACTTCAAATACATTTTATCGCAGAAACTATTAAAACTACTTCTCCTAACTGATGCCCACATTTTAAACGTGTTGCTAAACGATGTTTAAGCATCACTTACGAAAACTGATGGATAAGTCGTGTGGCCCACTCTATGACCTGCACTATCACCTGACATAAATCCACTTGACTTTTACTTATGAGGTCAATTAAAGTCATACCCAATAAATGCTATTAACATTGTTTGATAGCAATTAATATATGGATTTCAGAATAGTTCGAATAGTTCTCATTATCGAAATATTTTTGCAAGATTCTTTTCACTTCCTCACCCCTCAAAGTGAGGAAGTTATGTATTCGTGAAAAAAATTTTTAAAAATTTTTATTGCATTTCTGGACGAATCTCGACGAATTATGACGATGCACAATATTTCAGACAGAAAAATTTTTCTGTCTGTGTGTCTGTCTGTCTGGTTCGCGATAGTTTTTGAGATAAAGCTTTCAATTTTGGTTCACACATTCTAGAGCTCATGGAAGAGACTGAGTTCGTTGATGAGCAAAATCGGTCCCAATTTTTGAAACGTCAAAAATGTGACTTTTTTTGAAACGTCAAAATGTGACTTTTTTGAAACGTCAAAAAATTTTACTTTTTTGAAACGTCAAAATGACTTTTTTTGAAACATCAAAACGTAACTTTTTTGAAACGTCAAAAACTGTGACTTTTTTGAAACGTCAAAAATTACTTTTATTATAAACTCCACCACACGTCGAGTTTTACTACAGTGAGGAAGTTCTAACCCCCAAGTAATTGGCAGCGGTTTTGTTATTAATATGCTATGGCATCTCTAGTTAACTTAATTAAACGTAGCTATATTTTAAAGTTAATTACAGCAACAAATTATTATGCTCAAATATTTCACTTCAAAAATATTTTTTTTCCACAGAAATAGTAAATAATTTTACTTCTTCACTCCTCAAAGTGAGCGAGTTATGTATTCGTGAAAAATTTTTTTTATTGCATTTCTGGACGAATCTCGACAAATTATGACGATACACAAAATTTCAGACAGAAAAATTTTTTTGTATGTGTGTCTGTCTGTGTGGTTGGTGATAGCAGCTACAGTTTTTAAGATAAAGCTTACAAATTTAGTACACACATTCTAGAGGTCAAGGAAGAGATTGAGTTCGTTGATGGCCAAAATCGGTCCCAATGTTTAAAAAAAATATTAGTGACATTCCACCAATGTGACTTTTTTGAAACGTCAAGAATTATGACTTTTTTGAAACGTCAAAGTGACCTTTTTTGAAACCTCAAAATGTGACTTATTTGAAACGTCAAAAATTACTTTTATTATAAACTCCACCACACGATGAGTTTTACTATGGTGAGGAAGTTCTGATCTCCAAGAAATTGGCAGCGGTTTCTTTATTAGTGTTGTTGCATAATAGGTTGTTAAGGCAATTCTTCAAAGTGCTTCCTAAGTCCAAATATTAAATGTTAATCGTTTGAAATTAGTGAAGTAGTAAAAATAAAATGGATATTATGGAAGCTTAATTAATTTCTTGGAATTCAGGAAGAATCGTGATAATCAATTTTTTTAATATATTTCTCAATAAACACGCGTTTTCTTCACAATCATGCGTAGACAGCGATGTAATATCTATAAACCAAACGATTTTAGTTAAATCTGAACATGGTGGGGATGAGGTATGGACATCCGTTTAATTTCCGATATTCGATCAGTGAAGTTAAGCAGCACTGGTCGAGTCCGGCAATTGGATGGATGAACGATAGCTCGTCTAACAGGCGGTAGGCTGTCAACAGACAATCCCGGGAAGGCCGCTAGCCTGATGCAGGCGGAGAGGCGAGCCCGGGTGGAGGGTCGAAGAGACCTACCCAGGAGGTTTGCCACTCTGCTAGCGGTGCAGGCGGGCAGCCCAGGCGGTGGGTTAGTTGACAGTCGAGGACCGTGGTTCGGAGTCCACGCTAAACTGTAGGTCCCTAGGTAAAAAGGGCCCATTGTGGCCTACTTGCTTAGTAAAATAAGTAGCTACTACTACTACTACTAAATCTGAACATAATCTGTGATTACCGCTATCGTATTGAACTGATGATTGAATTTATAGTCATTATTGTCACATGGAACTTATTGTATTATTTACAGTTGATATTATATATATATATTATGACTTCTTGGACACTAACGTCAAGATGCTCTGATATAGTTTTTCCTTGGCGTGCATAATAAATAGGTAGCATACTTTGACATTTTTCACACTTTTTAGCATGTAGCTCTTTAATTTTAATTTAATTTCTTTGAATATTTACTGAAATGCGGGGAAGATTATTGACTATCTAAGTGACAATTAAAATATTTTTACACAAATATTACTTTTATTTTTAATTAAACAAAAGGAGGTGTTCAAAGTTACCTACATATTCGAGGTTACTTTGAACACTAATTTAAAAGGGCTAGATTTCAATGATATACAACTATTGGGTAAGCTTGAACATCATATATGTTTTAAACAAACTATACGTAACATATACAGCCAACAAAAAATTCCTTTTTTGTATAAATACTATATATAACCTAAAAGAAAACTAATTTTCTATATGAAATAACAAACTTAAAAACTGTTTACTTTGAACACTCAATTAAAATTGCTTATTTTCAATAATGCCTAACTCTAGGGTAATTTTGAACATTATAATAACATATTATGTGCCCAAACTCAAAACTGTATAAAAACGTAAAAATCTATTTCCTATATGGAATAATAAACTTTAAAACTTTTAAAATAGATAACCTATTTAAAACATGGTATAATATAAGGTATAAGTAAGTCGTAGGTACCACTATATAAAAAAAAAATAAATTAAATAAATACAAAATTATCTTATAATTTACTACCTACTATATTGATATCAAATGCTTTTATTGTAGAGTTTTTCGATAATAAAATATCTGATGTGGCCAGCACATAACTTTCTTATACTAGTATATATCATCCTAATCTAAAAAAATTATTCGCTTTAATTCTTCACTTACCTCAATAAAATTTTAAGAGCGTACCTTGAAATGTTTCATTAAAATTTTTAAATAATTAATTTTCAGCGTCACTCGATATGTCATATATTTTAATAATTTTTTGCTATTGACATTATTTTTGTAACTAAATTAGACCTCTCAAACGTCAAACTGTTAAATTTATCCTAACCCCATTTTATGAAGCCAAATGTGTAAAATATATCAGTTTACATCAGTTTTATTTAAGTACTTGGAAAATATATTATATTCGCTTGATATAGTAGACATGATTTATAATATTTCACTAAGAATGTATTTTTTTGTAAAGTCAAATACAAAAAAGTTTGGGGTCCGTGCACCCCTTTCAGCTGGCCAAGTTTGCTCATCACCGAATTTTTCATTGGCTTTGGCCTTTAGAGCAAGTGTACCAAATTTGAATGTTTCATTTCAATAACTGTGGATGCTATCGCGATACTGCAGACATGCGGGCAGATTCTTTTTTTATAAAGGTATGTTTTTTCATTACAATTCGTCCAGATTCGTCCAGAAATGCAATATATTTTTTTTAAATTTTTTCCCGAAATTGTACATTTTCTCTTCTTTCACTCATTATGTCTCTTCTGGTGGTACCACATTCACCAATTTTAATATGTCACCTAAAATGTTGCTGACTCACCAAATTCAATATGTCACCTAAATTGTTGTTGACAATTTCTTAACTGCCAAATTTGGAAATCTCCCATTAGTATTTTTTGAGTTATCGTGGATACACACATACATATAGACACACACACACGCAAACGCACACGCACACGCACACACGCACACACGCACACACATACTCACCGACAGACATCATTCGAAAAATAGTCAGAATGGATTCAGGAGGGTTCAAAACGTATATATCAATCAAAATTTCGTGGTCGAAAAAAAATCACGATTAATATACTTCCTTGTATTAGGTATAAGAAAATAAAAATGTAACTGAACGGATGTTCTATGTTACCTCAAGGTGGCCCAAAAATGCAAGGAGGGTATGTATAAGTCATACTAAAAAAATAACAATACTATTTATATGTATGCACACTATAACAAATTTAATTTTATATTAAAACGTAATTTTTAAAGAAGCAATCACAATTAAAAAAAAAAACGATCATACCTTGGAATTTTCAAAAGTTCGCAGCCACAAAATATATTTTATTTTGACGTTACTTTTCAACTGCCTCTACGCTTCAAATTATTTAAACTGGAACCCTTTTGTATTCTAAAAGTAGCAGGAGTAATAGTAATCTATCAATAAATATGCATAACTTTGGATTTCCGCAAAGAAGTGGAACTGAGTTGGTATTAAAACGAATTTTATGTTTTGTTCAAAGATACCCTTACGTTCAAAGTAACCCTATTTTACGGTAAAATTATTTCAGTATTAGAATTAGATTATGAACGCTAGAATAAAAATTCCAAATACGACTCTGCAGAATTGATTAGGGATAAAATGATGGAATCAAAATAATTTATTTTTTTTTACAGTTTTATGAAGAATATAACAAAAAAAATGCAAAGTACTAGTTAAAATAAAAGGTTGGGATTGCCTCCAGTAAAATCGGAGGTGTTTAAGAATTGCACTTATAATAATTAGTTTTCTAAATAACTACTAATATTTAGTAATTTTTAAATTATAGGTTTTTCCTCATATACTTATGGGAGAGGTGTTTTATTAAACACTATACAGGGTGTCCTAGTTTAGAGTTGCAGATTCGCCAATCGATAGAGGACCTAATTTTAAGGTAACAAGTTCAATTTAATTTGTCGAAAAGTTCTTCGTTTTTAAGATACAGAGTGCTGAATAAAAAAAAGAACGCCATCAGAATTGACATTTGTCGTAATTTTATTCAACACACACCTAAAGCTACTGTTGTAACAAAAAAATCCGCAATATAATATCACAAAATTCAGCTCTTCTTTATCTTTGATCTTAGATAAGAGTATAGATAAACTTTAAATGTAATTAATACGGGAGTATAGCGACCTTCTTTTTTAAATTCTGATCTTCGGGTTTTTGTGGGGTTATAGGTCAAATGGGAAAATCAACAATACTTATTAAATTTAATGCTGACGTTTCGAAAAATTTTTTAATTTTGAAGGCTCAATTCATGTTGTTTGTGTCTAAAGTACAGGAGTTTGTTAAGAAGTACGATCTCATAATTATTATAAAATAAATCTTGTAATAAATTAAAATGATTTTTTAACAAAAGTTAAAACTTATGAAATAAGTAAAACAATACACATACCGTAAAGTGGGGCGAAATTGATAGTTTTCAAAGTATTTCTTTAGATAAAAAAGATTCTTAACATTTTTTAAGTATTTTAAAAATGAGAAACCATGTGGATATATAATAGGAATCACTTGATATCTCTACAGACAGAAAATACCAAAAAATGACGATGGAAAAAAATTACCTGATCAAACTCATACTCCTCATGGGGCGACTTTGATACCCTATGTGATATTGTGCTAAACTATAAGTCTTCCAATATAATAAATCAATTTCACCCCGTTTTTAATTTTAACAGGTAGATTTTTATTTACATCATATTGTATCGGGTGGGGCTAGATTGATAGGTGGGATAAGATTGATAAGAGGATAATAATAACAATATTTTAGAGCAGGTATATTTATTTGGAAATAAACACTAAAACAGTATAAACATACTTATCCTAAATATAATAAAACAGCTTTTTATAGTTCTTTAACATCAACTTTAGCTGAGAACTCATATTCTTTTTCATCAAGTTCGGTAGGGGTTGGCAAAATAGCTATAATATCAGAATTGGGTACTGTACTTAGATCACTCTCTACTTGTTTAAATTTAGTCTTTTCTAAATTACTAGACTTGTACCCAACTACGTTGAATTCGTTAACTGAGAACTGTTAAGATCTTACAAAAGTACTTAAAAATTGTACATCTTCTTCGCCCAGATGTAAATTTGACAAGTACAAATGTTTCTGGTCTTAAAAAATTTTCACTGGGTGTTATATATTCTACTTCATCTTCTAAACCTTCGTCTCCATCATCCTCTTCCTCTACCATAACAATTTCTTCTTCCCGTTCGCTATCTTCTTCTCCGGAACTATTCCTCGTTCCTATGCTTTTTCCCGGTATAACATTCAATCTTTGCCTTTTACGTCTCACTCTTTCTATATTATTGCTTCCGAACCTTTTTTCTCGCAATAACTCACTTAAGGAATCATTAATTTCCTGTTCTGGGTTATGACTGAAATTTGGAATTTTATTCAAAACCTTATCGGGGTTTATGGGACATATTCCAGTTGCGTCAAAACCATTTATTATATTTCGTTTCACACCAGTTTCTTGAGTTCCAGGTTTATCTTTTCTTTGAGCTTGTACAGTGTCCATTTTATCTATTGCAGATTTTGGTAAAGACGGAAAAACTTCTTTTGGAATTCCAGGGAGATTATTTCTGAGTTTGTAGGTTGTCAAAATATTTCGCCATGCAACTTTGAACAGTTTAAAAAATGCTACATCTAGAGGTTGGCATATGTGAGTAGAATGGGGCACCAGACAGACAAATGATATATTCTTTTCTTCACACTTGGCCAGAACCTGTTCGCTGAAATGAGAGGCTAAGTTGTCGCCGATAAGTACTTTTCTACCTTCCAATCGCTTGGCGTGAGGAAGAAATGATGAGCAAAACCAATCCTCAAACATCACAGCGTCAATCCAGCCATGTGAAGTTCTATTAAATCGACAACCCTGTGAACAACATGGCTTGGTGCAACAAGGATACCCAGTAATTCCGCCTTCTTTCCATGTATTGTAGAGATGTTCGCTTTTGTAGATTACGTATGGTGGTAGCAGTGTTCCATCGGCAGATCCACAGATCATTATTGTTGTACAGCTCTTGGAATGATTGACGATCTAGCACATGCACTCACTTACATTCGTGGATTTGACTATGTGGCAGCGGTTAACTTAGGCGGCAAGTTTGAAAAATTAGTGAAGGGAGCGAAAATGTGTCTACAGCATGCCAATGAAGTTAGTATCAATCTCGCCTCCAGAAGTCAATGTCGCCCCTCTTTACGGTACACGTTAAAATAGGGATTATTATGGTAACTATTTTAATGTGTATGTGTATTGTCTTATTTATTTCATAAGTTTTAACTTTTTGTTAAAAAAACATTTTAATTTATTAGATTTATTTTATAATAATTATGAGATCGTGTTCCATAACAAACTCATGTATCTTAGACACAAACAACATTATGAATTGATCCTTGAAAATGAAAAAATAAATTTTTCGAAACGTCGGCATTAAATTCAATAAGTGTTGTTGATTTTCCCATTCGACCTATAACCTTACAAAAACTCGAGGATCAGAATTCAAAAGTAATGTACGATAAATAGCACTATATTAACGGTACAGCAAATCAATAAAATCTATACCATAAAAAGGTATCCCTATATGCGCTTCCAAGATAAATATAAAAATAACTACTGTGATGGCGGCTAGCTTCAATAAAAATCAGAGAGCAGATAGGGGTGTGGTCAAGAGGTACTGGGCGCCATGACCAATAAGTACAACAGTGAAATGAAAAATAGAGTAAGAAATATATACACTATATTATAAAGTATTAATATATCACAAAAATATTACAAGAAAGTTTAAACATTCACTAAATTACAGCGGTTAGTAAAGATAATTATAAAGAAACTTAAGCAACGAGAATTTGTTAGTAAGGAACATCATACATAAAAAATGTAGTACTTGAGGAGTACTGGGTCACGCGACTGTAAGAAAACCCTAAAAGCGCCCCCCAGGTGCGCCAACTGCAAAAGGCCCGCATACAGCCAGCAACAATCAATGTCCTGTATATATTTACAGGACAAATCAGATCCGAAACAACGCAGCCAATACTGAAGCTAACCAACAAGTACGATATGTCGACGCCGCCCCTCCCGCCACCAATGCCTGGGACCAGCGCCGTAAACGTCGCCAGGACCCACCCCCAAAAGCCAGACGTCAGCACCCGCAAAATACAGGAAATGTCACGACAGAACCGACGAGGACTGTACGCACCCTACCTACATTACCCAGACCCACACCCACAACGAACGTACATTATAACGAATTTAACATACTTACACACGAGCTGACAGAATTAAACAGACTAATAAATTTAAAAGAAACCATTAAAGCAATTAGACACCTCAATACGATGCTTAAAGCCGTTGCAGAGCCCATGCAGGCAATAACAATCTTGCAAGACTTCGCTCAAAACGTCTTCCCGACGTAAAATATTCTTAATTAATTGCTTGCTGTGGAACTGCAACGGCCTAATTAACAAAGCCAACGAACTAAAACAGTACATACACGACAACAAAATCGACATAGTTTTATTGACAGAGACAAACTTAAAAACAAAGCACAGAATCAAATTTAATAATTATTTTATTTACAGGACCGACAGAATCGGGCGGAGAGGTGGTGGAGTGGCCATCCTTGTGTAGAAGGACGTCCCCCACATCTCTGTCCCCCACACACCTACCCCTATCGAGAATATAAGTATAGAGCTTGGGGATGGTACCACCCTGACGGTGGCCTACAACCCGCCTAGAAATAGGATAACTGAGAATGACCTGGATCTTCTGCTTGTGAAAAACAAAGTTACTTGCAGGGGACCTAAATGCCAAGCACGTCGTCTGGAGGAACAGGCGCGGCAATGCCAACGGTACCGTGGTGCTGGACTATGCACTCAGGAAAGGTATTGCAGTTGTATCGACCAATAGACCCACACACTACCCCGAGAACAACACTACACCAACATACATAGACATAATTTTAAACCAAAGCTACCAGCACGACATTGAACCAGTGTCTCGGCCAGAGTTGGTCTCTGATCACAACCCCATAACTTTCAATCTTCTCGACGTCGATCGGAACGGTTTACACAGAAATGTATATAATTATAAAAAGGCTAACTGGGGAAAATACCAACATCTAATGAATACATATACTATAATAAACCCTAATATTAACTCAAACAATCAGCTTGACAGTGAGATCGAAAGACTCACTGTAAATATTCAAAAAGCTCGTGGTAAATGTATGGAACTAAACAAGGTAGGTCCTCGAGAGTAAACCACCCCAGTTAGCCTTAAAAACCTACTAAATTTCAAAAACAGAGTGCGCCGGAAATGGCAGACACACCACCGACCGATCGACAAGAGAAGATTGAAAGATATACAAAATAACATTACAAATAAGTTCATAGAACATAAAAATACTGAGTGGAACGAAAAGGTGGCCAAACTCAAGGTTAAGGACAATTTCCTCTGGGTTATGTCGAAACTGCTCAAAAGGGATGCTAACCCCATCCTTGTTTTAATTCACAACGGCCGCACAGCACTAACCGACAGGGAAAAAAGCCGAGACCATGGCTGGCCACCTTTTCGAAACATACAAATTACCGCCCAACGAAACCGAGCACCATTTGAATGTCGATGCTGGTCTAGCACAAATTCCAGCATTCACCCCCATCCCTCCACGCAAATTATCCAAACTCCTTACATCTCCTACTACACTAAAACCATACTCAAAACACTCCCAAACCTCAAAGGCCCAGGTCCTGATACAATTCCCAATATACTCTACAAAAAATTACCACGTAAAACACTTGTCCAGATTACCTACATAATAAACGCGTCGATACGGCTGCAGTATTTCCCCACAGCGTGGAAAACTTCTATAATTGTGCCCTTCTTGAAGCCAGGTAAGGACCCCGTCCTTGCAGCAAGTTACCGACCTATTTCTTTGCTCAACACTCTCTGCAAAATAGCCGAGAGAACATATTTGACTAATCTCAATAAACTTATTAAAAAAGGTAACTTGCTGCCCAACATCCAATTTGGCTTCAGAGGGGGACACAATACCACGCTGTCGTTGTGCAGAGCTGTGCCCGACGTTATCGAGGGCTACAACAAACATCACTGTACAAAAATGCTGCTCCTGGACATCCAGAAGGCATTCGATACTGTTTGGCATGGAGGCCTTCTGCACAAACTCACACATATTCATAAATTACCAGTATACTTTGTTTCCCTAATTAAATCTTATCTTGTTGACCGCACCTTTGCGGTCAAGATTAACAATACGACATCTAATTTTTATCAAATAAGGGCGGGGGTGCCGCAAGGGACGGTGCTCTCCCCGGTTTTATTTAACTTATATGTCACCGATATTCATACACATCCCCTAACATAGACAATAATGTACGCAGACGATACGACAATTTACGCCCAGTCCATTTATGCTCAAACCGCAACTACCAAGTTGCGGTATCACCTTACTAATATTCTAAAATATTACACTGGAAAATCGTAATCAACGAGACTAAAACAGAGACAATCAACTTTACTAAGAAATTCACTAACATTAAAACTTTCACTCCCCTAACCATCAATAATAGAGTTATTGAGGAGGCCAAAGTGGTGAAATATCTAGGGGTTCACCTCGACCAAAGACTATCTTTTAAACCCCATATTTCGAAAATCTCAACAGGGTCTATATGGCCCTGCATAAACTCTACCCTCTGGTGAATAGGAGATCTCTCCTAGACACCAGAAGTAAACTGTTAATTTACAAAACAGTCATTAGACCCATATTAACCTATGGTTGCGACGTCTGGAACAGGATGTCGGACACCCAGTTCGGCTGCCTCCAGACGACGCAAAACAAACTGCTCCGCCTCCTCACTAACTCTAACAGATACGTAAACACTCAACAATTACACGAGACTGCTAACATACAATACATTAGAGAGTACATAACACAGACGGCTTTAAAATTTTTTAGACATAACATTCAGAAATCTGCACTTACTGCACACATTACAGACATTTGACATTACCACCAGTACAGACATACGCACAGATTACTTCATGAAAACTTACCTATATTTTTTGAATAACCTTATTTTTAGATATACAATGACAGACATCCACATTTTACCCTTTTTCATATTTATTATCACCAACCCCCAACCGTAATTTCCTCCGATGACCGCCCCTTCCGCCTCTTCACCCTATTCTCTACAGACAATCTAAATTTCAATTCTCTTAAGCAGGTTTTTTTCTCTAGCTTTTTCCTGCATGACCAGACTAAAACGACATTTATAGTATTGCCCTCATTTTTCAATTTTTATTATGTCTTGTACAAATTGTTTATATTATACGTTGTTACAGGAAAACGTCTCTCTGACAGATAACAACAAAAGAGGCACACCTGAGCCGTCTTGGGCCATAACACCGGCCAACAGCCTAGGCATCCCTCTGCAAGAAGGGAAAAAACTATTCTGCTGCTTGTCGCCTGAAATTTATTTCAGGCGAGTATATATTGTAAAACCAACCGGCTAATAACATCCTGTGTGTATATATGTAAATATTTTTATTTATTGTATTGCACGAGGTGTCGTGCCTTAGTTAAGTTTTATCTAATGTATATAATATTGATAAATGTATTAAATTGGAATTGGAATTGGGTCAAAGAAAATATTGAAATTGTATCACCCAAAGATTGCACTAAAAAAGGCTATAAGAAATGAAATTACTATAGAAAAAAAAGGAAATTAAAAGTTCACAGCCTTATATAACAGAACACCAATATCTCAAAACAACACGTTGGTGCAATCTGCTAGATTTAAGGTTCCCGAAATATCGTAAAAATAATTCTACCCGAATCTGAGCAAGGAATTATCATAATATTATAAAATATACATAACCCGGCAAATAACACTAATTTGATAAGGTGAAGCCTTAGCATGTAGAGATATAGTTTTCACTTAATGTAAAGATAAATAAAATATGATGTACTGGGTGAGCACAAACTTATAGACAAAACCTAACTTAAGCCAAACAAAGACGGTAAATATACATCTATATACACTTTCTTTAACTACCAATCGATGTTATTTACTCACCGAATACTCAAACCAGCGATACCATATAACATAACCTACTATATCGATACAAAAGATAAACAGAACACTCCAAAAATAAGATAAGATACTTCAAACGGTATCGTATCACATATATCGACAAGATAGGTAAATGGAACACTCCAAAACTAATATACGGTATCGTCACTCTAATATCTCAGTAAAACATGAAACGGAATGCTAAAATATTACTTCTACAGGTACACAACTACTTTTGAGAGAAAAAGTGTAATTTCCAAAAGCAAATGACAGGTTCAAGGCAGGTGTGAGCCCGCAGTTCAACTACTAAACCCCGTCATTCATTATCAAATCTTAAATCAATCCCACTAAATGGAAACCAATATGAAGATATTAGTATTACAAAATTAGGTAATACAGATTTTTAAAATTACTGTAAACTTTTACACTAATATACCCTAACACTGGAACCTCGGTTCTCAAAATAATTATACAAGGGAAGACAGTATGTATTTAAACGCTAATTATCTATAGCAAGTTATAGCAAAATTAAAACATGAGGTGGTAAAATAAGCGGTATTAAATTTGACAACAAATTTAATCTAGATTTAATGCTTCAGACAAAGTCATCATAATCTAATTAATATAGTTGACTGAAAAATTAATAGCAAGAGCATGCAAGTTAACGTATTCCTGGCGGCAAACACAAGAGAAAATATTTATGTAAGTACTTAACTTTGGGGAAAAACATGCAGTGGCACTATCCAATTCCGACCAGTATCCTTCGATGTCCCATTCATTTTCACATGCGTCGCCGGTGGAATTCTGATATTTACCAATTAGATACCATTTGGATGAAATTGAGTACCATACTATCAGATTGAGATCCTTTCGATAAACTTCTAAATTTGTGCGTTAGACTTGAAGCAATGTAACCCCCATGGATGACAAGGCTTGAAACATAGTGTTAGATTACACAGCCCCACAAAAAAAAATTCTGACCTAGCAACGAGATGAGTATATCCTTATGTATTTTTGATCGCTAATTTCGAATCCGGGGTCAAAAAAAGTCGTACACCCCAAAAAAAAAAATTTAGAGCCAAAAAACACCCCCTGAATCGTTTTGTTTAATATTTTAGGGAAAAATTGAATGTATTACGAAAAAAAATAAAGGTGAATTGCAGCGTTCACCCTATCGGTATGAAACGCACCCCCATTGAGGGTGAGAGCCACCCTCATCTGCCATCAAACCAATTCATAACGACAATGACTGAAAAACATCTAAAAATGTTTAAATTTCGTTAGGTTTGCAATAAACTGACGTAGAATTCACGTAATACCCCAAAACTACCCCTATGGCGTTATGAAAAACAACCCTTAACTTCAATTACAGAAAAACGAAAGGAAAAACATAAAATTTGATAACGATTTCATTATATGGATGTTCTTATTTGCAGAGATCCTTATGGCTAGGATATTAGCAGTCATTTGTCACCAATCTTAACACCATTTGGGTATAAAACGCATCCCTAAAGGGTTACGTTAGTAGCTTTTAATTCTTCTTTTTTTTAATTTTTTTTTATGGTATCTTTTAACTTTATTTTCAAATGATCTTCTTACTGACTGTCGTTTGTGTTGTTCTTTCGTGTCTCTTTTCAGAGACCAACAGTAGTCTGCTATCATGTGAAGTTAAGGGTTGTTTTTCATAACGCTATAGGGGTAGTTTTGGGGTATTACGTGAATTCTACGTCAGTTTATTGCAAACCTAACGAAACTTAAACATTTTTAAATGTTTTTCAGTCATTGTCGTTATCAATTGGTTTGGTGGCAGATGAGGTGGTTCTCACCCTCCATAGGGGTGCGTTTCATACCGATAGGGTGAACGCCGTAATTTACCTTTATTTTTATCGTAATACATTCAATTTTTCCCGAAAATATTAAACAAAATGATTGATTAAAATGATAACATCATTTTCAGAGCGTTATCTCATATATCCTATTCAGTTTTTTGGCTCTAAAATTTTTTTTTGGGGGTGTACGACTTCTTTTGACCCCGGATTCGGAATCAGCGATCAAAAATACATAAGGATATACTCGTCTCGTTGCTAGGTCAGAAAAAATTTTTTTTTTTGTGGGGCTGTGTTATTCAAACGTGTTTTATAAGGGTAAAATATTGCCTTTCATGTTGAAATGGTGTTGAAATTATGCAAAGTAATGTAGAAATCAAGCCAGTTAATTAAATTGAATCAAATTACAACAATTTAAACCCATTTAAAAAAATAAATTTAAAAAACGAATTTAAAAAACAAATCGTGCCCTTATAAGCCTGAAATTAATTTTCCAATATTAATAGTAATCAAAACCTCACAATTAACAAATTAATTTACCTTATCACTAGGACAACGAATCCAACTAAATGGTGCACAATAATGAGCGCGCCAATCGGTTAGTCAAAGAAAAATGATTCTAGTCGATTCTAGCGTGTTCTTGTTCTTCCAGTAAAATAGGATGCTCGTCAAGTCACCTGTTTAATCGCGACTCTATCAAAAGGCCCATAATATCATATTAATTATGATCAACTATCTTTAATTTTTATAAGTAAGGTGTTGGTTAATTCCATGCTATAAGCAGCGATAACCTATTTAATGGTAAATTTCGATTTGTATATAATTTTAAATTTAAATTTGACTTCAGTGGTTCGTCTTTAAACGCGTCTGGTTTATATATTTTCCGCATTGATTTCATCTAATGGTCCATGATTAATTATAGCACAGGGGCGTACTCTAATGCTTGGGCAAATTGAATAAACTTTTCTAATAATTTATTATTAGAAACGTGTAACGTAAAATGTTTACATTGTAACGTTACAATATTAAATAAAGTAATAAAATTAATGAACGTCAATTAAAACTAGAGTAAATGTCGAAATTGAAACCACTTTGTTAAATACACAACTGAAAGCGGCATGCAATGGATCTTCTTACACGAAGTAAATGATATTCTCGTATTTTGACGCATGCATTTTGTATTCTCTGGATTAATTTGTCCCTTGTGTCTACTAGAGTGGTAAAACTTTATCTTTGATAAAATCCTATGCAAAAAATCAGACGGGGTTATCAGGAGAACGAGCAGGCCAGGCAGTGGTCCCAACAAGACCAATCCATCTCTCAGAAAACTTAGTATCCAACCAGTTACGACCATTCCGTCCATAATGGGCTGAACAGATTTATAACTGAAACCAAGCATTCATCTTTGAATCCAGAGGAACATCTTCCCACATACTGGCATGCTCAAGTTCTAAAAATGACAGCAATAAATCGGAATTCATATTATGGCGTAAGATGTTAGTGAGAATGGGGTATTTTCAGTGATCTAAGATGAAAGTGGAAATACTTATATTTTAAAGACATTTTTTTGTGTCAAAAAGTATATTACATAGTGCTATAAAATAGTTATTTCAATATAAATTTAAAATTTTTCATAATTACGCCACTAAACGCAACTAGGAAAAATCACCAAAAAATGTGTTGAAATACTGGCACGATGGTACTTGTATTATCCTGTTGTTATTCCTGTTGCAGTACATAAATATGGATAAAAATTATATAGAAGGTAGATCAGATAATTTATCTGGTATTTTTTTTACAATAACAAACGAAAAATGAGGTCAAATGTCAAGTCTGGTACAATACTATTACTGCAGATTAAGAAATACCCTAAAAATAACTACATTTGGCGCTCTATTTAAAATAGCGCTTAGTGACGTCATGAACGCACTTAGTAACGTCATGAAAGCTTAAATTGTTTTTTTTTTTAGTTTAAATGAAAAGAGAGAAATTAAGAAAAGACACGTGCCTCTTATTTTTATTTCTAGTTTTCTATTTTCAAATAAAAAAAGTGGAAAATACCCAATTATTATGAATGCCTAGCCAAATATTCACACTAAACTAAGAAACACCACAAAAAAATACAAAACTCCTGTTGAAAAGTCCTTTGTCTAACAGCGTGCGAATTTTCAAGTGCCCAAACATGCTGGTTATGAAAATTCACCACGTGTCTTCGAGTGAATCATCCCATTAAACAACATTTTTCTTAAAGAAAGTTACATTTGTGGAGAATGTAGTCACAAGCGAGGCCATTGTCTGAAAATATGAAAAACGCGTATTTTCTGTATTTTGGAGTTTTAGTCGGAGATCAAGACAAACAATGGACTCCCCCGAATTATTGAATTTTTCACCATCTTCACAGCTTCTTATTTGTCGAAATTGCAAGCAGGATGTTAAATTTGCAGAAACTGGAATACGTGGCCTCATGTTCAAGCTCGTTGTCAGTTGCAAGTGCGGATCGAAACAAATCCAATCAGGTCCTTTCATACATAATGGATTTGAAATAAATCGTAGGATTATGTTTGTCATGCGACTCTTGGGGATTGGCCGAGAAGGATTAAATTTATTTTGAAATTATATGGACATCGGTACTGGTATATGTAAAGATACTTATAACACAATATATAATCATATCCACACCGCTGCAACAAAAGTGTATGAAAGCTGTAGAAGAAAAAAAAAAGAAAATGAAAAACACGAAAGACCTCTTCTTAATTTAAAAGTATCTGGTGAGGGAAGTTGGAAGAAACGAGGATTCAAATCATTATATGGCGTAACCACTTTTATAGGGTATTACAGTGGAAAAGTTATTGATTTCGTTGTTCGGAGTAGTTACTGTCATGCGTGTGCAATGTGGAAGAACAAGCCGAAAACTTCAACAGAGTAACTAGCTTGGCGAGAAGCAAGAATAGTAAACTAAGAAGGATAGTTTATACCCATAAGACTGTATGTTGGCTCTCCAATCGGCTTGCGATCTAGTTGGTGACGTCACCGTCTGGCGTACCGGCTTTGTTTATGCTTGCTTATATGTGTGTTTACTACTGTTTAGCCATGTTTTAGAACTTTTAAAGACAAAATTAACTCTACTTTGTGATTCTGCATGTGTTTACTGTGTTTTAAAACTAATTTTAAGTGTTCTTTGTTTTAAATAGACTATAAAATTAATAAGACTTTAAAATAAGCAACTAAAATAAATCAACTGTAAGTTTGTGTTTAAGTATTTTCTGCTGTTTATTGTAAGTTATTTTATTTTGCCTTAAACTTCATGGATATGTGTATAAAACTAATTAATTATTTCAGAGACTCTAGATTAAAATTATGCCTGGCTGTAGATGTGCGATTTATGGATGCAATAATAGGAGTGTGGTTACAAAAGGCGGCGATACAAAAATTGTTTATCATTCTTTCTCGAAAGAAAAAGATTTTGTTTCTAGGACTATGCTTAAAGAATGGATTAATTGCTGTAAACGTGCAGATAAATTTAATCCCAGTTCAAGTGTGATTTGTTCTGTTCATTTTACACAAAATGATTAAGGGATCTGCAAAATGAACTGTTAGGTAAGATGATAAATTTTAAATAGGTACTTACCTAACAAAAGTTATGGTTGACGTATATTTAGGTACAAATAATTTTAATTTGTAGGTCTGCCTTAAAGAAAATTTTAAAGAAAACTGCTGTTCCCACATTAAATATACCTGGAAAAACGAAAAAGGTGGATGTCATCTCAGGTAGACAAGATAGGTATATTCCATGGCCAATCTTACAGAAAAAAATGTTAAAGTTGTGAAAAAAATTAGCTCTAAAAATAGCAAAAAAAAAAAAAATGCCGTTTAATTTAATTTACGACTTTTGCAAATTAAGAACAATTATGAGAATGAAGTACAGAAATCTTCAAATAACAGAGAGAGCATCGAATTTAAAAAAGAAAAAGGTCCAACGATGAAAACCACAGAACACGTAAAAAAATGAAAAAGATTGTTAATTAAAAAACATTTTATTATTTTATTTGTTTCTAATTAGTTTAATAAATAATTTAAAAAAATATTTGCTTTTTTTTAGTTACCTTTCTTATTAACTGTGGTGGGGGACCAATTTATTTCTCATCTGACTAAACAGATATTTTTCCATACAATAAAGTTTAACATAGTTTTGCCAAAGAAATATCATTATTGCCTTTAAATGCAAAGCTTACCAAGGGTGGTAAATATTTTAGTTGTGATTTTACAAGTAACTAAATTTAAAAAAAGTCGGTATTACAAAGTACAAATCAATTTGCTACGATTAATGGTCGTCTCCCTAATTTTATCAGGTCTTTATCGACTAATATTTTCATCAAATTTGTAAGATATGAGTAGTTCTGACTTTTATGAACTTTTAATGTCTTCCTGAAACTTTAACAATTACAAAATTCCCCGACTTTCAGATTTACCAGATCTCGCGATATATTTAAACTGATTATTCTTTGCACCTATATACGTGTTTTAAACAATAATATTTATATTCGGGCTCATATTTTTGTAATATTCATAACACTTATTACCTTTGATTTTTATATTATGTTAACATCCTTCTGCTGCAGTGTGTAAGCCAAAAATTGCAGTTTATTAGCCTATATATATTACTCTGAATTCAAATTCTGGCTAGTCGTCTACGTCATCATAGCCACGCCCCCTCGCCGATAAAATAGCGCTTATAAACTATCCTTCTTAGTTTACTATTCTTGGGCGAGAAGAGCATGATGAAGAAAATTGCACAAAAACGCATGAAGGATCTGCAGGAAGTATGGAAGTTGAAGCTATTAAAATGGTGTTTACAAGATCAGAAGAATTATATGAAATAAAATACGGTAATTATATAGGCGATGGTGATTCCAAAACATTCTCGGCAGTGATTAAATTAAATCCTTATGGTGATGAACTGACAATTATTAAAAGTGAATGCATAGGCCACGTGCAAAACAGAACGGGAGCGCAGCTCCAAAACGTCAAGAAAGAAAAAAGATTGGGCAGAAGAGGAAAACTGACGGAGGCTTTAGTGAAAAAATTAAGTACTTACTAGGGCTCGGCAATTAAACGAAATATTGATAGCAACGAAATCATGAAAAAGGCAATAATGGCTACTTATGATTATATGATATCAACGGATGACAATCCAAAACATGACAATTGTCCAGCGGGTGCAGACAGCTGATGTAAATGGAAATAAGCTGAAACTCTTAGAACAGAGCCTCCAGCACATCCGAATCCATTGCACCCTGATGTTCAAAAAGATATTCTTCCGATTTATAAAGATTTATCGAGAAATGATTTACTGGAGAGATGTTTAGGCGGTCATACACAAAACGCGAATGAAAGTTACAACTCGACTGTTTGGCACTTACATTCCGGTTTGAAAATCATTGAGGTCGCAGCATATTTGGCTGCTAGCTTGTTTAATGAAGGAAGTTCAAGTATTTTATTAGTTATGAACGAGCTGAATATTATAGTTGGTAACCGCAGCTTCAATCACGCACAAGAAATAGATAATCGACGCGTAACCAAACAAAATCGACGCACTAAAGCTCGAAAAGCTCGAAAAGATAAGTTTCAAGCTGAAAACAAAGCATATGAAGCTGAAGAAGGATTGCTATATGGAGCCCAGGTGGATTTGGTATTTGCAGTGGTATTTACTCACTGGGTAATTGTTTCGTTCAAATCATATTGTTACGTGTTTGCTATCCACACAAACACCTCTACTCGTAGATTCGTTGATTGAAAGTCCAGGTAACACTTACTCACTACTTTATTTACTAATTAACAATTAATAACAATAGATTAATTAATGTCTTAACTATAATCACAACTGAACACTTATAAGTTTCTTTCTTATTGCTTCTTCACTCGTTCACGTTCAACTTAAGATTGATTCTCTGCCCACTGTGTGTCTTATTTATATATCCATTTACACAGTCTAGCGCATTCCAAAATATTCCCGGCCGTTCGCGTTCAATTCCAGTCTTATCTAACCAGTCTACATAGCCCAGTGGCGTAACAATATTTAATAACAGTAGTTTAGTCCCCTGGGCTAGAGGTCGCCGCTCTCGGTACTTGCTTCGCAAGTCGCTATCCGCCACAGAGACATCTATGATGTCGGTCGGACAGTAGCATTTGGACCATATGAGAAGTTTCACATACCTCTCACCACTATTCAATTTACATTAGTCAGTATATGACTAGCATACTGAGGAGAACTAATAAGTTCGAAACCGGTCTATGTCTGGTTAGGAATTGACAAGTGATATTGGCTACCACCGATCTATCATGACTTGAAGGTATAATCCAATGCAGGTCGGGGTATTTGCCCGCTGAGTAGTTGTTTCGTTCAAATGATATTTACTAACAGTAGTTTAGTCCACCTGGGCTAGAGGTCGCCGCTCTCGGTACTTGCTTCGCAAGTCGCTTTCCGCCACAGAGACATCTATGATGTCAGTCGGATAGTAGCAAATGGACCATATGAGATGTTTCACATACCTCTCACCACTACCCTAAAATTAATAGCACTATTGAGGCAAAAAACACGTGCCAAATTTCAAATCCAAAGCTTGTATGGTTTGCCAGTAACTGCAGAACCTTTATTATTTGAAACATGTCGAAAACAAGGAACTTATCGACACATTATGAAATCGAACATTTTACCTTAAAATGAAGTCCTCTATCGATTGGCGAAGTTCCGCTACTGTAAACTGGGATACCCTATATACAGTTCTCATTTGAGAAGGTTAAATTTCGATATCTCAGAGAATATAAAAAATTGTTTAAGTAGGTGTTTGTTCATTTGCTGAATATGTCATAATAACTAATAAAAATAAAACGACACTCCAATTGAAATTCCCTTATTTAGGTTTTCATTAATTTTAAAATTTCGCTTCATTTATAAAATATAAAAGATAACATAAAAAGTTTGATAATAATAATTATAACCTGTTTGCTATTCATAAATACATATTTTGTTATTTGGATACATATGATTGTTTTCTGGAAACTAAACAACGGGAGCTTTACTAGCGTGTCGTAAAATTTTATTGCAAATAAGTTGCTTGTTCTCCGGCTTTATATCCCAACAAAAACAGGGTGGAAATATTGCTGCACCTGCAAGACTTAAATATCTTCCAGAAGTTTAGACAAATAAGCTAACATCTGGCAAAGTAATCTTTCTATTAATATTTACAAATTAAAACTTGTATAACGTAAGCAATAGCATAAGAATGTTAGGTAGTAATAGAGAACAAAATACCAACGTATCTGTAATTTAACAGTGACATGTAGGTAACTTTCATAATAAACTAAATAGTTGGACAAAAATTAACTGGATAGTCTATGGACCAAAATAAGTCCATTAAAACTAACATCTGTCTAGATAAAAGTCCATAAAGAGTTTAAGGCCTTAGCGCCTTTATAGGTATGCAAAATAAATATTTAAATTTCTTCAAATTGATTTGTAATTGGATCGTGGAATTTGATACACAGGGTAGTCCACTTTCTAAGGTTGAAACATATGAAATGTATAGAGTACAGGGTGGGCAAATTTCGATGTTTGTATAGGGTAACTCGGTAACTGTAAGAGATACAAAAAAATTAAACTCTCGATCTCTTTTCTTGAGACAAATTCACTCGTGAAAACAAAAATTTGCTATCGTCTGTTGTTTAAGAGTTATAAACAAAAGTTCGATTTTTTCGACTTTTAGACATATGTCAATATGTTGGTTGTTTGTAAAGTTATGTAAAAACAACTTTTACATTCTCCAGGCTCCCTTTCTGTATAATACAGTGACGTCGACAAAATTTAAAAAAGGTGCAATTTCGAGTTATGGCAGAAAGTTTTATTTTCTTAAATGGGAATCACAGTTAGGTATGCTTTAGATAAAAATCATTTTTTTTTTCTTTCAAACTGTGTATCATATGTGGGATCGCTTTTGATGTGTAAATATTTAATAGCGAAAATAATCTTTTAGTAGATTACTTTTTGCGTTTTTTTTTTATATTTATTCCAAGTATCATTTTGTTTCCATCACAATTACATCCAATTTAATCGTAAAACTGAAGATGTATTACGAAAATTACGAGAAATATGATATACTAGAATTTTTTTTCAAAATAATGACAATTGTGATATTGCAATCGAAATATATTTCAATCGTCATCCAGAAAGAAGACAACCTAATGAAGCTATTTTTAAGAGGTTGAAAGAAAATCTCATTAATTGTGAGTCCTTCAACAGGCTAAGACCAAAAAATTACAACATTGAAGATGCTGAAGAAACTTCTATAACTAATTGGAATGGCGGTTGCAAATCCTTCCAATTTCAAGTGGTCAAATTGAAGCTGATTCTGGGATTTCAAGACGTCGAGCTTTGGGTATTTTGAAGACACACAAATTCAGGCCTTATACAATAAGGAAACAATATCACTTGCAACCAACTGATTTTCAGCGTCGATTGGAGTTTTATATGGTATTGTCAAAAAAGCCAACAAGGAAAAGTAGTTTAGACAGATGACGCCTACATTAGCAGTGCAGAAATTTTCAACAAGCATAACAAGCACTATTGGTTTGATATGAACCCTCACCGTACCGTTGATGTGCGATCTCAGGAACGCTTTAGTTTTAGTGTTTGGTGTGCTCTACGTGGCAATCGTGTTTTAACATATCATATATATCAAGAAAATCTTAATAGCCAACGGTACTACGAAATCTTAAACCAGAAAATTATTGAGGAATTTATGGACAATTTACCCTTAATAGAGACAAGAATTCAGTTCTTCCAACAAGATGGTGCACTACCTCATAATATCAGGACCGTTTCAGAATTATTAAATACCAATTTTGGAAATAACTGGATGGGAAGTAACGGATCAGTAAGGTGGCCGCCACGATCACCTGACTTAGTGCCATTGGACTTTTTCTTTTGGGGCCACATTAAAGACAAATTATACAAGAAAACCAGTACCGACATAAATAAAATTTTATAAACTGTGTGAATTCCATTTCCATTTTAATATTTATAATGCAATTCAGAGTGTTATGAAGAGATCAGTTTGAACATATACTTTAATTTGAATTTTTGTTTTTGTAATTATAATGTATTATAAAATTAGATATAAATATCTGATTTTTTGGTCTTGGCTTGTTGAAGGACCCACAATGAATGAGATTTTCTTTTACTTTTTGAAAATAGCTTTATTAGGTTGTCTATTTCTGGATAGTGATTAAGATATATTTCGGATGCAATATCACAATAATTGTTATTACTTTGAATAAAGCATTCTAGCATATCATATGTTTCGTAATTTTCGTAAGACATTATCACTTTTACGATTAAATGGGGTGTAGTTATGACGAAAACAAAATATTAATATACAATATACTGACAAATGGATAAACACTGTCATAGATGACACACGCCTACTTGGAATAAGTATAAAAAATGTAATCTACTAAAAGATTAATTTCACTATTAAATACTTACACATCAAAAGCGACCCCGCATATGATAAATCGTTTCAAAGAGAAAAAATATCCTTTTTAACTAAACCATAGACAACTCTGATTCCCATTTAAAAAAATACAATTTTTTGCCACAACTCAAAATTGCACATTTTTTTTTTTAATTTTCTCGACGCCAGTGTATTATACAAAAAAAGTGCCCACTACAAGTTTGTCTTTTGTGTTCTTTTTCTACCCTTATTTATGTACAGTGTTAATTACGTTAGTTGTTATTTGCCCTCTACACAAATATTGAAATTTGCCCACCCTGTACTACTCTCATAAAAATAATTGTTGTTTTCTCTATAATGTAATTTGAAAAATGCACCAAAACTTATTAAAAAAAAAATTAATAATTTAATATCAGTGGAAAGACAAAAGCTATCTTTTTCAAATACCATTTTTCTACACGTAAATCTACATCAACAGTTCGATTCAAAAATAGTAACAGAAACTCCATTGTATGCTTCATATTTTTGAAAAAAATATTATATCGCCACATTGGCTATGGAATCCTGAAGAAAATTGTGTTTCTATAAATCTTTGATAGAACAAGGCATTTTCTATTTATTTGCAGTTAAGGTCTTTTATGTAGACGTTTCAGATCATCATATTAAAAGAGAGCTCTGCAAAACAAATGACAAGAGCAAGCATTATTTGTCTAAACAATCAACTACGCGCGTTCCTTGACAAACAAGATAATCTCAACAAAACAATTTGGATTTCAAAAAAAATATTGGAACAGAACAGTCTCTAGACAATGTTCATGAAAATAAAAAAACTTGCAAAAGGCTTATATTGTAACGAAATTGCAAGCCATTTCATTCCAGTTTGTTGTTGTCCAGGATGAATTAAGTTTCAGCCAGTCTAGTCCAGATGGCGCCACTGATTTCTACTGGAGCAGTTAGTTTTGCAGATTTTTGCACTAAATATCTATCTATCTTTATTGCTCATACTCTACTCTTAAATGTTTGTCTCTTTCCAAACTATATTCGAGTTTAGGTGGAAGAACAGAACGGGGCTTCTTCCTTCTTACTAGTGTAGCGTTCAGAGGGAAACCATCTCTAGTTCAGCAGTCTGGTAAAATTTACATGTTTTCTGGTGTTATCTTATGATTATATGATCATCATTATTTAAAAAGTTGCTATATTGATTTAAAGTACCTTTGAGGTAATTTTCATAATAATATTGTACCGTAATTATCTTAATTTACGCCTTGGGCGAATTTGCTTTTCGGTGATCAGTTCACCTTGGTTGTTCTTTGGAACAGCCATCCTTAATATTGATTAGTATCGATTTATCGTGCCTTGTTGGCAATTTATCTAATATCCCTCTGATATTGTAATAAGTTCGTGTGCTAATTTAAACTAACTTTCGGTTATTGTAAATTTTAGATTTATTCGGCAACGGATGTCGCCATTTTGTATCGTAGTTAGTTATTTCCTGTCTTTGTCTGTTGATGTTTTAGGTCACTTAGCTACGTTGGTAGCGCTCTGAAAAGTGGCGACTGGTGACATTTGGAGATTGGTACACCTTTTTGGACTAAACCTATTTGTCTATAACCTTTGTGAAAATTATCTAATGTGGTGCATTTGTTTTGTGGTGGATTATTTTATACCAGTGCATATATTTATCAACCAGACCTCAGTAACGTAAGGTTTTTCTAAATTTAAAATATCGAACGCTTACTTGAACGTTTACTTAGTATTTAGTCAGGAACACTGCTCTAGTGGAGCCTTGCCTAGTTCTCTGGCAAAGATACATGCCTAGTTATCTGGCACTTGATTAACTTTTGATTATCTACAGTAAACATATAATCAAGTTATATATCTTTATTTAACTTTATCTGCAATTCATTATTACGAGCTCTCTCCGAGGAACTAATAAATAATTTAACATTACCTTCATGTTGGAAACTATCATATTGTTTTATATTTAGCAAATATTTCTTTACGTTATCTTTCTAGTTGTCTGTCTGTATACAGACGTTCTAAATTCTATTTTCTTGAAGATTAACTTCTTTTAGTAAAAAAATATCTTAACATATAGTGAATACCTATTTCACTTTGTTTATTATCATAGCTACACCTAGTTTATTTGTTGGACTAGTATTTTTTCTATTTAACGTAACTTTTATTGATACTTAAGTTAGTTGAAGTCTTTAACTTCCTAAAATATTATGGGATACCGATCCTAGTTTGTTTAGTTTGCAATTTACTCTGTAAATTTGTGTTAACTCTCATATTTTGTCTACGTAGCTGGACAATTCAAACGTCACAGCTTTTTACTTTGTTTTGTCTATAATACTGATCTCATAAAACTCTCCCCTTTTTATATTAATACCAGGACCAAGAGAAGAGGATAACTGGTGGATCGACCTGATCATTATATACTGGGTGGAGCAGGAAAACGACATTTTATACAACTAGCATTTTTTCTCAAGGGTAACTGCAGTACTGACAGTGGTGATTCAAACTGACACCGAATCCATTAAGAGCTTAGCTGTTCGTGTATTCTTCGCTGGACTAACCTATTGGAAGTTACGTAAGATCTTCGTCCCCTGCAAACGTTTATATTTGGTCAGAAGAAATTTGTAAGAGATCAGTCGTTTTCATTTTTTTTCTCTTTCAATAACGTATCAATTTTTTTGTGTGGTTAGTTGTTGGTCTTCAACCACTTCTAGATTTTTTTGACTAAAAGAGGCCATCTGAGTCACTGTAAATATTGTGCATATATATTATTATACTTTTTATTAAATAATATCTTTTTATTCAACTTCCTTCCCAACAGAATTCAAGTTTTAACGTTATGTTTATCTTTTAAAGTAAACTTTTCATTATTTGGTACTTGCAAAAGTCCTGGCGCCCAACCTAGATTTTGGTGAGAACTCATATCAATCTAAGCCCTTGTTCACGACCTGCTCACTGAGCTACCGGTCAATAAGTACAACCCCCAGCTTATTGTGTTATGCCAGCAATTGGATGGGGGTGTTATATATATATATATATATATATATATATATATATATATATATATATATATATATATATATATATATATATATATATATAATAAATTGTAAACAGAAAACATCATCGGTTAGCGCAAAACAGTAAAAAGTGATGTGCTCGCTATACGCACAAATTATTAATTAAGTAGCATTATTGTAATCTATAAAGTGCCACATCGGATTATTTTTTCGTTTAAGTCATTGCATTGAAAAAGGTGGAAAACAGCCACCGAAACGTTTGTAAAATGTGTTTATGAATAAATAAACAATTTAGATTTTCATTCATATCATTAAAGAACCAAAATCCCAAGAACACAATTGCTATAAAAAAATATAAATAAGGTTCAAGAAGTCAAAAAGAAAAAACAACTTTCTTTCAAACTATATAAATATATACAGGGTGGGGCAATAGTGCGTCGGACCTCGATAACTCGAGTTCTACGATAGCTAGAAATTTTTTAAAAAATTGTAAGTAAACTAGATAAAAAAGTCTATAACCGGAAATTATTTTCGAACATACACACTGAGAAAAGCCCCAGCAAAGAATTCTTTGCTAAGATTTTTTTAACTGGCGTAGCAATAATTTTATTTAGATTAGAAGTGTCTGTCCACTACATCAGATAAAACCACTTTACTGCGTGTTTTTATTAGCCCTTAAAAAGTACTTTTCAGCCTTTATTATTTTCTTTACTAGAACACTAAAGCATTTAGCTACCATTAAAAAGAAAAAAATATAAAGAAAAGTTTACTGTGATAGATAAAAATTTTTCCAGAACAGCAAAGTTTTATGTTGAGTTACGTCATCGCAATACCAATCGGGCTCAATCGGGCAGCTTCGACCCACGCGTCGAACATCGAAAGTTGAGTTTGTTGCTTCTTTCCACAAGGTTAAATTTGTAGACGCCACAAGGTTAAACCTTGTGGCGTCGTGCATTCAAATAGTATGTATTATTTATGTTATGATACGAAGTGAGATTGAAAGACTTAATGACTTAAAAACATATCTAACCATTATTTTTTGTGTTATAAATAAACCACAGAAGACTTTGGTAAGTCGTTTTTTTGCTACTGGTTTTTTAAACCGCGACGTCAATTCTATCATATATCGGCCCTTTCATACTAACAAAATTAATGACAGATCTTAACTTACATAAAGACCCAAGATTACGCAGGTGCGTGCGTGGCTTAGCGAGATTAACTTTTTTGTTTACAAAACGATCTTGTTCTCTCCTTTGCATTTTTTTAATGGTGTATTATTAATGATTATTGATTAAAATTAAAAATAATTCTACTTTAAAATTAAAAATTTGACATCTCATCTACTGCTTTCTAATCTATTCGATCATTGTTTTACGCTGGATTCATTAGTTTAACAATTTTCTTCGCAATATAAGTACCTACAATATGTCTGCAAATGGAGTTCTGAGAGATTAAAATGTCAAAACCTTCGTTTTTTCAGAAAATAGTCATTGTATATAAAAATGTTTGCTTTGACAACATTTAAGTTAAAATTTTTAATAATAAACTATTTTTTTTATTTTGACGTGAAATGTTAAATCAAAAAGTTGTTTCAAACATGATATGGGCAATCAGAGTTCAAGATTTTAAATTAATATTATATTGTTTTTTGTAAATTGAAAATTAAATCACAATTTTAAACATATTGTATTAGAGCTGATATGCATTTTGTCCTTTATAGCTAAACCTTTCTTACCGGATTACATATTATATAATTTTCCAATTTTTTTTTCATTCCAAAATACCTACTCACTATCTAGAGTAGTGGAAAAAATATTAATGAATATATGATAAGGACGAAAGCTGGCGGTTTAGGAATATGATTACGCTCTTATTACCTCTAGTATTTCACAAATATTCAAAGAAAAATTTGTATTTATATGGGGTGCTTACTAAATATTAAACAACTTTTTTTATTTCATATTTTACTCTAAAAATTAGAGATTTACTTTTAATCTAATTTTATATTTTTATAATTTTTGAGCACCCTTTATAAAAAATGTAAATTTTCTCAACGTAAGTGATATTTTTTTTAAAGAAGCAAGTTTTTTTATGAATGACTTTTCCTAGAAAAGTTAAAAATATTAGTACCTATTTTGTCCTTTCGTAAACCCCATGCATACGGGGATATATCGTAACTGGTTTATTTTTATTGGCATAGGTAAATCTACTTAAGTACCTATTTTCTGGAATGGATATACATATAGAAGCAGTGACAACTGCAATTTAGGAACTTATTTATATTTGGTGACAATCAGCTGATCTTATAAAAAAAATAGTTAAAAAAAGTTAAATTCAAATACAAATACCTCGACAAATACTAAACTAATTTAAAGAGCATTGCTGTTTAATATCTTGATTGTAATGTTTCCTGGAGGTAAGATGCTGCAGCTTCCTCAGGAAAGACTAGCTTATTCGCAAAAAACAGACGAATGACTCAGGGAAGCTACAAAATTTACCAATATGTAACTGATGACAGAAAATATAGGCAAACGTGATAATTTATACACATAACTTTTGTTGGTATCCAAGATGGATCCCTGAGATGCATTTGTTTGATTTTTGCAAATAGCTGATGAGATTTCAAAGCGGTCTTAAAAATTGCCAGGGCAAAAAGACGACTGATTTTAAGTTCCGTTTATTTTCTGTTTCCTAACTTTTTTACTTTTATAGAAAGGGCTGTTAATTTATTATCAAAATAAATGTTTATTTTTTTTAATTGTTTTATTCATTTATGCCAAATCCTTGACCATTGTTTTCAGTGCATTCTAGGTTACATCAGTTTTTTGCTTGCAGTTTCATGTTTAGGAAGTTTAATTTTCATTATTCATTAATATCGTCTTGTTTGTAAAAAAAAACATTTTCTTAAAAAAGAAGGTTCTGCATATTATCTAAAGGTGAACTACTTATCTAGTCATTATGGCTAACATTTATTTTCCATACTTATAAACATATGAACCCAGTGAGGGGAGATACAAAATTCAACAATGGTGAAAACGATGACAGACAAAATGAACAAGTGTGTCAACTGGAAGCAGTTGATGAAGTTTTTGCAATACGTGAATTTGCTGGTATCTAAGGTAACTCCTCACTGGGTTCATTTGTTTGATTTGCTCGAATACATAAAAATTTTTAAAACCTAATTTAAATTACAAACAAAAAAATTCATACATCTGTAGTGAAATATTGGTGTCAGAATTGTTTGCGTCTGAAAATTTTAGATCACTAATAGTAGATTTTTTTAATTAGACAGGAATGTGCATTTAATGTTATTTTAGGAATAAATATTTTTTTGCTGAAAACTATATAGGTGGTGGCTCATAAATGTTTGTTTATGATATTTTCTCGGATACAAATAAATTTAATAAATAGTTTTGTTATAATGTTTATTTAGTCTATCATCAATTAATATTAATTTGTAATTGTCAATTTTCATAATTATGATAACAAGCAATTTTTTAAAAAAATATTTTTTTCTCGAAAAATGTAAAAATTTAGGAAAACGTGAATTTATTCCGGAGGAAATTTTTTAGAGAAAGAAGCATTTTATGTCATCGTGCATGATGGCATAAAAATTACTCTGGAAAAAATGTATATCTATAAATTTTGAAATTTGTTCGAGGAAAAATAATTTTTGATAAAAAAATTGTGTGTATGATAATTAAGAAAATTGGCAAAGATAAACACTAATTGATAAAAAATAAATATCTTTATAACAAAATTATTTTCCTTGTAAAACATTAAATATATGTATTTCTATCCGAAAAAATTTCATAAACAGATAAACATTTTGAGCTACACGCGCCTCCATGTCGATTTTTCAGCAAAAAATATTTATTCCTACAGCAGATATGCTTTTTAATAATAGCAAAATCACCTTTCTTTTCTAATTAAGAAATTCTACTGTGACTGATCTAAAACTTTTTGACATGACAGAATCTATTTTCTGCGACAGGCTAATTTTTTACTAAATTAGGAAGGCGTATATGCTATAATAAAAAAAGTAATTAACTACAGTAGTAAAAAACCTCGCAATGGTAGCAAAACTCTTTGCTACAATACCAGAAAAATCATGGAGAGGTAAAAAAAAAGTTGCTGTAAGTGAAAAGAATTAACTATCGTAGCCAGATACTTTACTTCAGCTAATAAATATCTTTACTGCAACAAAAAAAGAGATCAACTGCAATAGTAATAAAGATATTAAGCGGCAGTAAAAATCTTTGCCAGGATAAAAAAGAACTGATGTTACGGTAGCCAGGTTGTTTACATACTAGTGATATATGTCAGTTTACTACACTAATATTACTTTACTATAACAGTATAGCTTATTTTCGGTGGCTAGATGAAAAATATTTTATAAAGTAACTTTACTGTCGTAGTAAAGTAACTTTAGCAAAACGAGTTTTACTGCCCTAGCAAAATTCTTGGCTGGCGCCTACTCAAATAGAGTTTTTTTGCTACTGTAGCTCGATTTTTGGCTGTCACTGCAAAAATCTTCCCTCAGTGCAGGGAGAGCCAAGACGAAATTACAGGACCAAGTGCCTTTTTTTTAAATGGAATGCTATGTATATCAGTACATTTTTTGAAGCCTCTTTCTAGGCTCTATTCATTCCTAAATTATTATTGGCTATCTCCCAACCACTTTGATGTAATGAATTTTTTTGTTGAAATAATGCCATCTGCAGATGGATATTAAAAAAATCATCACAGTCACAATTATGGGTTTTAAGAAAAACTTATGTGAATACCAGTTACGAGACATCTAATTAATGTTTTTGAATCATTTTCATTACCTAAAAATGTACAGGGTGGCCAAAAATTAGTATTCAATTAAGAACTTTTTAAATTGAATTTTCTTAATTTTTTCAAATGGAACACCCTGTATATTTTTCGATGTGTTGTAAAAATGAAAAACGAACATTTTTTGTAAGTACTTCCCTATGGCTAATTGCAACCATTTTCTGTATATTTTGGGTTGTCTCGATGGTCTATGTATTTGATTATTAATAAAGTACTCTACTGATTAAAATCAATCTTGTGTTAATACATAACACTTTTATTTTGAAATTCATTTCACTATTTATTTTGTTTAAAATTAACATTACAAATTGGAATCATGTAACGACATTATTAAAATTATCTTTTTTTAAGTAGAAAAGATTTTGAGCAAGTAAAATTTTGCGTGCCTGATATATAGATAACTCTATTTACGTAAACTGGACAAGACCTAAAAGTTCTTATAAAATAATATATTCTGACCGAAACACTTACAAATAAATTCTTCATTTTATGTCTTCCTTGCAAGTTTACTTAGAGTAGCCAAAGTGGTAACACGTATACCGTATGCCAACCGTGAATTTATTCATTCGAAAATATTCACACTGAAACAATCATGAATCATCAAAAGGAAAATACTTTACTCGAGATGAACGTCAGTTTATATACTAAAGGTGAAAACGTGTTTAACCCTTGTTACCTGTTCGAGCAGTACAACAACGAACATCTGACCTGTGTGAAATTTCGAAGAGTATTATAAATTATGTCATACTGTTTGATTACCGCTGACAATAATTGAACCAAATAACATTATTTATGGCTTTGGCTTTTTAAGGCGAAATTTGCAATCTTACAATGGCCCGACTATATTAAATTATTCTAAACAGACAAAAAACTGTTATTTTGTAAATGTAATATAATTACTTAAAAGTTATCAAAGTATTCAAGGAAGGAACAAAATTTAAAAACACGTCTTGCTTCTTGGAAGAGGTGGAATATAAGATAAAATTGGTCGAGAGTAATCGTTGCCATCTAGCATTAACGTAGTAGTATGTCGACCATTTTATTTTACATTCTAGGTTCTTGTAAGCCCAAGCTGTTTTTTTATTCACTATTTTCTGCAACCGTCCAGAAACTTAACTCTATTTGTTTAACTTTTGAGTGGAAAATACAGTAAGCGTCTGACATCTGTTGATTTTATAAATTTTGTTAAATTAAAAAGCTTTTTGAGACTAGCAAGAACGGTTGCAAAAAAATATTGGAAGCAACACATCCGAAAAGTATCTTTACTGGGCGTACTGGCTTTCAGTTCTCGCCTCGGAAATTGCTAGCTCGCCCAGTAAAGAAGCATTTTCTGGTCTTGTTACGTAAATAACTATTAAGTTATCGCTTGAAAATGTACAAAATAATATTTTTCTTTGGATATTACGATATGCATTTTTATATAGCGGTTATAAAATTTGACCATTTTTGTTTTAAGTTCGTAAGTATTTTTGTATTGTTAATCACATCTTGATGATTTTTTTTATTTATTTTAGTTCAGGATATCTGAAAAAGGCCAGTCTCGTTGGATTATATACAGTTTGTTTCATGTCAAATGAATGAACTATCATAACGTTCAAAATCACTAACAGACGAAACCAATCTTTACCTTTATTTAAGCAAGTACTATTGAATTTTTTACCTAATTTTAGATTTTATTTTAATTCTATAGCTGCATTTTGCATTCATTACATTCAGAATTAAAAGTATCGTGCGAAATTATTGTAAATAATATTCTGGTTCTGAATGAAATAAATGCAGAATAATACATCTAAAAAATTACAACAAAATTGTAAAATATGAAAAGTGTGTGGGAAAATATTGTATTTTTAACTTTTAACTTTTCCGTATAATTTTTATCTTCTATTTTCTACGTTAACACTATGTTACTATTATCATCCATTTTAATTCATTTTGTGGACCTAATGATTTAACTGAAATTATTTATTATGTTTGTGGCTAGCGCCACGGCATAATGCCCGAACAACGGTAAAAAATTCAATTTTGTCTCATTTTTAAGGAAGTTACAACGGTGTATTCAGCTGAAATGAAACACACTGTAGACATAATTGGTATTACATTATCTTGCCTAGGGACATATTCACCATTGTTTTTAATATGACCAATCTTAATCCAGTCACTTAAGCCAAAAAAGAGGGTCAACCTCGGAATGAGAGATAATAAGCTGTAAACTTGTATAAACCTTTATTTTGGCGTTCTAAAAAGTTGTCTCAAAAGTCTCATAAAATCTCGTGTCCGCTTCTTAAGATATTCAAGGTCAAAGGTCACAAAAATGGTTTTTTAGCAAATATCTCGCTTCCTATGGTTTTAGTGCCATTTGCATTTATTATAAAAATTGTAGAGAATAAAATTCTCTACAACTTTTGTTCCAAACATTTTTTTATATACTCAACCGGTTTTGAGATAGAGGGCGGATAGCGCGCCGCGCTTATCTATTCACAGCAGCAAGGTTAACCGTAAGTCCCGGTAAATAATACGCCGTATAAAGTCTATAAATCATTAAAAAATATATAATTATGAATAATTTGCATTGTTTATTAATTAATACATTATATTTAATAATATTTTTCATTTATCGAATATATATTTGTTTAATATTATTTACCTTTCCGTGTAATCAACTGCAAGAATGGTTGTGGTTCACGCTGCGGATGCAAGAAATCAGGGTTGCAATGTTCTTTAGCTTGTGGCCAGTGTAATGGGCAAGCGTGCCTCAATGCTTCACCGTATCAAAGCGATCTCGATGAAGATAGTACATTTGAAATTCTCGAAGATCTAGAGACAAATATCCTTGACAACGAAAATGATGATATTGAATTGGAAATTTTCGAGCGACCGGAAGACGATGATGAAGAAGAAGAAAATTAAGACTCAAGTCCTTCTAATTATAAAAGCTTTTGAAAAACTTCCCCACATTTGAACTTCAACTGTAATAAATATATGAAAAAGTATTTCTAAATAAAGATATAATTAAAATGTATTTACTCTATTATTTTTCTACTTAAAATATAATTAACATATATATTAGAATATAATTAAAATATACTTAAAGTATTCCACTCAACAATTTTTTGATTACACGGAAAGGTAAGTAATAATAAACAAATATATATTCGATAAATGAAAAATATCATTAAATATAATGTATTAATTAATAAACAATGCAATTTATTCATAATTATACATTTTTTAATGATTTATAGACTTTATACGGCGTATTATTTGCCGGGACTTAGGGTTGACCTTGCATTATGCTGTGAATAGGTAAACGCGGCGCGCTCTCCGCCCTCTATCTCAAAAACGGTTGAGTATATAAAAAAATGTTTGGAACAAAAGTTGTATAGAATTTTACTCTCTACAATTTTTATAATAAGTGCAAATGGCATTAAAACCATAGGAAGCGAGATATTTGCAAAAAACCGATTTTTGTGACCTTTGACCTTGAATATCTTAAGACGCGGACACGAGATTTTATGAGACTTTTGAGACAACTTTTAGAACGCCAAAATAAAGGTTTATACAAGTTTACAGCTTATTATCTCTCATTCCGAGGTGAAACCTCTAAGGTGACTGGACTAATCTGTATATACCGCATGGCCCAAAGGAACGGGAATATTCTGTTTTTTATTCCAATTTTCTCGATCTTGGACTCAAATTGTAACCAGAAAAGTACTGTAAATGCTTTATAGAACCAGTTCACCGTTCTTGTAAAGAACAGAATGATGGAAAATTAAAAAAAAAATGGAATATGAAATTTACAATTTGAATTTTTGTAGGTCTGTGCACTTGACATCACAACCTTTAGTGCTAATTACGAAACCTGCACTATCATTTAGCCTACACTGAATATGTAAAAAAATACATAGGTGCTAATTGTTTTAATGAATTGGTTAACAATTTTATAATTTGGTGCCAAATTGACACTAGCACCACATTCATCGGTGTTAATTGAGAAACTTGTATGTCGTTTAACACCTATTTAGCTCCCTTTGAATATGTAAAAATACAGAGGTGCTAATTATTTAAACAAAATTATAACCATTTTATAATTTTATCGGCAACTTCACATCAGGCAGTGCCTTCACCAGTGCGAAACTTATAGGATCATTTATCATCCACCTAGCATGTAAAGAAACAAAATTGCTAATTGTTTTAATTAGGTTATTAACAATTTTCTTACTTTAGTGCCAACTTCACACCAGTAATCTGGAAGTGATTTTTGATTTCTGAAATTCTACTTGCATGTAGGAAACAGACTATAATTTAATAATTCTATTAGTTTGATGCAATCAACCTATTTAAATATCATATGTTAACACAGAGTCTCTAAATCTTATTCTAAATGACCCGTGTAATGCTAGAAAAATCGAAATCCCGTCAAAAATACTAAATTACGTGATTTATGAGCAAATAAAATTCATCAAAATGGTTTTTGAAAAAAAACTCAATTATTTTAAATGAAACCATATTGGTACTGTGGTACCATTTATTAGTACTATTAATAAGGAATTTATTCATATGTCGTATTAAAATGTGCGATAAATACAAACAAAATTACAGCTAAAAGAAAATAAGAAAATACAATTTTGTTCCAATTTCGTTGTTATACATAAGGTGGCCTTGGAATACAAAAAATGAACACAAAACATCAACAGTTATTCAAAATGCTGTTCATTAACGTCAATGCACTTCTGAACTCACATAGCTGTTTCTTGAAGAACTTTCGCCAGTTGCTGTTAATAATTGCGCGTCTTACTGGTAGCTCCAGGTCTTCATGGGTTGTAACAGCGGTTGCGTAGACAATATTTTTTAAATGACCCCAAACAAAGAACTCATGGGGTGTTATATTAGGTGACCTTGGACGCCACCTCACAGGATCATTTGTCGAAAATACGTTTTCTCTGAATCTCCCTTGAAGGTAATCAATTACTATCCTTGAATTATGGTGAGGAGCGCCATCTTGTTGGAAATACATTCCCTGTCGTAAATGGAAAGGTAATTCAGCTAAACTGTCATCAATTTCATTTTACAGAAATTCCAAGTATCTGGTACCAGTCAGGGGACCTTCAAATATTATTGGACCAATGATTCTACTTCCGATTCTTCCAAGCCAAACATTGAAACCGAACCGCACTTGAAAGTTACCCTCCCGTAATAAATTTTGATTTTCTTGTGACCAATATTTTGTATTTTGTCGGTTAAATAATCCCAAATTTGTAAACCTAGACTCGTCTGAAAATAAAAGCATTCCGACAAAAACATTGTTTGGCTGCACGTTATTCTGCAAAATCCAATTGCAATATTCCATCCTACGTTCGTAATCATTTTCGTACAAGTGCTGGTGCAATTGGTATTTAAAAAGATTTATAGTTGTGTTTGTGCAAAAGTCGGCTTACCGTTTGGTGACTGACTTCCAATTTGCTTTAAAGAAAGTCATCAATTTCTACTTGAGCCAAAACATTAATTTCCGTTCCTTCGTCAAGAATGAAATTTTCTTCGGGATCATTGTTGGGCTCACTTTGGAATCGATTTTCAAGACGATTAAAATAATTATAATATTAAAATATCGTTCGGCATAAAGGTGTCTAGTCGCAACGGCATTTTTTTCTACATTCCCCATAAATAATTAACATGTCCACTTTTTCATCTCTTTTATAAATTTGAGGCATTTTGAACATAATTAACAATGATTTTAAACAATTTTTAAAGACACGATAAAAACACCGGTAAACCAATAAATGTTTGACAAGCTAAATATTTCATTGTTTTCAAAGTCCTCTTAATTAGTTACTTCTTAATATTTAATTAGAGCAAAATTGTATTTCCTTATTTTCTTTTAGCTGTAATTTTGTTTGTATTTATCGCACATTTCAATACGACATATGAATACATTCCTTATTAATAATACTAATAAATGGTACCATGGCACCAATAGGGTTCCAAGTGAAAGAAAATCACTTGTATTTTAAAAAAGTGCCGCTTATTATGTATATAGGGTATCCCAAATTTCAATCAATTATCTGCAAAACTAAAGGAGAAAATGGGGGTGTACCATGACCCTGTTACACCCGGTATAGCGTGTATATGTATATTTGCTTGTATATTATTGTTAGACTGTGCCTAACTAATTACACTGATTTATTTTATGCTATTTTATTTTGTACAACGACTAAGCCTATGTCATGTATAATGATCTGAAGGACTAATAAAATTGAATTGAATTGAATAGTGTAAGAAAAAAATGTATAAAATAAAATAAATATTGTAAATAAATAAACAATCACAGAAGCAGATGGTATTATTTACTTAGATATGATAAGAGTATGGCAATATACTAGATATTTTATAATGGTATAAATAGAATAATACATAAAAATATCGATATAAAAAAAATTAAACGAACATATTTCTGAATGATAACATTTTTGCAAGAAATTTGATTCGAACCTACTATTTGTATGAAAGTATTTTTGCATTTTACAAAACTTTTTAACTTTTGATCCTTAATTTAGACCTGATAAATGAACACCATAAAACATATTGTGGATAAATTCAAGGATAAATTTATACAGCCAACATTTACTCTAATGTCATACATAACTTAATCGATTGTATTTTTATTAATAAGTTTTTGTTTTACTCCTTAGAGACAGTTTAATGAACACACAAAGGCCCAAATGTACGAAATATTTTAAAATTTAAATTTCACAATTTCAGGAACATGCCACAACAAAAATATCAATATCTTCAAAAGTGCTTAACCAAATTAGACCATCTCTGGACTGGTAATTTACAAACAATGTACTTATAGGGAAAATATGTTAGTTTGGAATTAAATGCAAATTGTAAGTTCCAGCTACTTTTAAATGTTTTTTTTTATTTTCCGCCATTTTGTATTTTAGGTGCAAATTGAATTGGTCTCATAAAGAATTTACGGTTATAATTTGTGTCCAAGATAGAGAAAATTGGAAAAAGTTATCGAAGCTACTGAACAAACCAAAAATTCCGGTTTTTTTAGACCACTTGATATCAGATATTTAAATTTTTGATTCTCGCCATTGAGGGTCACTCAACCGGACAAATAATTAAAAAACAACATATCACCCACTTACTTCACAGTAAATTCTGAAAAAGACTTATTATTTCTATTACTAATTTGAGACTTAACAGTAACTGTAAACTGGAACATTTTAACATCGTCAGACTTACAATAGTTCTCAACATTTGCGCTTAACGGGCAAATATGTGTCGGCTGCAAGTTATGAACTTCAACGAAACTACAGTCTGTGTTTAAAGTTTCTTCTGAGAATTTACTTAAGACTGGAATACTTCTCGTAGAATATTCCCTCCTGGCTTTCGTCATGTAACTTTCCTTGGATTCTCCATTGAGTGAGTCAAGGGCGTCTTGCAGATCGCTATCCAGTACTATAACTTGCTTTGAACGCCTCGGAGATGCCTGCGACTTCTTCCTTCTAAAGGAAACAACCAGTGGCCGTCTAGATTCATGTAGACGTGCCATTTCAACTTCGAGGTATCGAAGTGAACTCTGGCGGCTGTAAGAATCGGTGTTGCTATGACTGTTTACTTGCGAAGACCGAGCGGATAATGTCGAGTAACACCTACCTCCTGGTAAAGGTCCCTTCCGGCAGCATTGCTTGTACGTGCTCTGCAAAAAATAATTTCATTAAGACAAACATATGAATCTTACTAGTTTTAATTAAATTTAGATAAGGTCAACCCAAAAGGATGGGACATAGATAATCAATAATAGGTTCTTATCTTAAAAATATGAGGTTTTCGAAAAATTTAATAGGCTCATTTAGTGAAATACCATTTTTCCTATCTTTTTCAATTTTTATAAATTGTTTCTTATATAAACTGCCTCAAAACAATGTCAAGTCGATTGAATGAAACTTGAGGGACATATTTGCATTTGAATAATAAAATGCTTTGTTCGGCGGAGCACATCAGAGTGACGTCAGCAGATCCTATAGATAAGTTTGCCATATACTAATATGGCCTACACATTGAAGGTGACCACGCTATTTTTAAATAGGTATTCTATGCCATTAACAATGACTGATATTAATTATAAATATAAAAGCAGATTGTTCTAATTTGCTAGAAGGGGGAAGTATCATCTAATGTCGTTTGCCTTTGTCCTTTTTAAAAATGCTGTTCGAGGAATAGCACTATGCAACCACTGTTTTTGGTTTTCCTGACAATCAAAAGACATGTCTGTAATACCAGGTCCTAATTTAATAACCACATTTTTATTAACTTGAGGCTAAAAGCTAAAAATAATTTAAAATTATCCTCACAACTGTCATAATATTGATCCGTTTTGCGACTTTACGCATAGCTTTTTGCCACAATATCCTTGTTTTTGTTCTTATGTAAAAGTAACAGTAACAGACATTTTGTAGAAATAGTCTAGAAATAATAAATAATAAATTAGTTGAAATAAGTTGTAATTAGTCGACGATTCAAAAATTTTGCATTTGGACTATTTAAATTAGGTTTTCGTGTATATGTTCTAAAAACTTAATTACAAACACCGACTAGAGTGAAACTTTTCACTCTAATCAATGGTGTTTGTTCAATCATGATTATAATTATTTATTGTTCGTGTCTATGTTTAAGTGTTTAGAAAATGTATACCTTTGCAATGAAAACCTATTTTAAATAGTCCTGAGGAGATGTGTCGAAATACATGAAACGTCGACTGAATAAACTTGATATCAGTGGCGGTTGGTGAAATTTAGGCTATGTTATATCTTAGTATTAAAGCATGGGACCCAAGGCGTAACTATCAAGAATAAATGAAGAAGTTTTGCAGAAAAATATTGCGATTGAAATTTGCGAAGAAAAGTTGGAAAAATTGTGAGCTTATCTTTTAAACGATTTGTAAAATATTTGCGAAACATTTTTTTCCAGAACGAGGTGGAAAATGTAACGACAGATTTCAAATTTCATCAAAAAATATCGATTTTCCATAAAGTTACACCGTTTTGAAATTTTATTTTAGATTCATTTTCAATCTGTGCAAATTTCAAAAAGTAATACCAGTGCTGTATTTTTACCTTCATCTGTTGCTTGGATAATATCATCCGTAATATTTAATAAAGTTGTCGTGGAATTGTAGCCAGATCTAAATCCCGATTGTACGGCCGGCAGTATACTATTAAGTTTTAAATGTTTTCGTATTTAAATTTCAATTAATTTCTCTGCCACTTTTGACATTCCTGGTAAAACACTAATGGGACTCAAATCAGAATAATCTTTACGGTTATTTATTTTTGGTAATGGAGTCACCAATGCATTTTCCAGACTGTAGAAAATTTACATTCTATGAACATACTGTTGATAATATAAGCAATAAATTTTAAAATGTAAACATAGTTTAATAAGGTTCATGCCAATAGAATCAGAACCAGGCAATGAATTTTTTAGATTTTTAATAATATTATGGACATCTTCAAAAGAAACAAGAGTGAAATTGAAAGCTGAGTTACAAGTTTTATTTGTATCATAATAATTAATCAAATTATCATGAGCGTTGTTTTGTGATATACTACCTAAGAAAAAATTATTCACTATGTCTAGGTCCGAAAGTCCTGGTGGTAAGGTAGACTTTTTATTACTAGATATGTTGAGGCTTTTAAGTTCGGTCCACAGATCTTTGAAATTTTTATTTCTAGCTACATAACTAAAGTATAGTCATTTTTCTGTTGATAGGGCATGATTTGTGACTTTACGGATTTGTTTATAATATTCCCATTTAGGTTTGAGGAGGAGATTTTTTATATTCTGACTTTGCTTTATCACGTTGCTTCATTAACCCTTTCGATATGATTGCCGTGTTATCACAGCCAAAACAATGTGTGCCCACTGTACGGTTGACGAGATTTTATAAAAGCATTTTTCATGTGGAGCGGTTGTCGTGCGATCATGTTCAATTTATTTGTTATATTCTATATTGTATTGGGATGTACTAAAATGTCAATGGCCCACCTACTTTATTATTTATGGACCATGATAGGTCAAGGGAAGAGGTGGTTCATAATCGTCTTGAATAGTTGTATTTCGCACTGATTTCTGTTGGTTGATTTCAAAATGTTTCGACGAAAACGAGAAATATTATCCAACAAACAACTGAGGAATATACTAATGAAATAATGAGGGAGGAAGATGAAAATTTAGATAATTTTAGTAGTGGTTAGAGTTCACATAAAAATGACGAGGATGAAATGGAAATTGATAGTATTTTACCCGATTTTGTGGACGATATTCCTCAACAATTTACTGATAATGAGCTTCCGTCAGAACCTGCCCAATATAATTTGACTCTATCACGTGAATGTATTTCCCAAATTCATGTGTATGAAAACATTGCTGGGCCTTCTCCATATATTGACAAAAATTCTTTGGCATTAAAAGTTTTTTGAGCTATTTGTTTCAGAAGATTTAGTAAATAAAATACTAGAAGAAAGTAACCGACGGGCGAGAAAACTGAACGAGGCGAATGAAACATTCGGTTGACGTAATTGGACGGTAAGGTGGTGCCATTAGAACGGTCGCCGTGCGATTACGTTACGTCATGAGCAACAATGCCTCATTCACAATGCTATGGTAGCGCGCGATATTTTTCGTATCGAAATGGTAAACAACGTAATGTTTTCAGTTAACCATGGAGCTTCTTTTTTTAGCTATACGTACAGTTTTTAATGGGACATGATTGTTACAAAATTTTAATAAATTTGAATTTAAAAACTCCACCTTATTATCAATAGAATAAAAATAAAATATTTTCTTTAATGGTAACTATTGTAAATCTTGATAAAATACATTTTCATTTAGATCTTTAAACTCGCGAAAAATGTAATAAATAGGTTGTAAAATTGGTTTGTTTGTATTAATTTTGCAGGAAATTATTTTGTGATCAGAAATATCAATTCCTCCCACCCCTACTGAAATGATTGTACGAAGATTACTACACAGTATGACATCAAGTAATGATGACGAACGGGGAGAAATGTGAGTTACTTTATCCACAATTTGCTTAAATCCGACTGAGTCAAGCATTAGTGAGTAATACTGACTTGCAGTTGAATCAGGTTTTAAAAAATCAATATTTACATCACCAAGGCAGTATAGTTTCTCACCATGCTGCATAAAAATACATAAGAATTCCTCCAACTCATCAGTAAATAGTTTTACACCCATTTGTATGTTTGTAACATACACCATACAAATATATTGCAATTTATTGAAACCGAAATCCACAGCTGTTCAATATTATCACCCGTAATAATAATATTAAACTTATATCTATTATTAAGATACAGACCTTTGGATTACCAATCTTTACGCATTAAAGAAAAACCATCAGTGTTACCTAATGTGCTAACAACAGAATTATTTAGCTTAAAGCAAATATATCAAAATTTTTATTTGTAATAAAATGTTTTTTAAGGTATTTATTTAGATGCAATGGAATTAAATATAACAAAAAGTAAGGTAAATTAATTTAGTCTGTAAAAAATTATGTTTTGAAAGAAATGTGTACGGCTGATAACTTAATGCATTAAAATAACAAATACTGTGAAAAAAGAACCAACTTAATCAAACAAATCTGGGCTATAAACATAATAAGAGGAAATAATCAATAAATTGCTAATTTTCAGGTAAAGTGGCATTTTATATCACTAATATCCACACATTTTATTATTTTATTTTCATTTTTTTGCAAAAATGATTCCATCATTGAACCAAACATTTCTATAAGAAAACTTTTCACCGCTTCCGTAACCATCTAATGACAAACCCAAATTAGAAAGTTTTTCCTATTTTCAGTCCATCTTGGGACACACTATATGTAACTTAAAATAATTGGTAGGTATAAAAAACAGCATTTTTGAGATTGTAACGATCTAAGTGGTGTTGCATAAAAAATAGTTTTTACAATTGTGATGACAAATTTCTTTTTTACCATTATCAAAAAATCAATATGTCGACCATATGAGATTATTTTTGAACTATTTTGTCCCTAAAAACTATGTTTCCATAGAAAGTAATGTTAGGAAATACGAAACTAACACTAATTTCCACAAACACTAAAAAATCTGAAAATAATTAAAACCCAGTTCTGATCATCTCCATATGATGCCTATTTAGTTGTCGATGCGCGTGTCGAACCGAGCGTATTAGTGTTAAGTGTTCGTGTTGTCACATCAAAGATTCTAATCCTCCTCAGAAATAAAATTATTATAGAAATTTTTGTATAAAATACACCCCGATTTTAATTCCTTCAGTCTTGATGATACAATAAGTCCGCTCCATAATTCATTGGACATGCCAAATATTGCTTTTGAGGAAAAATTACTTTGCCATGAAAGTGCATAGGTTCCTAACAAACTTTTAGACAACACAACTATTTATCATGTGATAGACCAAAAATTTTACCAACGTCTAAAAGTTGTTTAGCATCATTATTATTATTATTTAAATATGTCTTAAAAATCATACATTTATTTTATTGACAAAAGCTTTGAAACAATAAGTTTATGGTTACTGTTTTACAACTTTGGAAAATTATTTATTCGGCTCTATAATTAAATTTTCATTAGTGTAACCGTTTTAGAATTAATGGTAAATATGGAATTGAATTACCACCCACATAAAACTTATGCTGTCATGTGAAACCACAATTGTACTGAAAATAATGTATCTAATCTGTTGAATTTAAATTAACTTGAAATTAAACAAGCTTTGTTTGTTACCTCCGAGACGGCTGAAATTACGAATTTATCATTCACAGTTAGTTTTTTGCGAAACAAATTTTTCAGATGTATTTGTTATTTTAAAATTAAGTAAATATTATGCTTATTTATACGTACAAGGTGGTTTGTTATGGGACAAATTAGTTTAAATACCAATTGTCTAATTTTCCGAGATAGACTAACAAACTCATACAAAAATACCTCCCTAAATAAAAATCCTACCTTTTAATTCTTAATTTCATAGAAATTAACTAATTCTATGACAATTACCGTCGAATAATTTGTTGTCTACTAATGGCCACTGATAGATCAATTCTCAGTGAAATAGTACTTTCCTAAAACAATTAGCTAATTATAATTTTTTACTCTTCAAACATAATTTTCTTTTTTTATATATTTTTATGTACTGCTGGAAATACTTTCCTGGTTCTAATCTTCTTAGTTATATTTAAGTAATAATGAATGCCTTTTTTTTCCTCGAAATATAGTCAAAGTATTTGGTAATTGGTTTATTTAACATATGTGTTATGATTGTAATATTCCTGTGTTGTGCATTTATATTATTATTAGGGTTTCTTCTATTTTTTTTTAACTCTGATAATGTTTTTCATCCTTCCGTTAAAATCCCTATCGTCCTGTTTATTTCGAATTGTTGTAAAGTTAAGAGTCTTATATACCCTATTAAATCATGATTCTCGAATATCTCGTTTAAAACTTATCCGATTTGAGTGCGATTTTTACAAGATTTTTCAAAAATGTGTATAAAATGTCAGAATGTAATTTTTTTTTTTTTTAGAGTCGTCAAAAAATTTTCGCATGCATTTTAAATATTTTGTATCCAAATTTTTTAACATTCCGACATTAGTCACTGTTTGTAACGTTTATATTCATGTGACCCAACTCTTGGATTAGTTGAAAATAAATTTATTAGAAAACTAAAAACTGCATATCTGTATTCCGATAATAGCTGCCATCTCGCATGATATTTCGGAAACACGGATGCACTTGCATACACTGGACTCGTTTGCGGGAGGGGGAATCGGGCACTTAGGAACCACGTTGCGATTTGCGTAAACAACAGTGGCGTGTGTATTCTAGAGATATCTCAAATTTACTTATTTGTTATAAAGTGGGTACAGTTTATATCAATAAAAACTGGTACACTTTCTTTTAGCTATGTAAATCATTCGTTCTTTGATTGATATTAATAATCTTACAAATGTCACTTTGACGTTAAACAGTGGCGTCATTATTAAAAATGGTTCGACATCTAACAGATATTCAAAAATTTCGAATTGTTTCTAAAATTGAAGATGGTCGGTCCATAAGAAGACTTGCTGCTGAATACAATGTGAGTAAAACCACGATAATGAGTGTTAAAAAACAATGGGAAACCAACCAAACGGTATCCGGTAAAGTTGCTTCCGGTAGGCCCAGAAAGAACAATAATCAAGAAGATGAAAATCTTATAAATTACCTAATAGAAAACCCTTTTCAGACTGCAGTAAATGCAATTTCAGAGACAAATTTCCCTGCTTCGGTTTCTACTGCTTGCAGAAGAATAAAACTACAAAGCGACTTGAAGAGTTGTTCAGCGGCTAAAAAATACAAACTTTCAGAAGAAAAGAAGCAGGGTAGGATTATTCACTCAACTATATAATCAATGATGAAAACTTCTGGGGACAAGTTGTCTTTTCTGACGAAAAGGTTTTTAAATCCTGTAACGATGGACATGGCAATGGTTTCTTAATAAAAACATAGAGTTGTTACCGTGGCCATCTAAAAGTCCGGATTTAAATCCAATTGAAAATGTATGGGGACTAATGGTGAAACATATAGGAAAATTAAATAACCATCCAAATAATGTCCAAGAATTGGAAGGGATAATTGAAGACGCTTGGGAGAACTTGTCGCAAGAAGTTGACCTTGCAAGAAATCTGATTTTGTCCATGCCTGCAAGACTTCAGGCAGTTTTAGATGCTAATGGAGCAATGACAAAATATTAGTTAATTCTGTATTACGTAATTGAAGTTCATTTATTTTATTTTTTTATTGTATTTTTATGTTCAGTTTGCATTGTTTACATTTTTTTTAATCTCAAATGGTATTTTTGTGTTCTTATTTTAAAAATAGAATTATCATTATTCAGTTAGTATTTTAATTACAACCATTAATGAATTATCCGTAACAAATATTATTTTTTTAAACAATAATATGGCAGGCTTGAAAATGTTTTGAAAAAGTTATTTTCTAATTATTTTTTAAAATTCCATTTGAATAAAATAAAAGAGAAAGGTTTACTAAGTTTAAAAACACAAAGAAAACCGATCTCCTCCAAAAAACCCAGGTCCGGGGTAAATCACTTCTTCTCCACCTCCCTCTCGACATGCCTGGCCAGCCCTGTTTACAGACATATGCACACAACTAAACTATTAAGATTTTCGATTATAAGAGTTTTTTTTTAAATCAAGTGTACATCTAAGTAGACGTGTTATTGAAAGTGATTATTAGTGCAGTGAAAGAACAATGGGAAAAATAAAAACATATCATAAGCGTAAATACCCTAGCAGAAAACCGAAAAATCGAACATTAGCCCAAAAGAGAAAATATAAAAAGTAAGTACTAGTGAAAATTGAATTTTTTCGTAAATTAATAAAAGTAATAATTTTCTTTTTATTTCCGGTAATTTCTGTAGAGAGACTAATATAAATGAAAGTTTTCCCATTTTGCCGTCTCTAAGGCTCAATGAAAGGTGAATATGATAATTTTTATTTTTGATTTATTTTAAGCGCAGTAACCTCATTTTAAGTGCACCTTACTCGATTTTTCTGCTGTATTTTTAACCTAGGAAAAAACTTCAAAAATTATACTTATGTGCTTTTTTCTAAGGAATCCGAAAATTAAAAACAATTGAATGTCAAATAAAAAAGAAAACGCCGAAAAACTGAAAAATAAAAAAAATTACACCCCGCATTAATATGCGGAGATGGACATATGACATTCCGAATACTGATTAAATATGCGCGTCACATACATATCTTTTACTTCCGGTTTGACCGAAAATTGCCTTAATTTTTTTATTCTAAATGACATATCCTGTATATTCGGCTCAATTTAAAAAATTTCTTTCTGAATTCAGCAATATATGTAACATCATCATAATCTTTCATATTTGATAAAAATATTGGAGTTTAAATTTAAAATAACACAAATATATTTTTCATATTATTTCATCGCCTTTTCCATTCTGAGTTGAATGATATGACACACATTGATACTTCCATTTTATAGGAAAAATTTTTAAAATAATACTATGCATTAATAAGAAACCGTAAAATGGAAATTTTTTTGTAGATTAACGATTTAATTGTTTTGTTGTTTAGTTCTTTAGCTATTTTTAAACAAAGTAAATAAAATAATTTCGGGTTTTTTTTATTGTTTTTACATATTAATTGCAGGACAAGGACGCATGAAGGGTAAGGTTAGCTACTGCTTAGCTTATAAGCTTGACGAAATACAACTTTTTTCGTCGCTTTATGTCGTACGAAACCTCTAGTACTCCGCCTCTGATAATTCAACATCTCCCGATCTGAAATGTTCCACTATGCCGTTCTGTAACTAGAACATCGGCCACCTTCGACATTCGCCGCGATAATTTCGGTTTGGCTGTATATATGCACCGTGGCCTGCGCGGGGTGTGGTAAAATCGAGACTATATTTCACTTGCATCTGATATAGACTCTTAAGACCGAGCTGTGTTATTTTAGTAATAATTTTGTGAAGTGTCCATTTAATTGGAAGTGCTAATAATAAAAGTATTTAGGAATTTTGATGAATATTTTCTGTAAAGAAAATTTGTATAGTTTTGATGTTTTCCGCCATTTTCGTCTTGTATGGATTATTCACCAGCTTGTGGTAAATTATTTTAACCGCCGTTTTAAGTAGAAGACTCTTATAAGGCTCTCTTATTTTCTTTCAGATCGTCCACAAATAAAATCAATCCTCAAACAATTGGTATAACTAGAGAAGCCTTCTACAGGGTGTAGAAGTGAGTACTGAAATTATGGTTGTCCTATATGTTATGTAATGTTTCCTATTCTTGTCTTTTTTGGGGCTTCTTTATTATACTTTATTTTTATTTTTTTTTTTTATTTTTTATTTACAAATATTTTATTTTGTATTATACCTAGATTAAAAATGTGAATATAAACTATATAATAACTTGTATCGACAAAAGTGATTATACTCGACCTACAGAACTTTATTTTCACATTATTATATACCATAAAGGAGATATCCTTGATTGTTGTCTGGCTTTCCTTAATAGCTGCAGCCTCGTCAGGTTTGAATTGTAGTATCACAGCTTTTATTTGTTGTAAATATTCAGCAATAGAACCATGCCTTCAACCATGTACCCCAACGTGTAATAATCGGCTGTGGTTACATGTTGACGAGACGAAAGAACGTAAAAAAATTGTATTGTAAATGTTATAGTACGTGTACTGGACCGTCTTAAACCGACATTTCCACTGTTACTAGGTAGCAAGAGACTGACTGTACTGGCGAAACAATTATTCGGGTGGTTCTGGAGACGCTAGAAAAATTTGACTTGTCAACAAGTCAAGTGTTGATTTTTGTGATCGATGGTGCCGCGACAATGCGTTTGGTAGGTCGTTCCTTTCAAGAACACCGTTGGAGGTTGGAAAATATTACGTGTAAAGTGTATGCTTTACATCTTGTGGCAGAAACTATTCCACAAGGTTTTCCAGAGGTAGATTCATTAATACCAAGTACAAAAAAGTACTTCTTAAATCTCCTAAAGGTCTTCGCGCATTTTACAGCAAGTTTCTCGGTATTCCCGAACCACCACAGCCGATTATTACAGGCTAGGTAACATGGTTGAAGGCAGCTTTTATTATGCTGAATATTTACAACAATAAAAGCTGTGATACTACAATTCAATCCTAACGAGGCTTCAGCTATTAAGGAAAGCCAGGCAAAATTCTAAGATATTTCCGTTGAAACAGCCTTTAAAAACTATTTACAAGATTACATGATACCATAAAAAAATTACAAAACAGTGCGTTGTCGTTAGCGGAGTCGCTGCAAATAGTGGACGAAGTAAATCGAGCGCTACATGTTATAGTTGACGCAAAAAATGAGCACGTTACAGAAAAGTTTGCACGTGTGTTAAAATAAAACACCGGTTTTACCAAATTAAGACAAACTTCTGATGGTACTGATGGTGCATCTCCAGATTCGTTAAGGCGTTCAAGGACTATTTTAAGTATGCCTGTATTACATCAATAGATATCGAGCGGTCGTTCTCAAAATATAAGCATATTTTTTCACCACAGGGAACATCACTCATGGTACAACCATAGAAACATATCTGATGCTGCAAAATTTTTACAGATCTTCTAAAGTTTGTGATAATCAAGCTAGTTCATTAAGCTAGTTAAGAGGGTAAGTTGTACATACATTGTTATAAATTGTACAGGGTTGTTCATTATAAATTACCCACCCCTTATCATCGTTATTATTGCCTAGAGAAAAGAAAGTTTTAAATAAAAGTTGTGTGGTTATGACTGAATTTTTTTAAAAAGCTGTCAAAAGTACAATAGCGTACAGATTTCAGGGTATACAAAAAAATAATATTCTTAAATGGGATACCCTGTATATTATTAAATTTTTGGAATGATCCTTTGTTGTATCCAAATCGTCCGACACTATCAGCAAATACGTTCAAAGATATTTACCGAAAGGTGAATAATACCTCCAGTTTTAGTAGAGAAAAGCGTAGAGTTCAAGCAAACCAAAGGTAAGCCCATCCATATTTATTCGGGAATAGACTTTTTTGAAACATTGTATTTTTTTTAGAAAATTCTGAATTTAGTATAAATAATGCAGTCGATCAATTAAGTAAAAGTTATTCTAAAATCCAACGTACGTTAAAAAATAATAGCTACAGACCATATAAAATTTTACCCGTACAAGTTTTAACAGAGGTCCATAAAAGGAAACTGCACTTTTGCCGCTACATGATTGAAAAGTTGGATGAGGATCCCGATTTTTTTACTAAAATATTGTGGACTGATGAATCATCCTTTTCTAAGACGGTAGTTTTTAATAGGAAAAATCGAAGATCGTGGGAAAACAAGCACAACAGAAAAACTGTTAGCGTTTGGTGTGGAATTTTCAGAAACAAAATTGTTGGGCCTATATTTTATGATTATACTTTAACTGGACTTACCTATCTGGAAAAAATTATCCCAGAAGCAGAAAATATTCTTTTGCAGAATTTTCCGTAAGCCGAACTTGATTATATGATTTGGATGCAGGATTGGGCAACTCCGCATAGTGTCCTACCCGTTCGAGATAATTTGAATTATGTATTCCCTATATGGATAGGGAATAATGTACCTATTAAATGGCCACCTAATAGTCCGGATTTGACCCCTATGGAAAATAATAATAATAATAATAGTAATAGTAATGATAATAATAGTATTCAAGTCATTAAAGATAGGATTCGACTTGAAATAAACAATCTGAATGTAAATAATGAAGCCATTTCCGGTGCAATTATAAATATTAGAAGACGTAATCAATTATGCATTGACAATAATGGTGGACAAATCGAACATCTCTTATGAGTTATCTTTTATTTATATTTAAATTTCCTAAATAAACCTTTTTGTATAACTTTTTTTCTATTGGCAATAATAGCGGTTAATTTATAATGAATAACCCTGTAACAGTTTATTAGTTTTTGTAACTAGTTAATTTCTTCTATTACGCTTATTATGAATCATACACCTATGTCCCGCCGCACATTTCTGCCAGCTCTAATAATCAATATATGTGTCGCCCACACCCAATGTATATCATATTTTGCATAAAACTAAAAACATAAAATTAAAAATATAATTTCAATCAATAGTATATAGGTAATAATCGAATTAAGGCTCTATTATATTCCGCTTCAGATGCCAATAATTTGATAAATAATAAATCGTTGATTTCAGAGAACATTAAAGCTTTCACACCTAATTTACTTGAAAAAAAAATATACGAGGTGTTAGATACCCAATTCGATTCAGACTACCTAAAAGAAAACATTGAATCCCCTACTATCATTTCAAATATTTATAGATCCCAGTGTTATCTGTCCTGTAAAACCTTACTTAGGCAGGGTGATGCAATGCATTAAATATTTAAAATATGGTCATGTTGCTAAGCAGTGTCGTAGCTCCATGTCCTTATGTATATCATGTGGTAAGGTAGAAACTGAAAATCATTTGTGCAGCATGGATAACTGATACTGTATCTATGTAAAAAGTTCTAACCATAACTCCATTTCTAAAAATTGTGCATACTATCAGAAACAAAAAAGAATTAAAAAAGTGTTGATGGGACAACATCTTTTATTTAAGGAGGCCAGTGAGTTTTATGATAACTCATTTACCAATTGTCTGATCAGTAATAGATTTAGTACCTTGGACAATTTAGATTATGACATAGAGTTTCCCATTCGTAAGCACCAGCGACTATAGAGTCACAAACCGCTTACCATAGACACCAGTAACCGCAGATTGCTTTCATAACTGTTTGTAGTAATTATTTTGATATTGCCTGCTTATAAGTAAATACCGTATTTTCGTATTATCCGAAACATCGGCGTATCATAAATCTCTTGCTTGGTTCCTAGGTTGCATTGCTTATAGATAAAAACTAATATTTACATTGGTTTTCGATAGCAGCTACAGTTTTTGAGATAAAGCTTTTAAATTTGGTACACACATTCTAGAGGTCAAGGAAGAGATTGACTTCGTTGATGAGCAAAATCGGTCCTTATGTCTAAAAAAATATTAATGACATTCCACCAATGTGACTTTTTTGAAACGTCAAATAATGTCTTTTTTGAAACGTCAAAGTGACTTTTTTTGAAACGTCAAAACGTGACTTTTTTGAAACGTCAAAAAATGTGACTTTTTTGAAATGTCAAAGTGACTTTTTTGAAACGTCAAAACGTGACTTATTTGAAACGTCAAAAAATGTGACTTTTTTTGAAACGTCAAAGTGACTTTTTTGAAGAGTCAAAATGTGCCTTTATTGAAACGTCAAAAATTACTTTTATTATAAACTCCACCACACGTCGAATTTTACTACGGTGAGGACGTTCTGATCCCAAAGTAATTGGCAGCGGTTTTTCTTTCTGTGTATTTGTTTTTTTCTTTCTATGAAATCAATCATGGATAAATAGAATAAGTACCGTTTGCATTCTGACTTTTATTTAAAGGCAAAGGTATAAGTAATAAATTTTATTTGAATATCGAGAACTATTTTCGGCAGGTAAGCTGAAGTTGTCCATTGCTATGCAAACGACAACCACACACACAGACCGCCTGGCATTTCGTTTCTTCAATGAGTTACTCTAGCTTTTATCATGCCGCTAATAGAATAAAGTGGTGTTCCTACACTTTAAAACAGGAACTGGCGTTCGAGACCGTTACCCCAATAAAAAAGTTCAACAGTACAGCTACTGTACTGAAGTGTGCCAAAGTGACACGACACCCACGCAAAATAAGCATATTTTGGTGGTTAGTACGTCACAAATGTAGTTGTCGTTTCATTTAAGTACTAAATTATTAAAAAATTTTCTTCATTATCAAACTACATCCTCTTAAGAAGAATAAGTTTTTACTTAAATCTTAATTCAGTCGGTAGAAAAAAAAAAACAAATAAAAAAGAAATGAATAAAAGCCATTAAAACAGAATATCAGTAACAAAATGTGCCTAACTGCTAAAAAAACCGTTTACATGGATAACTAGTGAAACAGAAAGAAATAGGTAATTTGCTACAAACAAGCACAGAACATTAATCAAGTAAGAAAATCAAGAAAGTTTACAAACTAGCTTACTGTCACTGTATATATTCTGAATACGTACTCATTTGAGCATTAATAAATAACCTTCAGACAATATTTAACAAATAGGGAGAAGCGAAAACAAATAAAAAAACGAATATATTTTTTTCTATTTTTTTATTGTTATACAGGGTCCAGCCGTGAACTAGATGAAAGAAGCGTCATGAGCAAACGTTCTTTAATGTTTTGTACAGAATTCGAAAATGTAGTTGAATTTTTTTAGGAAATGCACAGTGCGCAGCAAACTAAAACTTTGTATTTTAAATAGAATGCTATATTTTTGCACATAGCAATTCAGCTATTACCAGTCACTCATGTATATATATATATATATATATATATATATATATATATATATATATATATATATATATATATATATATATATATATATATATATATATATATATATATATATACAGTATTCGTTTTCCGGGTATACTCCGCGTAGGTGATAGGCCCCGAGAGGGACCGTGGTTGTCTGAACGACGTTTTGGCAGAATCTCATCTGCCATCTTCAGGTTCTAACAGATAACTGCTTACGTCGTTCAGACAACCACGGTCCCTCTCGGGGCCTATCACCTACGCGGGAGTATACCCGGAAAACGAATTTAACATTCACCACCCGCGAAAACCTGAAAAACAACATATATATATATATATATATATATATATATATATATATATATATATATATATATATATATATATATATATATATATATATATATTCGTAAAATGAGTTAAAAATTAGTATTATTACATTTATTACTAGTGATTCTTGTACAAAGGCCACCTAGATCTCCTGACCTCACTTAGTTACTCTTTTCTCTGGGGATATGTGAAAAATAAGGTTCTATGATACATAATCTGGCTTAGTGTAGTAGTTGGCTAGAGCACGCGGTGACAATTGTGACTAGATAATCTCTTCATCGACCTGCTGATTCGAATCCCGCCACCGCGCACCGCCACTGGCAATGTTGTGTGACCGCGTTTTTTCATAAGTGTAACCCTCTTCCGTGCAGCTTCGGTTTTGGATTTGAGGGTTGTTTAATTTTTGCTTAGTCCCACATCGCAATAAATATCATATAAATATAAATGCTCTTCGGTCATTTAAAAGTGACGATGCGACAATGTCTAATGCCTCCTTTATTATCAGCAGGAGACGAATATTCCATATTTTAAAATTAGTTTGAAGTATACGGGGTGATTCATGAAAGCGGAACACTATGATGGTAACAACTTTTTTTAAATGCAATGCTCCATTTATTTTTGAAAGTTTTAAATCTTCATAAAATTCACAATATTTGTCCATAAGAGTACCACAAGTCTAAAGCTTATAATTTTGGAAATATATAAGATTTAAAAAAATTAAATTGTCAGCATGTATTCTACTACTGTTATTTCGTCACGACTTTAAGATTAAAAAAAATCCTTTCGTTTCGAATTAAAAGAAGATCCATTTTATTTACTAGTTCAGAGAGAATTCAATTATTTATCACAGTGTGTTCAGAAAATGTTGACATTTAGAGAACATCTCAAAGCTGATTATTTCGCTTATTTTAAAGAGACTACCTTTATTTACAAAATTTTATAGGCCTATTTGTTCCCTACAACTTTTTAAGGTTTATCCCATACCGATTTTGAAATGCTTAGGGAAATATTCGCAGATATATAGGGTTTTACATATTTTGGAATGGTATTATGCAATTTAATCACATTAGCCATGGATAAAACAAGCTAGAGATACTAAGATATTAAATGAAAAGTAAAATTCAATATTTAGATTATTTTTAAACCAGTATAATGATACAATGGGATATATTTGAAGAGCAATTTTTCAAAACTGCTTGAGTCCAAAACATTAGAATGGATATGAACTCAATTTTTATTGACATGTATTTTAATATATTCTTTTACTATTTTTTTTTTTTAGAATCTGTTTAAAAAGCATTAAAAAGCACTTGATACAATGTAGGAAAAATATAATACGTTTTTTTTGTAAGAATATATTTATAAAAAAATATAAGTATATATAATATAAAGAATGATTAAAAACAACATTCCTAAATTAATGGTCCATTTTCTTCGTTGCTGGCTCCACTGCTTCTTCTCGAATATCACGGCCAACATTCTTCAATGCTACATCATGAAAGCGCTTTGCTTCCTCAGATAAAGTGAGATGCTGTATGAGATGAAGAACATTTCTCTTTTTAGAATGTTGATCTTATTTATGGGCGGCATTTTAATGGCTGTGTCTAAAGCACCGAGGATATTGATTGTATTGCTCTTTAAAACCCTATGGGAGCATGGTTCTCCGGTATATGTCGTGCTACTCGAAACAGTTTTTAATTCTTTTCGGTATATGAACACACGTTGTTCACCTTTCTTAAAAGGAAACATAGATTTAAATGAGGTGTCGGCAATATTCTTGTAGTCTTTTCCTTCCCAGTTTTCACCATGACGTAAGACAGTAGATGTAATTTAAAAATATCGCAATATTCTTGAGGAGACATATTTTTCTCTGTTTTCCTGATTTTTATTTCCATACGCCCAAACAACACCCGATCGGGAGAAAAAATGTGATGTATCTCTTCAAATAATGTGCTTTTTTGAATAAAACATAACAATACGAATATTACTGTTGAGTTTTTGTATTTAACCAGATATGATTCTGAAAATAATTTTAACATGTAAGGTTTTGAACCCTCGAAATTAGAATTATCATTTTTTTTTCCGAAATGTTTAGAAAGTTCAATAATGCAGGCGCGACTTCAATCGATCATTTCCCTGACTGATTTTCTGTCCAAATATATGAAAAGGTATTATCTTTATTTTGGTTTTCTTCGTGGATTATTATGGTGACATTATATAGCCAGAGTTGTTTCAAATAGTATACGTCACTGCTGCTAAGTTTAGGAAGGGTTTGGTTTTGTTGCATATTAAAACATACTTCAATTGCGCCTTCTTCTTCTTGCTTCAAAAGTTGATACAAATTTTTAGCACCTAACTTATGTAGCCGTACTTCAGTCATAATTTGCACTTTTTTCTGATTGTCTTCATCATTTCGTATTTCACACTTTTTAACCCGCAAAATAAGCAAACGTCAGTACGTGAGTGACCAAAAGTTGAAACTTGTTGAAAAAAATGTTGTAATATTTGCTGTAAAAAACTATTGGCGTATTCACAGCTTTCCGAATATCACACCACATTCTATAGAGCTTTCGTACAGATAATTCGGGAGGTAAATAACCTCTGATACTTTTATTTCATCCATAATGACTACTGCGTTTCCATATCTCCCTTTTTTAATTCTGCACCGCCCCTTTTTCCAGGTCTTGCTGTTCCCTCTTTTAAAAAATAGGCCCCTAATGACTACACGAAATTTAGATACCTGAGGTACACTATGAAATGTTTCCGCACATACACGAATACAAGAGTAATCAAGTTTTCTAATAAAATAATCATTTCGTTGTCTTTTATTTAGATTTGTCTTTCTAGGTCTTTGTCTGGATGGATTTTGAAGCTGAATAAATTTAATGAGAAAGTTATTTTGTTACGCGGCTGCTTTGTTTGTACGCAACTTTATGAAGAAATCTGAAAATAATCTTGTAGTATTATAATTTATCTACATACCTACTGTTTACAACTTACCATGTGAATCTGAAAAAGATAGTTTTGCTTCTTGGCATAATTTATTATTTTTATGCTTGCAACTAATTAATGGCATTTTTCCAGCTGAAGAATTTACTTTCAATGATCGTTTGCTCGTTTTCCACTGGCTCTTGTTTCCTCTTTCCCTTTTCTTTTTTAAAGATTTTTTTACTTCTTCCTGGTAATCTTCTAACATGTTTTTACATATTTCAAACCACAAATAACACCTTTAACACGTTAAATTCACATATACACAAATCAGAATACTGTTAATAATGACAAACTTGCAAACTAGGTTATGTTTGATATTCAAGCAGCTGATCCAATTTAATTTTGCACATGCGCAGTGAACCTAGGGTATGCTTGCAATAAAACTGAAATGAACATAGTGCATGTTTGATGTAAATCTCAAAATTAAGTAGTTATTTGTAATGAACTTAACATACTTCAAAAAAGAATAGATGTCTTGAAATATATATTTTATATGCTATCAATTTGTTGACAGTGATACTTCGAGTTACTGATATTTGGACTTAGTTTCAGAAAGAAACTCTTCATTTTTTTTACGTATTGGTACCTAATGTAATTAAGAAACTCGTAAACAAAATTGTAAAGAATGTAAACGCTTACTTGTATAAGATATTTTATACGGTTACGCGTTTACATTTACGATTTTGTTTACGAGTATCTTATTCGTATATAGATTACTCGTAAATGTAAACTCCGCTTAATTACTAGGAAAATAATTATTTTGATTCCATTTAACTCAAATATACCAACAAAATATAGACGAAAACAAAACAGATTTTAACCTAAATATTCAAAATGATATCCTTGCTTTTGGACACACTCGTAGTCTATCCTAGATAGCGTTTTGGACCCTGTTAAGAGTTTCTTGAGGAACTAATTCGCATTCATGAATTAATCTATTTTTCATGATTTCAGTTGTTGTGGGCGGATCATGATACACCCCTAAATTTAAAGTAACCTTACAGAATAAAATCGAGTAGTGTGAGGTCAGGAAACCCCGTAGGCAATGGGATAAATCCACCATAACTAATATATTTCTTGGGCACGCATATACTTGCCTTTACAAAAAAATATATTCTTGATAAAAGATTATAAATCATGTCTACTGTATCAAGCCTATAAAATATATATTTTCTAATTACTTAAATAAAGCTGATGTAAACTTAAATTTTTTTATACATTTGACCTCATAAAATGAGGTTGGGATAAATTTAACAGTTTGATATTTGAAATGTCTAATTTAGTTACAAAAACGTCAATGTCAATAAGAAGAAATTATTAAAATATATATGACATGAATTATTATTGATAGTATCGAATCACGCTGATAATTAATTATTTAAAAATTTTAATGAAACATTTCAAGGTAGGTACCCTATTAAAATGTAATTGAGGTAAGTGAAGAAATAAATAGAATGATTTTTTACATCAGGATGATATATACTGGTATGAGAAAGTTATGTGCTGGCCACATCAGATATTTTTAAATCAGTTTTATATTGATAACCCTACGACTCCTAAAATTTTGTGAAAAAAAAATTTTTTGCAATTTAAACGTGAAAGAGGAGGTCATTTCATCTAATCAATACTCAGTTATACTACGATTTATATAGGATGATCAGAAAGTATCACTCTATGATTCTAGTTTGTCACTTGTAGAGGTAGAGTGGGAAAGTGCTAATGTGGGACAGAGACGAAGAAACTGCTTTAGAGTGAAAGGACAGGGTTTAGACCGCTGCGCATCCAAACTTGAGTGCCAATATGTCTTAATGCATAGAAAAGAATAGAGACATAACAGTTGGATTTTTATATTCCCTAGAAGACAAACGTAAAAAGTCAAAAAATTCTATTAGTATGACTTAGCTTCATAATATACCATGATACTGACTTATTTCAATAACACCAAACCCTTTGGCATATTAGTTCTATAGGTAAACATGTTAAAAAAAAAACAGATCCACCCACAGATGAGCGACTGGGGGTGGAAATTAGAAAGCGCAGTGTCACTTATTTTTTTCCTAAGACTAAGCCCGATCAGTGGCTTTCACGTTATTAATCTCCACACATTTCTCTTTAATTATAAATAGTTCCTTTAAAAAAAATTATTCCGACACGCAAAAAAATACATTTTATTTATATATATTATTTAAAAAATATTCTTATAAACACATATGAAACTGACTATGTAGAACATATCCTGAAAGGTCTGGAAAAACATTTGCTCGTTTCGCAGTTATGAATTATTTAAAGTTTATTTCCCGATGCATACGAGGCCAGTTGCTTGGCGACTTGACAGTGAAACCGCCTTTTTTGAGTAATACATAACTATACTCAAAATATAACACACTGTGTATGTAAATCAATACATACTAATATTATAATAATATACAGTGCGTTCACAATGAAAGGAATAAATTCAATATAATCTGAACAACGTGGTCTTGCAAAAAACGCTCGGACACGTCGATTTTTAAATTTGAATTGGCACATTTTGAGATACACGGCAAGTCAATGTCACTTCCTGTTGTTCCGGAAGTGACATCAACTTTGTTATTTTAAATGTAACATCCTGTATTTTTGTATTGATTTGTATAGACGATAAAAAGAAGTTTCCAAAGATGTAGCAAACAGGTTTTTATTATAAATATTTTTTTATTAAAAAAAAACTTGATATACACTTGCTGCATTAACATGATTTTTAATTGTCAAAAGTAATTTAAGTTTCCAGTATCAGGCGTCTGTAATTTCAAGTGTCAGTTATTTACAACAAAAATAAATTTAACGGAAACAGAGTGAATTCAGGTGCTTGTGATGATTGGTTTTGATGATAGAGTTTGTATTCAGAAGTAGGTATGTACCTTATTTAATAAAAATCATCCTAACCGTCCACAGATTAGCCAATCATGTGTGAGTAAAATTGAAAAAAAAAATTAGAGAGTTTGGCCACGTTAGAGATTTACCAAAAAAAGTAGATACTTGAGGATGTTAAGGTAAATGTTCAGTTACACGTTCATGAGAGTCCCTAGAGAGTTAGAGAACTTTCACGAAACTATGATTTGGCAACTACATCAGTATCAAAAATTCTTCGACCAGCTAAATATCATCCCTATGAAGTACAATTGGTGCATGTATTGTCAGAAGTCGACTTTGATCGAATAATTTAATTCTGCAAATAAATGGAATGCATAATGAAAACTCAAATTTAATACAACACACTTTTTTTTCTGATGAGGCTCCTTTCTATTTAAGTGATCACTTAAATAGAGAAAATTGCAGATACTGGGCGACAGAGAAATTGCATTGAATGCAAGAGGTCCACACGATATCCTCAGAAAATTATTGTATGGGCAGGAATGTCGAATATCGAATTATTGAGACAATTTCTTCAATTGGAACTTATTCCTGCTTTAGCTGTTCTGTTTCCTAATCCACAGGACCCTGACGTATCAAATGATATGATTTGATTTCAACAGGACGGGGCACCTCCGCACTATGCAATCGCTGTTCGTCAATTTCTAGATGCAACCTTACAGATTGGTAGAAGGACAGCTATTGGGTGACCGCCGAGGTTACCTAATATAACCACTTTAGATTTTTGTTATGGGGTTATTTAAAATCCAGAGTCTATGTGATTCGACCTAACAATCTTAATGACTAAGCCTGTCCAAGCAATGGTAGATTCAGGGTCGGGCGCAATACCAATGCCATCTCACGCTTGTTTACGATGATGATGATACGACAACTTCAGTTGCTATCTGTCGGTCGATGCATAGAGTACTAATAAATAATAAATAATGTTGAGCGTAAAGAGTAGAAAACGACCGTACGCTGATAAAGTGAATAAATTTATCGGTGAATTTCCGGATTTATTCTATGATGGATGTAAAATAATTTGTAAAGTTTGTGCTGGAATAAATACCGCTGCAAAATTCTTGTCAATAGTAAGCGGCATAAAAATATAAAAAATGGCGTGTCTTCTTTGGAACCTCAGTTTATATTTGATTTACTGTTAATGCTGATTGCCTGTGATGTTCCCCTGCGCATATTAGATAAACCAGCATTTCGGGAGTTCTGGAATAAATACAATCCTCAGGTGAATTTACCAAGTCGTTCATCGTTACGTAGATATGTACCAAGTGTTCGTGAAGACATTGTAAATAGGATTAAATGTTAAACCAACATTTCCACTTTTACTAGCTAGCAAAAGACTAACTTATACTGGCGAAACAATCACGCGGGTGGTGTTGGAGACTTTCGAAAAATTTGACCTGTCAACAAGTCAAATGTTGATGTTTGTGACCAACGGTGCTGCGACAATGCGATTGGTGGGTCGTTTTCTTCAAAGAGACGATTGTAGGTTTTTACATGTTACGTGTAAAGTGCATGCGTTCCATCTTGTAGCAGAAACGATTCGAAAATATTTTCCAGAGGTAGATGCATTAATAGCAAATACAAAAAAAGTATTTCTCAAATCTCCTAAACGGCTTCGAACATTTCACATACTGTGTTCTGGTATTCCGGAACCACCAGAGCCGATTCTTACACGTTGGGGAACGTGGTTGAAGGCAGCTTTTTATTATGCTGAATATTTTCAACAAATAAAAGCTGTGATACTACAGTTCAACCCCAACGAGGCTGCAATTATTAAGGAAAGCCAGACAAGCTTTCAAGATGTTTCCTTTGAAACAGATTTAAAAACTATTTATAACAATTATAGAGGACTACACGACGCAATAGAAAAATTGCAGAATACTTCGTTGTCGTTAGTGGAATCGCTGCAAATAGTGGACGATGTAAATACACAGCTACAGACTATAAATGACGCAAAAAATAATCCCGTTATTGAAAAAATTCGAGAGTGTATTACGGAAAGATCCTGATTTTACCAAATTAAGACAAATTTGTGATGGTGCATCTACAGCTGCGTTAAGTGAGTTCACAGAGTGTTTTACTTATGCCTGTATTACTTCCGTAGATGTCGAACGGTCTTTTTAAAAATACAAACATATTTTTTTCACCACAGCGAACATCGCTTACTGAGACAACTGTAGAAACATATCTGATGCTACACAGTTATTATAGAAGAGCTCCAGTTTGTGATAACGACAACCAAGCTTCTTCATAAATCTGCTTAAGAAGGTGAGTTATCATATTTTTATAAAGTGTACCAGTACTAATAAAATTTATTTCCATTTATTTTATTTATTTATTTATTGATTATTAGTTATCACTTAGATATACAATGTACATGTGTGAAAGTCATTTAACAGTTTAATAATAATGTGCGGCACTAAGCTTACAAAATATAAGGAAATACATAAAAAAGAATTTAAAGCCAACGAAATAGTACAAAAACATACATCACAATATATAAATTATTTTTGTTTTTATTATTGTACTTATTCAAGTATTATGATATAATAATGCATACCCAGTACGTCTCTGTAGTATTAATGACCTTGGTCAGGCTTATTAATGACTTACCGCTATTTTCATAATCAACTTTAAATTTAAAGTTCCTTTAAAATTTGACGTTTGCATGTAAAATACATGTATTTAAAGTGGCTTTATCAAAGTGGACGGTAAAAGAAAGAATACGCCAGGAAATACAACTAATCTCATCGGAAATGATTCACAATGCTCAACAAGAAATAATTACTCAAATTCAAAAATACATTGAAGTAAACGGACAACACATTGAACGTGTAATAAACATTTCTAGAAAGTTAGTGCAGCAAGTTAGTATCTCATGTTTTTTGTAAATAAAAAAAAAGTATTCATTGGAAAAACCTGATTATTACATCTTTGGAAACTTCTTTTTATCGTCTATACAAATCCGTATAAAAATACAGGGTTTTCATTTAAAATAATAAAGTTGATGTCACTTCCGAAACAACCGAAAGTGGCGTTGACTTGCCGTATGTCTGAAAATGTGCCAACTCAAATTTGAAAATCGACGTGTCCGAGCGTTTTTTGCAAAACCACGGTGTTCAGATTATATTATATTCCATTCATTGTCAACGCACTGTATAAGTATTTTTCGTTCATTTACTGTATTTATTACGGTTTTTTTTTTGTATTTGTTTCATGTTTGTAACTTTGTGCGCAATAATGAAATAAATAAATGGGTCGACATTGACTGTAAATTGTGATGTATTATTCCATTCATTGTGAGTGCACTGTATAAATATTTCGATGATGTTTCGACAAAAAGGCGTAAGCGGCTTTTACCAAATTTTACAGGAGAGCCAAAAATTGATAAGCAATATAAAATGTGTTATCCTAAGTTTAATTTTTTTTTTAATAATATTAAAAATAGTTAAACAAAACATACCTTTTCCAGGGTGTCGAAATAATCGCAGCTGAGCATAATTCCGTGCCACTATGAGATTTCGGCATTTATTAATTTATAATCTCACTTTATTCACAACTGAAATTATCGATTACGCCTCTTCAACTTAAATTTTAACTATTCTCGCATTTTTGGTGGATTCAACTGTAATGTTAGACGAGAGACTTGACTCTTACGATGTGTTTTCTACAATAATATCATTTTCAGATTATTGTCGCTTACGCCTTTTTGTCGGAATACTGTCGATTTATTTTTCGTTCATTTACTGCATTTGTTACGTTTTTTTTTTTGTATTTGTTTCATGTTTGTAACTTTGTGTGCAATAATGAAATAAATAAATGGGTCGACATTGACTGTAAATTGTGATGTATGTCAATATATCTTACACTTATATTTCCCCAAGAACACAATATATGTTTAATGTTTCTTTAGCTCATATGAATTGGCAAAAAGATTTTTCAAAGGCCATGGATATATTATGACTGGTGTTTAACTCCCAAACTCATCTTTTGTAAACCAGATGATAACCGACTATAACATGGGAAGAGCTGATTTGGGAAGATCCAAAGCAACTGTTAATATAATAGCCAAATTAACTGACAAATTAGTTAGTTATGGAGTTACAAGTTAGTTACTGAAGTAGCCGAGTAGGTAAGAGTACTTATTCTTACTTGCCTGATAGCGAATATTGGTGGTTAGAATCTATCGCGAAACAAATTGAAAATTTTTAATTTGAAATTTGTTTCCGACTAAGGTGTGGTATGGAACTGTCGAAGTCCTAAAGTGGTTCGAACTCCACAATACACTGCAGGGACTCATCTCTCTTGACCTAACACAGAATCTTAAATCTTTCAAGCAGTTATTTCGTCGAGTTGGGAGACGACTCAGAAAACATGTTTTTAAGTAACACTTTTGAGAAAAGTTCTGAAATGGAAATGTTTATCCTCAAGGAGTTGGTGGCCAAAATTTAATCAGTTTTACCTCGATAATGGTTGAGCCACAAATTTAAATTTTAGTGTTGCAAATAGTTATAAATTAGTTACTAAATAGTGAGAGGAAAAAATGCGAAATTATATTGCCGTGTGGCTGCCGAGAATTTGGCCGCCATAATTTAATAATTTATTACTCGGCTATGATGCAGTTACATATTCTAATTTATTGATTACAAATATTTTCAAATTAGTTATTAAATGATGACAGGAAAAAAATTACAAAATTGTAGTGTCATGCGGCTGCTGAGAAGTTGGCCACCATAATTTAAAAATTTATTACTCGGAGATGATGGCAGTCACAAATTCTAATTTATGGGTTACAAATAGTTACAAATAAGGTACTAAATGATGGTATGGACAAAACATAAAAGAACTCATTTGAGCCGGCCAACCTCACGGACCCCTATTAGTTTGCCTATTGGATAATCCGGCCCAGGTATAAATTAAACGTCACTATATAAGTTTGATATCCCAATTTTCTTCAAAATTATATCTCTCAGCAAGACACCCTTTCCAGTAAATCAGATCAATTGTACAATAACGGAAGTTATTTTTATTAAATTTAATATATATTATAAATTCGATACCAGATGTATGTATGTACTCGTCTATCCTAAATAAATTAGAATTTAATATTCGCTTCTTCAGGCCAATAATTAATCGTCAAAGTACGGAAATGTAATTTACTCTTATATTCTTAACAGAACGCGTATTATATTTCGCACGCTTCAGGCACCCAGACAGCTTTTGTTTAAAAATCCAACGTTGGTAATTATTCTATTTGCAAGAAAATATTAAGTACCTACCTAATGTTCCCCCAGGATATTAATAATGTAAACCGAACCAAAAATCTCTGCAGTTGCGTTGTTTCCTCTTTGCATACTAGTAATTATTTTTTATTTTGTGTTACTCTCCACGTGGAACTGAGAGTGTAGGAGTAAAACTCACTACGCAGATATTTTCTGAGGCGCTAACTATAGTATGAAAATTATAGATAATAAATAATCCAGATGAAATTAGTCTGGCTCAGTACTTATGTATTGAGCTTGAAACCAAGGGTCCCGGGCTTGAATTTTGCTTAGGGAATGAATTTATAGTGGCGTTTTAAAAAGGCCAGACGGTAGTCAGTTGGCTGGAGAGTTGCTGTGCGTCAGAACATGGCTAGTCACTGTATATCTCTCCTGAGTTCGAGTCTCAGCTGCGGCATCTGGCAAATATCGGAGGGAATAGTTGCTGTGTGTGTGTTTATTCTGGTTGAGTTGTGGAGTCTGTATGATAAAAACGCGGCATGAAAATAGGATAAATGGGCGTAGTCAGAGATTTACTCAGAACAACTGAGCATAATTTAGTTGTTTAAATTTATGATGCATCGTATGAAATCAATTTCATTTTACATTGAGTTAGCCCATTTTTGGAGGCAGAAAGGTTTCCAACTACGCCCAGGAGCTTATCTAATGATAATATTGTAATAATTAACACACTACGATAGAAATTTAACACCCCAGCTAAAAAAAATAATTAATTTCTTAGTTACAACTTTTTTTTGTTTAAAATTGTTATTTTTCTTGACAATGGGAAAAATAGAGGAAAACCGAATTAGCTGTAGGGAATTTGATGTTCAATTTAGTCCTATGCATTTTTTATGTACAATTAACTGTATAATTTGGAAAAACCTGAAAAAGGTATCCTAGATTCGTCATTTTTCCAAGATGGCGGACTTAGCAGAGGCCGGATCACTGAGGACTTTTTATGAATTGTTTAGGAAGACAAATACAACAATGTTAAAAAAAATTACTAAAGTATTTGTCTCCGAGGACATTGTGAGTTCCAAATTCGATGCTCACAATTATCTCGGAAACTGTAAGAGCTACAAAAAGTAAGTTTAAGAAACTTTTATGCTGATTCCGAATCTGTTAAGAAATGGTGGCTATTTGTGACTGTTTCTGAGATTTTTTTCTAAAAACGAAAATTTTGTAATTTCTTTATATTCCTTTTTCTTAACTCTTCGGCTAACGTTGGCATATGTCAACACAGACGGTATTTCAATCAATTAGTGCCAGCTCTCAATTAGATGTTAAAATAGTGTCATATTTTATTAAATACGTTCAATAAAATTCACCATTTTGTATAAAAGAATTGGAATCTATCGCTAATTATAATTGCCACATGGTTTATAAAGCATCGATTGTGTTTCTCGTCAGAGAATATGGACTATAGATAACTAATTATCTTTTTGAAAAAATCACCAAATATGCCTTATTTCTAAACGAAGCTAATCCAAACGTTACATAAGAGGAAATACGGTGCTTCATTGTTATTCTGATTCTTAATGGTTTTTACCGGGAAGAGATTTTTCCTGGGAGTCTAGAACTGACATGAAGAATACATTGCTAGCTGATGCTATGAGGAGAGACCGATTAAGGCAAATTTTCAAGTATTTATGCTGTGCAGATAATACAAATCTAGGAATCTCTGATAAATTGTGGAAACTACAACCCTCGCTACGCCCATTTACGAACAATCTAAAGTATTTTTTTTTAAGAATTGGGCTCCTGAAGAAAATTTGGATTTTGTAGAATCCATGATCAAATATTGTGGCCGCCACTTGTGTAAGCAATTCATCAGAGACAAACAGGTTAGGTTTGGTTACAAAATATGGTGCTCAATCCTAGAGGAACTAAATATTATGAAAGTCAGTTTGGAAAATGTATTGCTCCTCTTATTAATATGTTTTATGGATTTCCCAACGCTATAAAAACGATACCGTTTACATTTTATTTCGACAATTTGTTTACGGGATCAACGTTTTGCACTATCTATACCAAAGAGGCTACCAAGAGACAGGTACAATCCAAGAAAATTCCGTTATCTTGTCTCCTTCCAGAAGGAAAGGCGTTTGACAAATATGTGAGGGGAGACTTTTATTGATAAGAAATCGTATATTGAAAAGGAATCTTTTATTGATAAAGACGATAGAATAATGTTTATTAGTGTTGGATAACAACACAGTTACAGAATCAGTATCCAAAAAAAAAAAAAATTGTGTGGATATATTTCACATGGTTACTAGACGTCATTGTAACGAACACATGAAAGGTTTACAGAGCAGAAAGTCTCAGTATTCCACAATTAAATTTTAGAACAAAAATTGTTACAATCTACCCTACTAACCATAAAACACTTCCAAAGGCCAGTTGCTCCATTTCTAAAAGTAGTATTACACCGAATAGGATATCTGATGACAACAATAACAAAAGTTAACTAAGGTACATGGAAAACAACAGTTTCCTAAGGTTCATAGAAAACAAAAGAATATAGAGCATTCGCTTTTGTAGCAAAATATTGCTGTCCAAAAAGTGTCCTAATAATGTAAATGTCTAGAACGTATTTCACCAAGGATTACTTCGCTATAGTCTAAAAAGACATCACAAAAGTTTAATTTATTAAGAAAATCACAGATTCGGAATCAGCACAAAATTTGCTAAAACATATCTCATTTAACTGATCTGGTAGCTTTTATGGTTTTATGGAAACACACGGTATCACTCGCCTGCACTGATTTCATCTTAATATTAGATGAGGGTTATTATATCTGTTACACATTCTTCATTGATGTGTCATTTATTAAGAAATGACATGGCACGTGTAGCTTCAATTTTATATTGTCAGCATTCCCTTTCGAGTGAATTTAAATTATTCATAAAATGAATTATTTGAAAATAACATCAACAAGAAAAGTTTGCAAAAGTTGTGACAGGTTTATAACTTTTAATAGGCATACATTTTATTGCAAAGTTTCCAAAGGTAAAATGTTAAAAAATTATATAAACAGTTAACAAGTTTAATTACAAAATATCATTAATTTTGTATTCTCGTGATTTTCTTTTTGTTTACCTTAGCCGTAAAAGGTTGTTACATTTTATTATTAAGGGTTTTCTTTGCATCAAAAATTTTCTCTGTATAAATTAAATAATGAATTATAAAACAGGAGTTCTGGTACAAAATAAAACAGACCGTTAGAAAAATTTTGTCGTGCAATATAATTTATTATAATTTTTCATAATAGCTTCTATTGCATTTAATTCACATCTTTGCCTAAAAACCACTCAAACATATTAGTAGGTAATAAATCTCTTATAAAATTGAGTTGTGAGTTACCGTTGTGTCTGCTCACTTTCTTTGGGTATCTATATATATATATATATATATATATATATATATATATATATATATATATATATATATATATATATATATATATATATATATATATCTTTATATTAATTCCCGTAAACAAATTGTCGAAATAAAATGTAAACGGTATCGTTTTTATAGCGTTGGGAAATCCATAAAACATATTAATAAGAGGAGCAATACATTTTCCAAACTGACTTTCATAATATTTAGTTCCTCTAGGATTGAGCACCATATTTTGTAACCAAACCTAACCTGTTTGTCTCTGATGAATTGCTTACACAAGTGGCGGCCACAATATTTGATCATGGATTCTACAAAATCCAAATTTTCTTCAGGAGCCCAATTCTTAAAAAAAAATACTTTAGATTGTTCGTAAATGGGCGTAGCGAGGGTTGTAGTTTCCACAATTTATCAGAGATTCCTAGATTTGTATTATCTGCACAGCATAAATACTTGAAAATTTGCCTTAATCGGTCTCTCCTCATAGCATCAGCTAGCAATGTATTCTTCATGTCAGTTCTAGACTCCCAGGAAAAATATATATATATATATATATATATATATATATATATATATATATATATATATATATATATATATATATATATATATATATATATATATATATATATATATATATATATATATATATATATATATATATATATATATATATATATATATATATATATATTAGTCATTTGTATAAAATTGTATTAATAATTACTTTGTTATTCAATTTAATTGACCAGTTTAATCACTTCACCAATAACGAAAATGACATTTTCAACCTGAACAAAATGGAGAGAACTCTGTACGCAATAATAAACAAATACATATAGTGTAAATATCGATGAGAACTCTCTGTGCATTATATTGTATTTTATATTTTTTAATCAGGTTTTCTAATAAAGAATTTTTATTTTAAATACTTATAATTGATCAAGAGTTCTTCTATGGGCAGAATATGTTATAAAATTTTTACTCTCCGAGTTAAGCAGTTTGGTGCACCCCTTCGGGTGTAACTCGCAAGGGAGGCTATTTTTAAAAGATTTTAAAAAACGCCGCCCTTAATTTTCGTCCAATAATCTACCTATAAAATATTTGCATCTATTACCGAGACACCCCTGTACATTTTGTTAGATAGTTGATGAAAGAGTGTTCCAATTAGGCTTTTAATGGAACCATTTTTTTATTATTTATTTTTCTAACTTAACTTGTTAATATTATTACTATTTTAAAAGCATGTTGTTATTTTTTTTTATTTTAATAATTTGAGTTGTCTATTACTTTGTGACAATATGCACAACACTAGTGAAATGAATATTATTTTCCCTATTTATTTTTGAATTTATTTGATCAACTTTGCGTGCAAAAAATATAACGGACAATTCCATCAAATCTTTATAACTCATTATTTAAACCATGTATTTTGAACCCTTAGAACATACGCCACCAATATGACTGAAGGTTTTCAGTTTACTGATTCTATACTCTTCATTCCTTAAAATAATGTACCGCAATGTTGCCAATAAATCAGCGGCGGATACGCGATGAAGTGAAAGATGCTATGAAAAATATACAAATAGCAAGTATACGTTACTGTTTAGCGCCCTCTATTTAATTTAGTTGCGGTGAACTAAAACTATACGAATAATGCAACCACCAAACAATTCGACGGCCAACAATTTTTTGTCTAAGGGTTTTTTTGGATGAATTGAGAAGTTCTGCATAGGGAAACAATTTGACGGCCATATATGGCCATCGAATGTATGCGGCCGTCATAATGATGGTAAATTACAAATGTATGGTCGTCCAATTGATAGAAGGATATATATATATATATATATATATATATATATATATATATATATATATATATATATATATATATATATTTTTTTGATGAATTGAGAAGTTCTGCATAGGAAACAATTTGACGGCCATATATGGCCGTCGAATGTATGCGGCCGTCATAATGATGGTAAATTACAAATGTATGGTCGTCCAATTGATAGAAGGATATATATATATATATATATATGTATGTATCTATATATATATATATATGTATGTATCTATATTATATATATATATATATATATATATATATATATATATATATATATATATATATATATATATATATATATATATATATATATGTACCTATAAATTATTTAAAAGAGAATGTTAAGTGAACCTCTGCACCAAAAGAATTAGTAAGATGTTGGTTTTTGAAAATAATATTTTATCCTATCTAAAATGTCTCAAACCTAAAAAACCTTAATCTGAAAATTAAACATAAATATCAAATATGTCGGAGCCTGCTTGGAAGCGGCACGGTTCAAGTCAGACCACTTGAATAACTGTGTCACAAATTTTATTAAACAACTAAACAAAGAACAGAAGTTTACACTAAATAATAAAATAACAAAACTGCCGAATAACAGTTACTCAACAAAGGAACTAACAACTAACAGTTCTCCATCCACTAGCCCTCACAATCTTAACCTATTTTTTTATCGCGGGTGATCATACAATGAATCCCATCCCGTCCAGTGCTAGCTGACTTCGTTCCGCTCGCTTCGGATCCCCTTATCTTGTTTCTGTGTCCATATTAAAGAAATGGTTCAAATTTTAAACAATCATTAGTTAAAGCGAATAAACATATCATTTAAGATTTTTATATTAACATGATATCTTTGCTGTGACAGCAAACTTCCGTTGTTGGTATCAAGCGATGGCGCCAACAAATATTTTTGATGATTAAAAGTTGGACGTTTCGAAATACTCTCTGATTCTGTTCTCAACTTTTAATCATCTAAAATATTTGACACTTAAATTTCATTTTCAGATTAATATTTTTTAGGTGACATTTTTTGATAGGAAAAACATTTTTTTCAAAAACCAACCTCTGACTAATTCTTTTGACGCAAAGGTTCGTTAAACAGATTTTTTTTAACCAACACAGGTCTACAAAAAAAACATTTTTTGTTATAGAGATCTGACCCTACTATTCTTTAGTAAAATTTTCCGCTGAAGCCGAAAATGAAAAAAAAATTATCGTGTGGGTTCCCCCAGACATCCCAATTCTCCCCAAACATTAAAAAAATGCAACCTGGGCGAAAAAAACCTACCTATCTTTGGTAAAATTTTCCGCTGAAGCCGAAAATGAAAAGAAAAAAAGTTTCCATGTGGTTTCCGCAACACACCCTAATTCCCCCTTCCAAAATTAAAAAAATCCAAATTGGGCTTCAAAACATCGGACAGTGAAACTCAATTTTATCCTCGGAATGGCAAATTCAAACTGAATTTTATACAGGCGAAACTATTCTCATCTCATGCAATGTGTCCAGTTTTACCTTTACTGCCATTCACATTTCAATCTGTTCCATGGTAGGATATTTTTCAAAGACCTAACATAGGTGTTATCCCCGAAGTGGTGAACGCCTTGTCGTGGCCTCGGGGCTTGAGCTTCAATTGAATATTAATTGATATTTTTGGTCGTTCCAAATTTTCAATTTATATTCTCTTGGAGGGACCAAGTTTCACCTATGGGCTGGTACCCAGAAAAAAACCATCATGAAGAGTGCTAAAGGAAAAACATCTTACGCGACAGGGCTTCGGAAACCCAGAAGGGACAGGTCTAGAAGTGTGCAAGCGGGCTTCAACCGGTCATTATCCTGCATCCGTAATGCATCAGAGTTGGGTAACTTGGCAGCGATGCAGCGAATGCAACAAGCCGTCACAATAATTGCAGAACGTCTACAAATAGCTTTTGTTACATGTGTGGTAAGTGGAAATTCCACAAACAGTTGGAAAAAATAACACCAAGAATTGAAAATTTATACAAATATTGTTTTAATATAAATATCAAGAAGCACAATTGGACACCAGATCTAATTTGCTACGCTTGCGTAGGAGCTATGGATAAGAAGCAAAACGGTTCCTCACGTCTAGTTAGGTTAAAGGTTCCAATGATATGGAGAAAACGTCACTTTGAGTTTTGCCTATTTCAGGTTTAGTTTTAGTTTGCCTATCTAAGATTAAATTTGAATTTGCGCGTCTAAATTTAAGTTTGCATCTCTGAGCGTCAAGTGCGCCTGCTGCAGGTTTACTTTTTAGTTTGTCTATCCATGGCTTTGTTTTTTTCGTATTTCGGCTTCAGTGGAAAATTTTACTAAAGATAGGTAGGTTTTTTTCGCCCGGTATGCGTTTTTTTAATTTTGGGGGAAATTAGGGTGTGTTGGGGAACCCACATGGTAATTTTTTTTTTCATTTTCGGCTTCAGCGGAAAATTTTACTAAAGAATAGTAGGGTCAGGTCTCTATAACAAAAAAAAAATTTTTTTATAGACCTGTGTAATTTATAGTGGCTTAATACCCAAAAAATGAGAAGAAACATTATAGAATGCCACAAATAAATAACTATAGATAATTACCGTGTGTGTTAGCGCTTGACCTTCACTTGAAGAGTATTTATTGGAATACTGAAACAATATTAGTGTAAGGATCTAAACGAACCCAATCAAAAACTACCTTAAAATCACTCTCAAAGGTACCTACATGTTTTTAGTTTTATGGAATTTTGTCGAAAACTATTCACATTTCAAAAAAGTTAGACATACGGATTTAAAGGACAAAAAATATCTATCGATACAATTATATACACAGTTTATTTAAATGCATGTATAACCTCAAAATCTACGACAAAACTGAGAAATGTATTTTACGAAAGGAGAATGGACATAATATGTTGCGCTATTTAGTTCATTTTACACATACTCATTTTGAAATTGCTCACAAAACCTGTATACTTACAAATGAACAGTGGTAGCCGATTTCCTATTTACATAGGTATACCTGAACGCATCGATATAACTTCGTGGTCGAGCGGATGGGAGATTTACCTCTCACTCTGAAGTTCTGGGTTCAATCCCCGGTCGAGGAGTTAGGATGTTTTCTAAACCAGAAATAAATCTTATCATTCTCGAACATTGGGTATATTCCAATTTTCTCGGCACGAGCATTATTATTACAAACTCCAAGTAGTGTAACCAAATCTAAATATTCTTGATTGCTGTACCTTCTGGGCATTATAATAAGTATGGAAACTTAATTGTTTACCATTGAACGTCGGTTTAAATTTGAAATATTTTATTGATATTGACACATAAAATGTCGTATTCTGTCTTCGTCAAGGGTGACTTGATTATAAACTATCTTTACCTGAATACCTATTTCAAAAATTGATTTGCAAAAATACCTTCATTGCGATCTTTAAGATGGCCATAATTTCGTAAGGAGTAACTTTTTTAAAATTTTGACATAAGTGATTTTCGACTTATTTTTGGTCATAGAGTCTAACGCCGGTGGCTGGGGAATTAATTTTGGGACACCCTGATTTTTTATGCACTATAAAATGTATTTAACCAAACACATTAAAAAAAAAACGCAAAATGATTGTAAGATGTTAGTTCATAATGTATATCAATGTTTAATGTAAGAATATGCAATTTAATGTTAAGTTTGTTATTGTCAATAAATAAATAAATTAAAAAAAAAAATAAATACATAAAAAATAAATTTAAAAAGATCTAGCCCCTTAGTAAATTGTTGGTGACAACCTAAATAAATTTTATCAGATTTCTACCCACGAATTTATGACCAACTCTCCTGAGCTACTGGAGCTACATATGACTGACATTTTTCACAAGAAGTCAATATTTGTGGAAATGTACAACTTTGAACGTGGCTCACGGCTAAATTATAAAAAATAAATATATACCGTCTTGGACTTTTTTTTTTGAGAATTTTGTCCTCTACAATTTTGGTCCTATTAAGTTTTGACCAATATCTCTCCGGTCAATTAAATCTGAAACTTTGGATCACTATACCCAGTTTTTAATTCTGAATAACTATCAAATATTTTCAATCACTACCTAATTATTGTCAACTTAACACAGAAAAATTGTCTCTCTTTTTTGGACTATATTCCAGAAATTCAGACAATATTGTTAGTTCCGCTCGATGTATACACAATGCAGAGAAACTTTTGAATAATAATTTATAATCATCGGAAACCTAAAATTTTTGTTTTAAAAGTAGCTGTTATAAATTATTAGTGAATAGTTCCTAATTTATATGTCGTCGCGTATCTATATTTAATAATTTTTAAATAGCAGTAGAAGGAGACTGAATTCCTACAATGGATTCAGTGCAGTTATTTTTCTGATTTACATTATTCAGCATTGTATGTTCAATATCCATAAATCCTATTTACATCACAATATTAAATTTGCATAATATTTACCTTCCACGTTTTTTGTGAGGTTATAATTCTTACTTCGTTACGAAAATTTTGCAGAATAGAAGTTCATTTTGATTCAAATATTGAGGAAGCCTTATCGAACAAAATTAAATTATAGGCATTCTCAATTTATGATTATCTTTTATAAAAGCGTCTCATTTGTATGTGGGTATAATAATTAAATAAACTTCTCTTTAAAAAATATTCTAAAAAGCAATTGCCAAATAATGAAATTTACATGCAGCATTGTTATTTGAAAATTCAATAAAAAAGTGTAATAATGAGAATGGTGGAAAAAAGGAAATGTTTTTTATTATCCATAAAAGAAATTCTTCATAAAAACTTTTTATATATTCGTGCAAGGATCGATTCTAGATATATACAAATAATTAGAAACATTTATAAAAATGCGTTAATGCATGTTAAAATCAATGAATCGACTACGGCCAATCAAATTTTAATCTAATGGGAATTAAGATAAGATGGCACTATCTCACCCAAACTATTTACTTCGAAGATATTTTCAAGGAATTAGATTAAAACAAGCCTCAACAACCATAGGATTTAAATAAATTTAAAAATCGAAGTCTATAGTGAATGCATTCTGCAAGTCGATACATATGGGCTCAACCGTATTTCTCACAAAATGCTACACCAGTGAACTCAGAACAACACAAAGAGCAATAGAATGATTCATGCTTTGTATTTCACTTAGAGACAAAATAATAACCGAAGGTATTAGGAATAAAACAAAGGTTACAGACATTATAGAGGGAGTGGCAAAGATGAAATAGAGATCGGCAGGACATGTGCATTAGACAACCCGAAAATAGATTGATACGAAGAACCACAGAATGAAGGCCAAGGCAAACGAAGAGGTACAAATATGGATGACCTAAAAAAATATGGGTAGACGATATTAGAACCATATCAAGTAAGTAGCACGAGACAGAGACCAGTGGAACGACTTAGAGAGATCTACTTCCAGGAGTGGACAAATACAGGTTGAAAAAGAAGAAATTAAGATGATACTAGTTTCAACTATCTGATAAACCTCAAATAGTCATAATATATCCACAAATATTTCTAAACATATAATACGGTTTTTAGGCTGGCTTTTTTAAGATAATTCTTATAAAATATATTTTTTTCTGCAACCATCTAGCAAGTTAACTGTTTCTAGTAAATTTTTTAATGGCCTAGCCTGGAAAATGACAAAAGGGATTGGAGAATATATTCCGATGAATTATGTCACTTTTGGTTGTCAACAATAGGGTAGGTATGTGAATTAAGAACTCTAGATAACAGCGTCTGACATCTGTCAGTTGAATTTTATGAATTTTGTTGACAAAAGCTTTCAAGTTTAAAAAGTCTTTTGAGAGTAGCAAAAACGGTTGCAGAAAAAATATTATACATAACACACCCGGGAAAGTGCCTTTACTAGGTTCGTCAGCTTCCTGCCAGCTTGTTCTATAAAGAATCACTTTCCGGTCTTGTTATGTAAATAACTATTTATTTAACTGTATCTCTTAAAAGTGAAAGTTTAAATTGATATTCTAATATTTGTCATTTTAATAATTATCATTTAAAGTGACTTCTTCCTTTTCCATTAAAGACAAAGTTATAATAAATTCTTTTTATTATTCAACTGTTTTCCGATTTTTCACGCTGTATTATATCTACCACCCAGATACTCCTACTATTTATTATTTCTGAGTGATTGATTTAACAATTCTTATAAAAAATTACGTGTAGGTATAAGAATTTAAGTGTTAACAATTGTTTTAGTGCCAACTTGTTAAACAATTAAACATGTAACATGCAAGCAGAAGATTATTTCTTGTTATGAATTAAATTTAATTAAAATCCTTTCAACTGGAACAGATAATGTGGCTTTCAAACCTTCGCACTGCTTAACTGACATCAATATTAAGCCAATTTCGAACCAATATTGACCTGGAAAATAAACATGGTGTTATTGAGTTATCGCAAGTTATCTATATTTATGAAAGTAAGTTTTAGGAAACATTATAATACATGAATAACTTTGAATCAAGTTATTGATGAGACTATTGCATCCTTTGGTAAGAAATTGGTGACAGTAATGTTGATTGATTTAGGAAATTTATATTATCGATCAAGACTCTATTTCTTTTAAATGTAAATGGTATTGGTGGTGCTGTCGTCACACAAAAGTTCCAACCAACTTTTTAAAATTTTAAATTCAACATCACAAGTAAAATAACCGCTTCTATTTGTAGGTACTTCGAGGCACCTAATGCATAGGAGGATACACATTTAGAGATACGAACACAACTACGCCTCTAATTCTTGAGCGACTTGATTTCTTGTAAGTTTCGAGGTTGTATCCTCAGTTAGATTTGCGACCTTGTAAAAATTCAAAATTATTTATTTCAAGATTGTACTCGGCTTCCGTTTTGGATTTGTTCTTCAATGTCCAATATAGGCCAGTGATAACTTATATTAAACGCCTACTGTTTAGCAGTAAGATACCAATATTTCATGTCAATCAAATGATGTATAACAAAATTGCGGAATTCTAAATCGCATCTTCGTCTTTATATGCTTTCATTTACTTTTGTCAGCACTGATGTATTGAAAGTATTTCAAACACTAGTGATCTTGTGCTTAGTTGTGGGTTTTTTGTTATTATGGACACAATTTCGTCTTCTTTTTCAGCAGATTTTACTTTACCTGTTTTTTTTTTTGGTAAATTTCTGAAAAGTTAGCTAGAAGAGATTCGAACTTCTTAAGAAATGTTTGTTTTAACGATGAGGCAACATTTTCACTAAACAGTGACCGGATGCTTGTTATTATTGTGCATAACCCAAATAATTAATTTATTATAGTTTCTAGATATATGTATACGAAGCAATTAAATTTTTAAAAAGTATACATTATTACATCCTAAAAGTCAGTACAGGAAAATTAGCCTCCAAACTCAAAATTATGAACGTACTGCTACTCGCTTGAAATATCCAAATCCAAATATCTAGTAATTTTAACGTTGTTAAATTGGTGGTAACGATATGTTTTTTTTGCATTTTGCATGCATGCGATATGTCATGTAATATTTTTTGTTAACCTCGTTGGCCTTAAATAGGCAGTAAATTTGGAAGTCTTCTTTTTCTGTCAAGAAATTAATAAAGATCATTTTGTAAAGCACATTTGATTTTTTGGTTGCTTCGAAGATAGTTTCGGATAAAATTGTTTATTACTTTATTTTGTTAATTAATATAGAAGTATTGATTGCTTTCCATTTGTAAATCGAATTTATTGGCAAACTAAACGTTCAGATTTGCTGGGTAAGTTGTAATTTATAATTTCTTCCATTAACGACCACGTGTTTGAAGATTAACTTAAATAACTCTTGTTCACGATTTATTATAGACATTTTGGTACTTACCGTTTTGGTACCTACACGATTTGGTACCTACAGTTTCTTGGTAAGGTACAAAATCTTATACCTTATTTTTGGACCGAAGTTTTGGATATATGATGTTGGATTTTGGAATTTGGCAAATAATTGATTTTGGAGATTATATTATACTGCCTACTGCTATTATTGAACTCATAAACAGTATTGTGTCCTGGAAAATTTTACACGGTATACATTTATTTGGAATATTCAGTTGGGGAAATCCTAATATAGGTTTACGTACTCCACCGTAGTTGGTTCTTGTCAAACCAGCTCAAGCATATTACTTTGGGTTCTGGGGCTGCCTGCGCTGCTGTATTTTAAGATAAGTGCTATAAATTTTCAGTCGCAGAAATTCGCATTTTTGGAACAACATAGTCCTTGTTATACGACAAAAGAATTTTCAATATAAATTTCATTTTAACGTGTTATGTTTGTTATCGGACAAAAATTGTGTTAGGTACCACATTTACGACGAAAATTTTAATATTTTTCATGCTGGTTACAACTCGATGGAGCTCCAGATCATTATAATGGACCAGCTAGTAACGAACTGAATAATATTTTCGAAAACAAGAAGATAAGGTATTCGGGTCTATGAAGTTGGCCTGCCAGGTCTCCCCGACTTGACCCTGATGGATTTTTACCTTTAGGCCATATAAAGAGTGAAGTCTATCGTACCGCGGTAAACAACAGAGTGGAACTGCTGGTCATTTGCGGGTTTGAACTGAAATAGAAGTGCAGCACTCCGACTTTCATTTAAGTCCAAACACAATCAATGGACAGAAGGATTCTAAAATATTTAGAGGTTAACAAATAATATTTCGAAGAGTTTAATTGACGTTTTGTTATAAAATTTTTATTACAAAAATAAATTATAAAATGTTCATTATAAAATATCATTTCATTGATAAAATTAGAGAATCGCAAATATTTAAAGAACATTTTTTTGGTATAAGGAAATGATATATGGTTAGATGCACTTTTTTCTTCTACATCTACAGGTGTATTTAATTATGTATGGTGCTATTTAAAAAAACACTTTTTTGCTGTTTTTGTGTGGTCGACAAATGTTAATTTTAAAAACTTTTAGTGGAGATTTTGATAATATTCTTGGGTAGATAATGATAGATAATAAAATCGAAATAAATATTGTGAAATGCGATGGTACAAGATTTTCTTAGGCATTAATTAATAACTTTCTCTCATGTTACTTTATTGTATATTACTAATTATTTGCAAAATGCAACATATTTATGTACTCGCGTAATTAACTGAAACAGCAAAGAAAACCTTTATTTTAAATGTGGGTGGATGTGCGACATATGCGTGCCGTCATGTTACATAAGCTGTATTGTCATATTTTAAATGTAGAAAATGAGTACTTAATTAATAAAGAAGTTTAAAATAAATTTTCCATAATTAAACCGATTAGATAGAACTACCCAAGCAACATTTTACCAACTACCGACTACTTTTTCACTAATTCCGACGTCAGAATTATTACAAATAGTAGTCGAGTAATAACTTAAATTTTGTAGTTGTAATACGACGTCGAACCAAATATTGCGCCGACCTCGCAAACCTACTGCTTAAGTCTGGACGATTTACCAACGTTGATTTGTCGTTGGAAAACGACTTAATAGGGTTTGAATGTTTTCAAGTCATTATCCAACGTTGATGAGACGTTGACAACTGACTAAAATAGGTATGGTTATATTTTGAATAACTTACCAACGTTGGTTAGACGTTGATAACTGACTAAAATAGGTATGGTTAAATTTTGAGTAACCTATCAACGTTGGGGTAGACGTTGGTGACTAACTGAATAGGTCAAGTTTGTTATGGAACACTTGCCAACCTTGGTTAGACGTTGGTTAGTGGTTTAATAGGTTTGGTCCTTTTCAGTTATTAACCAACGTTGGTTAGACGTTAATGACTAACTTAAGTAGCTCCGATTAATTTTTCGGCAATACACCTACTTCTGTATAACGTTGGTAACCGACTTGATAGGTAGCTACATTCATCTCAAGTAACATTTTAACCGACTACCGACTACTTTTTTACTAATTATAAGGTCAGAATTATTACAAATATTAGTCAAGTAACGTCTTAAATTTTATAGTTATGATACAACGTCGGAGCAACGTAGCTTGAACCTCGCAAACCTACTATTTACATCTAGCACATTTACCAACATTGGTTTGATGTCAGAAATCTACTTAATACGTTGAGTGTGTTCTTAGATTATTATCCAACGTTGATTAGACGTTGGTAACTGATTAATTAGATTTAGGTAATTTTTTGGGAAACATTCCAACGTTGGTTAGACGTTGCTGACTGACGTAGTCGTCTAGCAACGTCTGTTGGACGTTGGTGTTCGGCTTTTGGTCCTTGGTCTAACATAACTTCAAAATCAATGTCGATAATTCAGGTATTGATAGATATTTAGTAAAGATTTATACACCAACTGCAAGAGACGGTCGATATTATCGTGATTGTTTGGAATGAACGTTAGTGTTAGTGCAGATTTCTGCACCAAAGCCTACTAAAAGTTGGTGCAGGTAAAATTATTTAACCGTGAAGTCGCTATTAGTAAAAATAGTTGCACTTATTCCGCCTTCGCCATATTTTCTGGTTCCACAGAAGGAAATAATAGGCGGCTATGTTGATTATGTGTACAATTATTTTAAATACACAAAATTTGCCTCTTTTTTTTAAATAAAGTAAGCAAAAGAGTTTTTATTTACTCGTAAAATTAATTAAACAATATTTCAACTGCGCTTTCTTTGGAAACGGAAAATATTTTTTGAAAGTAAAAAAATAAAAATAGTACTTTCGTTCTTAAAATAAACATTATTCTTATAGGTTCACTATATTTTTCGACCTAGTTTATATATATGTATCAATCAAATTTCTTTCGTTTCAGTTTTTACCTCACCAGATTTATTAAAATGTTATTCGAAGTATTTTGTATATAATACGTACTCAATGATAAACACGCCTTATCCATTTTATATAAATAGATAGGTACGACAAATAGAATAATATACAAAATTGCTTAGTTTCACTACCTACACCCGACTTTTGTAGGTTAGATTAAGGGCAAATTTTAAATAAGGTTGGTAATAGGCTGACAACCAACTTAAGCCGACGTAAAATTTGGTGAACATTTGGTCGGTAATCACAACGACTAAAGTCGGTCCTCTACGTCGAATCGACCCATATTTTATTGACCAGATTAGTACAAATATGGGTCATCCCGACGTTTTGTGTACGTCGCACACCGACTTATAGTTGCGAACAGCAACGTCGGTTCGTCGTCAGAATGTTGCTTGGGTAAATAACAAATCATTTGAATCTTCAATTAAATAAATTGGGAAGATTTCGACTTTGGTACCTATTTAGGTAGTACTTCTAGTATTTATTTACTATTTTGTAAATATGACAAATTTTTGCGATATTTAACTGTTTTAAAGTTTTATATTTATTTTGTATTGTAAAAATTTTTGTATGTCTATACAAAGTTGCATGCAGGATAAAACATAAATATTTATATATTTTGCAACTTGTAACGAAATTGCAAGCCATTTCATTCCAGTTTGTTGGTGTTCCACGATGAATTAAGTTTCTGCTAGTCTAGTCCAGATGGCACCACTGATTTCTACTGGAACAGTTGATTTTGCAGATTTTTGCACTAAATATCTATCTATCTTTATTGCTCATACTCTACTCTCAAATGTCTGTCTCTTTCCAAACTATAACCGAATTTAGGTGGGAGAACAGAACGGAGCTTCCTTCTTCTTACTAGGGCAGCCAGAGACAGTGGTTGTCTCTGGTGCCGCGTTCTGATAGAAACCATCTCTAGTTCTGCGGTCTGGTAAGATTTATATGTTTTCTGGTATTATCTTGTGATTTTATGCTCATCATTATTTAAAAAGTTGCTATACTGATTTAAAGTACCTTTGAGGTAATTTTCATAATAATATTGTACCGTAGTTATCTTAATTTACGCCTTGGGCGAATTTGCTTTTCGGTGATCAGTTCACCTTGGGTGTTCTTGGGAACAGCCATCATTAATATTGATTAGTATCAATTTATCGTGCCTTGCTGGCAATTTATCTAATATCCCTTTGATATTGTAATAATTTCGTGTTAATTTAAACTAACTTTCGGTTATTGTAAATTTTAGATTTACTCGGCAACGGATGTCGCCATTTTGTATCGTAGTTAGTTGTTTTCTGTCTTTGTATCTTGATGTTTTAAGTCACTTAGCTACGTTGGTAGCGCTCTCTAAACAGTGGTGACTGGTGACATTTGGAGATGGGTACACCTGGTTGGACCAAACCAGCAAACCTATTTGTTTATAACCATTGTGAAAATTATCTAATTTGGTGCATTTGTTTTGTGGTGGATTATTTTATACCAGTGCATATATTTATCAACCAGACCTCAGAAACGTAAGGTTTTTCTAAATTTAAAATATCGACTGCTTCCTTGAACGTTTACTTAGTATTTAACCATGAACGCTGCTCTAGTGGAACGTTGCCTAGTTCTCTGGCAAAAGATACCTGCCTAGTTATCTGGCACTTGATTAACTGTTAATTATCTAAAGTAAACATATAGTCAAGTATATATCTTTATTTAACTTTATCTGCTATTCATTAGAACCTCTCTCCGAGGAACCAATAAATGATTTATTTTAACGTTACCTTTAATTTGAAGAACTCTCATATTGTTTTATATTTAGCAAATATTTATTTACATTATCTTTCTAGTTGTCTGTCTGTATACAGACATTCCAAATTCTATTTTCTTGAAGATTAACTTCTTTTAATACAAAAATATCTTAACATTTAGTGAATACCTATTTCACTTGTTTATTATCGTAGCTACACTTAGTTTATTTGTTGGACTAGTATTTTGTCTGTTTAACGTAACTTTTATTAATACTTAAGTTAGTTGAAGTCTTCAACTTCCTAAAATATTATAGGATACCGATCCTAATTTGTTTTGTTTGCAATTTACTCTGTAAATTAGTGTTAACTCATTTTGTCTACGTAGCTGGACAATTCAAACGTCACAGCTTTTAACTTTGTTTTGCCTGTAATATTGATCTCATAAAACTCTCCCCTTTTTATGTTAATACCTGGACCAAGAGAAGAGGATAACGGATGGATCGAACTGATCATTATATACTGGGTGGAGCAGGAAAATTATATTTTATACAACTGGCATTTTTTCTCAAGGGTAACTGCAGTACTGTCAGTGGTGAGTCAAATTGACACCGAATCCATTAAGAGCCTAGCCGTTGGTGAATTCTTCGCTGGACTAACACATTGGAAGTTACGTAAGATCTTCGTCCCCAGTAAACATTTACATTTGGTCAGAAGAAATTTGTGAGAGATCAGGCATTTAATTTTTCTTTCTCTTTCAATTACATATTTTTGTTGTGTAGTTAATTGTTGGTCTTCAACCACAATTAATTTTTTTGACTTGTAAATATTGTGTACATATACTAGTCTTGATTATACTTTTTATAAAATAATATCTTTTTATTCAACTTCCTTACCAGCCGAATTCAAGTTTTAACGTTATCTTTACCTTTTAAAGTAAAATTTTAATTATTTGGTACTTGCAAAAGTCCTGGCGCCCAGCCTAGATTTTGGTGATAACTCAAATCAATCTAAGCCCTTATTCACGACCTGCTCACTGAACTACAGGTTAATAAGTACAACCCCCAGCTTATTGTGTTATGCCAACAATTGGACGGGGGGGTGTTGCAAACTTCAGTACAGTACTAATGTTCTTTTCTGGCGTGTATTATTGATTCCTAAAAGTTGTCAAACAAAAACGCCTCATAATTTTTTATTGTAAAACGTTAAAGTTTGTAATGAAATAAATATGCTACAACTTGGGACACGCTAATAGGTAAATTTGGCAACACAACAGTCTTCGGTTTCATTGGCTGCTTGTGTTCCGGCGTACCTAGGCGGATGACGTTGTAGGACTAAAATTTAAAACTTTCTTATTATTTTTCCCTCTTTTATTTGGGTCTAAAAATCCTGAAAAAATTTAGTGAAGTTATATTTTCAAATGTTATCGAATATGCAAATAAAAAATTTTGGAAAACACCCATTAAAATGTTTTAGTCAACTATTGAAACGTTCATTAATAAAACACATCGTCCAAATAATTCTTGTTTAAATTTACCATTGTATGGTTTAAGGAATCTCCCCAGACATTAAAACTTTTGTATTTTATTATAGGTAAAGTGCGTTTACTTACAGGAAGGTACAGTAAAATAATTGATATGCACAGCGCGTTGTCACTTGCTTTAAGGAAACGGATCCTGGTAGCGGTTTTATCCAGTGCTGTGATCTATCCCAGGCCTTGTTTGTAGCAATTATTTCAGTCCTTAATTAGATTATTTAGAGGTACCTGTTTATTATTATGTTGCTTTGCAAGATCATTGTTGTATATTTTCCTAGATATATAAATATAATGAAGTTAAGCATTTATATTCAATGCTTGTAAATATATATGGTATACTTATAATTTAACTAAAATAAGAATTATTTTCATCCATTTTAATATTTATCACACTTTCATTGAAAAGAAACAAAAAAATTCTAGAACACTACGAACATAAATCAGTGAACGAAAAAGGCAAGAAGTAACTGGTTAAATAACAAATGAAATGTCAATGCATCAACGACCTTTTTTTTTTCATTTTAATGGAAGACTCAGCTATATTAAAACATAAAAGAGGTTATTTTATTTTCTCTATACGTTCCGAAAACTAAAAGCAAATAAATATCTAACATATTTTAAAAATTGTAACAAAGGTTTTCACGGAAATAAAATATGTATTAATATACATTTAAAAAAAATATTAACATAAAACATAAAACACACCACATAAATTAGACAACCCCCAAACTAAAGCCGAGGCTGCACGGACAGGGGTTACATAGTTGAAAAACCCGCGGACACACATAACACATAACTAAACCCTTCGAATTTGTCAGAATCGAAACCGAGAATTGACCCCAGGAGTCAATAGGCAGTAAACCAGCTACGTTTGTCACTTAACGCTCAGCCCACTGCGTTACCGAGCTACCTAATTTCTTTAGATAAATGGATAATAACGCGTAATTTTCTGAATATTGTTATGACTAGAGTTGGGCGTAATAATAGTTGTTCATTCAGTGGCATTACGCGGCACATATTTATTTATCATCATAACAATTGCTACAATTATGATGTATAGTTGCTTACTTTTTATTTTTCTTATACAGAAGGTAGCACAACGATTCGAATACCCCACGAAAAGACATTTAGCATAGGTGACATAGCTTATAATACAAATGATATCCATAAAGTTTATGAGGAATGTATTCAAAATTATTAATCTAAAGAAACAGGCCGTTACATTCTTTAGTACACCAAATTATAACTGTTCAATATGGTGAAGTAGTGGGGATATAGGCTATGTTACACTTAACTGCATGAATGAAAACACAGCGGATACCCTCCCCTCATGTATATTTAAATATAGTGAAAAAAAGGATGAAAAACAGACAGTAACTATCCAGCCCAACTCCATTGACACGATTGACCAAAAATGGATATCTTATGTTGTCTACGAGTTCATAGGCACAACAAATTTAAATCAAACATTTAGTTGTATATTATCATGATTATAGACAGACATTCAGAAGATAAACAGATAAAACCATGAAGAGACGAACACTGTTATTAATACGCGCAATTTACATTTGAGTGTTGGCAGCGGAGGGGGGTACACAATCTTGAATTGGTGGGTGCAGTTCACCACAGCCGACATGACACTGCAGTCTAGCTGTCTTTGTACGTTATTGTAGTCAAGTGATTCGGTATTCTCGGGTGTGTAATACACCGTCGGCCAATAATCAACGGATAAAAGTAAATTACAACTAATGACCGTGTTCGCACTTTCGTGGTTTTGTCTGTACTAAACATACATACAATAGGTATGTTAAACAAACTCTGATCATATAAAAATTTAGAACATATTTAGACAATGCCACTTAAAAACTAACGGTGAGATATAAATTTTAAATTTCTATAATGTGGATTGGCTCTAGAATATATTTTAAATAATAATTGATAAATTATTATCTAGGACCATAAAATACTGTTAAGACATATTTAGCTATTTTGTAACTTGAACTTGTAAGTTAATAATTTGTAACAAGGAATTCATTTCTTTTTAAAAAATATGACATCGAGAAGTGCAATAATAATATGGAAGTAACGATAAATACTATAATTAATATATTTTCCATTATAAAGAAAACAGATAAATTATATAGGCATTTTGCCGTCAAATAATTAAAAAACACTTATAACAATGTGACGATGTAACAATGTGAGACTTGTGACAGTATGCATATGATGAAAATGAAGAAGAAATTAAAGAAACTGGTCTGACCAAGACTAAAGTAGAGAAATAAGGCACTGAAACAATGCTCTGTCAGAATAGACTAAACTGTAGACTCCAAACAACGTATTTAAAATACATACTTTATCTGGGAACTTCTGGTTATTCATTGACAAATAACATGTATTTTGGTGTTTTTTTATTTAAATCGAATAAAGTTATTAACTTGTTACAAAGAAAATATTTTTTGTATTCATCTGTAACGGTCCATTTTCTCAATTAGTAATTTGTACCACATTTGTTATCAATTAACTAAAATGGTTTGAATTATACATCATACTCCAGACTCGCTTAAAATAATTTTATTATAAATTACTGTATTCCCCTATGTAGTGACGCTACTGTGCGAATGGCACGGAGAGAGAACAATTTAAACTAGCGCGACGGTCGGATGTTTTTCGCGAAGTGAGGGGGAGATTGCTTTTTGGTGCGCATCGAATAGAGGCTGGGTGGCCATGGTGAACTGTGGATCGCAGGGCGAAGTACCTGCCATTATTTGCGTAGTGTTGGCAGATGAATTTCACCGAATGTGCGTACTAAGTTGTTGCTAGTTTGCCCGAGCTGAAGAGATATAATTTTCGTGCTCCCATGCTAAGGAGTTGCTCTTTGGAAGATGAGTTTGTGAGTAAGGAGAGATATGTTGATTCTGTGCCGATCCTTGGTAAGGTTATTTTAAACAACATTATGGTATACTAGGTACCTAGATATAGCTAGCAGTTCTCACCGGTAGCAACTGGAAATGCCAGCCGGAGTGAGAAATTAAGTTACATTATTGATTTGCAAATAGTACAGTGAGTATGAACTTTAAACACAAAACTAGTTGAATATCTGTCCCTTAAGAGCAGCATTTACGTACTGAGAGACTGATGGACATAGTTACCCGTTTTCCTTTTTTTCGGTAACCGTAAACTTTTAATTAAACAAAAATTTTGATATAAAAACTTAAAAAAAAGATGATGCCTAACAGAACTGATTAAGTGAGCTATACATTTTAGCGTTAAGTTATTAATTTCTCTATTGTCTTATGAGTTTGTTTAGTTCTAAGTCCTTTGATTATTATTGTCTAGTAAATTATTTGCTTCCTCGCCCTGGAAGGGGAGTCACATTTCATACTTGTTGTGAATATATGTATTTGTTTTGAGACTTGTTTTATTTTAGCTAACCATTTATGCCATTTATTTAAAATAATAGGGCAGAAAAAGCCTGAGTTATACATCCTAATAAGCTAAAGAATCTACCTCTAATAAGAACGAATAACTATTTTGAGAGTTCAGAAATAACGTTATTCTTAGAACACATCTGTCAGCCATTGGTTCCATTAGAAATTTACATTATACAAATTATTACTCTTATTCTTAGGCACCAAATATGCTGTCGAAGTTTGTCGCCTTTGTTTGCAATCACCCTGTATATTAATCCACTTCTAAATGTGGCCTTCAACTTTGAGCTCGACGTTTTCTTGAACACATTTTATGTAACGCACAACAAGATAATGAGATTCATTGACAAGTTATATTTCTCCATACTCCTCTTTTCGTTATATTAATAAAAACAAACGCCAGCTCTTCTTGTCTTTCCGGTCAATAAAAAAGAAAAAACGTTTGCCCTAGTCAACATTATTTTTTATAAGGTTTAGTAGACTTAATAATACAAACCGCTTGTCGCAGTTAATATCCAGAATTAAATTTCTTTTCGTTTTTATGGCTTTGATTTGTGTCTTGCTTGAACTGTTCTTCCACACTATTAATTCCTTAAAGTTAGTTGAGGGAATATTTTTTTATATATTGTGATGAGTGTTTTACATAAAGTGATTCTCTGCGAGTTATTTTATCAACAAAATTTATATTATCTTGTGACAGTATAGACGGATAGCTATAACGTTTTTCATGATATACAGTATGCATAATTTATGTTTCTAATTTGCAAGGAATTGATATTCACGTTAGATTTTTCAACTACATAAAATTTGTTGTTCTATAGGTTCTCTTCCTTTTAACTATATTTGTTAAATTATTGTTAAACGTGAAGCTGTTAGAGTGCAAAACAGCCGCTGAATTATCAATCTAGTCATAAAATTTTACTTGAAAATTTCAAAACAAGAACAACTCGTAAACAGGCATATGTTTCCTTAATTGTCCCTCAGGTCACCATAGTAACTGCTTGAAAATCTAGGATTTTATAATACGTGAAGATCGTCGAGGCCCTACAGTTTAATGTGGAATCCGAACCACATCTAAAGTATCAACAATTATACACCGTGTGCAAAAAGTATGGAATAAATTTAATATTTTTTGAATATTTTTTTCAAAAAACCCTCGGAGATCAATTTTAATTTTAAATTGCATATCTTCTCAAACGAAAATCATTTTTTTTATTTTCCACCACCACGTCTCCGCCCAGCCCAGCTAGATATTTTTATAAGCTTTCTAATGACGTAAAATTTGAATCCACTGCAGAGTTTCTTAGGTAACTACCAATTTTTCTCTTTGAAAATTTGTATAAGAACTAGGATAGCTCATTTATTATAAAGAAATATGCTATTTTATTTTGCAATTCACCATCCAAACAAATCACAATATCATTAACAAAAGTATCTAAATATTACAAAAATAAAAAGAAATATTTCAACACAGCATCAGAGCAAGTGCTCAAACTGTTGCCCATTAACGACTTAGCAACACCCTAATCTAAGAACAAACACATTTCCAGCTCAATTTTTTCCCTAGGTTCATCCAAATCGCTAGGTCGGTTTTTGTAAGCACGACTTTTTTGGATACCCCTTAGGAAAAAATCCAATGGCGGTTGGTCTGGAGAACTTGTCGGCCAATCAATGGACCTTCGCCTACCAATCCATCGATCAGAAAAGTTTTATTATGGTATTGGCGGACAAAATCAGCGGTGGAGCACCATCTTGTTGAAAATAAATTTCGTCGTCAAATGCATTGGACCTTTCATGGTCTCTACAAATCGCGTAGAGATTTTCCTTTGTCCAATATCTACAATTATGTCGATTCACTGTGCCATTTAAAGTAAAAGTTGATTCATCTAAGAATAATATATTCATTTGAAACCTTTCATTATTATCATACCTATCTTGTAATTATTCACAAAACTGTGTCGATCGTCGGCATCATCATTAAGCTCGTGTAAGTGATTTGTTTTATACAGATGGCATTTTTCTCTGTGTAATATATTCCACACTTCCTTAAAACTCTTATAAAGTTAAAACAATACAATTTGCCTATATTCCTGAATTTTATAACGACCAGTTCTTTGGAGATTTTTTTTTAATTTTACCCACGGTGGATTGACTCATAGGTGTTTGCTCAGGATATTTACTATTAAACAAATTGTACATGTCAAATTGCGTTCGAGTTTGAGCAACTGTACTAATGTAAAAACTTTTACAACTGAATTTAATATTCGATTCTTTTTGCCCAAAAATAAGTATAAAATTAGTAAAAAATATCAATCGTAAGATTCAAGTCATGAAAATCAAAAAAAAAAAATTTTATCGAAAAATTTTATAAAAAAATTGTTCCTTAAGTGTGTAAACTAGTTGCTACAATTTATTCAAATTATTAATAATTATTAATAGGATTATCTTAAAGATTCATAAGCACCGGTGAAAAAGTATTTAAAAACTTGTTCTCGTAAGCTAATAAACAAGTATTTTCATACAGAAAATAATTGTTGGGGTAGCTGAGGAGTAGGGTGGTCCTTATCTTTTGACTTTCGAATTATTTTGATCTCACCAACTAAAATTGTTCCTTTTAATGATGTAATACGGTATGTAAAATTTAATCTTAATCGGATAACGTTAACCTGTGCCCCAAGGCTGTAAGTAGACTGTATTTCCATCTATAATTACTATGTAACTAATATTTAATGTTAACAAATTCAAAAATAGGTCGAAAACTTACCCAAAAAAAAGTTGTAGAAATTTCTCGGTAATTCAGTAAGAATTATGGCAAATAAGGAAATGGGGTGAAGAGGATAAAGGATATAATCCTACTTTTTCGACACAATACCAAACAACTATTTATCACAACACAAACAATATGTAATTGTAATTTACTTCGGTAAATTTAACTTTCAATTTTCACACTTTCACACAAAATTGCTGTAGTTGCTACTAAATACTGCCGCGACCATATCACCAAAGATACCCGCGTGCAACTTAAACCTTTAAGTTTTGCCAACTATGAAAATGAAAATAACTAAGTTTAAAATCCAAATTAATTCTTGTATATGCATATTTTAAAAGGCGCGTCACCATTTCCTCCGGCCTTTGAAAATTTATTTTCAAATACACTAAAAAAATCAAAGCAAAATATCTGCATTAAACATTAACTAACAGTAAACACTTACTACAAAATAACAAAATGAAAAGAATAATAAGAAATAAAAAGACATCCAAAAAACAGCGTTCTCGGTGGAGAATGGCCATTACGAGTTCGTTCGACCTAAAAAACGCACTTTCAACCTTTCAGCGCGTAATGGATCCTCTTAGGCATTCAAAACGAGCGTTGCCTCATCTACATGGACGATATTATAATATATTCCCCCCAAAAGACACGAACACATATTCAGGTTAACAGAAGTTTTCAAACGATTAAGAAATGCTAATCTTAAATTTGCAACACCCCCGTCCAATTGCTGGCAAAACACAAGTAGCTGGGGGTTGTACTTATTTACCGGTAGCTCAGTTAGCAGGTCGTGAATAAGGGCTTAGACTGATTTGAGTTCTCACCAAAATCTAGGCTGGGCGCCAGGACTTTTGTATTATTAAAAGTTTTTGATTGAAATTCACAAACTGCATTCTGTTGGTGATATAGTTTTTATACCAGGCAAGTGAAACTGTATCTAACCCTATAAATTGTAATTTTACTATTGATAGTTCGAAATTTACCAAATCTAATGCTTTACTCTGATCGAGTAAGATAAGAAACGTGACCTGTGTTTTATCCATTGCTTTGCTTACGTCATCTATAACTTTTAGTAGTACAGTTTTGAGTACCGTGTTTACTGCGAAATCCGGATTGCAAATTTGGCAGTATACTTGTTTTTTTCTAAATAATGTTTTAATTGATAAACAACTACTTTCTCTATAAACTTAGAAAGTGTCGGTAAAATGCTCAATGGACGCAAATCTGTTAAATTTACTGAATTTTCTAATTTTGGACAATAAATTACTTTAGTAATTTTCCACAAGTCAGGAAATATTCCAGTACGTCAGTACTCGTTTATAATATGGACTAACACATCTATTATATGCGGTAATATCAATTTTATCATTTTGATATATATGTAATCTATGCCTAAGGCTTCTGATTTTATATATTTAATTACTTTATATATGTTGATACAAGAGATACTTTTAAATTTAAATTCATTAATTTCATTATTTAATCTATTGTTCTCATAGTACGTTATTAAATTTAGATTAACGTTATTATCATCCGCTACATTTATAAAGAAATTATTTATACATACGACACTACTTGACCACTTGACCATTTGAGTGCAAATATATTTTTATAATACATTACTACCGTTGTGCCTTTGTTAGGATACAAAAGGTCCAAATAAAGTATTATTTTAAGGGAAATCATAAAACGTCAAACAAGGTCGTTTATTTAAATGACGATAAATAGTGTAAATAGGTAAAGCTTACTTATGCCATTATGAGTTCATTGTTACTAACAGTAACATTAATGTTCTGTGGACTAATATTGCTCAGTTAATAATGTAGAGGAATGATAAACTTTTGATTGTTATTTAAATTACAGCAATTTGTAACTTTAATATGATTGTCAGAATGTGGATTTCAACATTGTGATAGCACGTAATTCAGAGGATCAATAAAATAAGTATAAAACACACAATAAAGGATGTAAAATTATATCGCTCAAAAAATCATAGATCTGAAAAAACAATACGGATTTGGAAACTATTATAAACATGTTTTGTAATATATAATATTCAAAATATTAATGGTAATAAAAAATCTTAAGAAGGAAAATTTAGCATGAAATATTTTGCAGATGTATTCTTTAAATGAATATAAAATTTTGAGAATATTCGACATTGAAGGAAGACATAAAGCAGTTTGGGACAGGTGTATATTAGGGCCACTTTAAAAGATTTACTAATGTGGAGGGGTGTGAATGCTACGTTGCCACAGTCATATATTATGAATTATAGATATACAGATGACAAGCAATTCTTTTTACAGATTCAGGGGTGTCTTACAACTTTTATATACTAATTAACGCGTGTACTTACCTGAATTTGTCCTTGACAGCAAATTAAACCTCAATAATTCCCATACTAAAAAATCTAAGTTAAATTAAAATCGTCCGACTATAATCCATTACTTTACATTCTGTGGGGGCACCTCAAATTTCTAGTTTATGCTGAATCAGTTCCTAATACACAGATTCACCAAGAACAATTTGCCTCTGAAGAAATTCGAAACATCCCGGGAAATTTTCACCATGTTCGACAGAATGTATGGAAACGTATTGAGGTGTATTTCTACCCAAGGTGGATATTTTGAACATATTTAATTGAAAGCTACAGTTTTGGTACAAAACTGTTTTAGTTGATAATTGTAAATATGTAATATTAAAAAAAACACCGTTTATAAAAAATTAAATAGAGTATTAAAAGTAATTTGTTGTGATAATTGTCATATTTTTATCAATATCTAATTTATAAATCTTAAATTGGGTTACTTTAAATGTGTTTTTTACACTAAACGTTCTAGTGTATCGTTTAGGAAATTTAGCCTTTTTATCTAATTGCAGAATAAAATATCTAGCACAAAACTTTCTTATACCAGTAATACCATCCTGATCTAAAAAAATCATTACATTTAATTCTCACTTACCTCAATTAAATTTTAACAGCGTAATTTGAAATTTTAAGTAATTAAAGTCATGTTATGTTTCTTTCATTATAATTCGTCCAGAAATGCAATAAAAATTTCTAATTCTTCCCCGAAATTGTACCTTTTTCCTTCATTCATTCATTATGTCGCTTCTGGCAGTACCACATTCATCAAATTTAATGTGTCACCTAAAATATTGTTAAAAATCGTAACAGCCAAATTTGGGAGGTCTCTCATTGGTATTTTTTGAGTTATCGCGGATACGCACATACATACACATCCACACATCTTTTTATTTTTGAAATTAAGGTCCCAAATAATTGAGACGATTACTTTTTTTCCAAAAACTAATAATGTTTTATTTAAATTTTATTAACTTACATTACAGATATTACGTAGTTTCTAAGTTTTATGAAAATTTTCTCGAAAACAGTTCCTCGATGAAAAAAATACAGAAGTATATTTATTTTGAGAAACATTATTTAATAGTCAAAGATAAAATTGTAAAAAATTTTGTGATAAAACGTTATAGTAGAGAAACTAAACTTTAATTTTATAACAAGTGCCCTTTAGCGGATTTTAACAAATTTATCTCTTTGGAATATGTGCGTTGTCTTGGTAACTCTATGTATCAAATATTATCAAAATTGGTCTAGCGGTTGAAAAAAAATTTAATTCAAGTCATCGAAATGTTCACTTTTGGCATTCAAGGCAATGCTCAAAGTCAGAGCAATTTGAAAATTAAAGTTGAAATTATTGGGCATCAACAATTTATGTCGATTTTTCAGCAGATTTTCTTTCCTAACAGAAGACGCTTTCAAAATAGGTCGTGAAAAATATATCGTTCCATTCCGGTCAAATCAGAAGTGGCACGGAAGTGCCAATGACACGTAGAAATGTATACGTAATTTGAATACTACATTTTCAAAAAGATAAAGAATATATAATTACAGTACCAGGGCAATATTTTGATAAGGTAATATAATATACTAAAAATAAAAGCAATAATAAGAATAACAAGCCATCGATCTAGAGTAAGAATTTAAGTTACAAATAAAGAAAACATTGATATAATATGAAAGATTATACGTTAGGTCATATTAAATTAAATGTAATATAATTAAATCCAGTGGAAATATAATTAAAATAATGAGCTAATGAAATTAATGAAACACGTTATCGATTAAAAAGGTTTATTATTAAATGAATGAATTCCAGGCATTTCATTTATGTGTTCTAACAAACCGTAATTAGCTGTTTAATTCATTATAATTTTTTTCAATTATCTTTAATGTTATTTTGTTATTTTTACCGTAGGCATAAGTTTTTAATGACATGTATTAATAACATACTTTTTAATTTAGGATAGGTGTTAGTATTTTAAGTTTAATTTTTGTATATTAAATCGACTTCATCCCTTCAACTGCCATGGCGGCATATCGCACCGTGGATGTTTAGTTGGCTCTGGGCGTGGACGTCGAAATGATTATTTTGTACATAATAATTAAATATATTGTTTTAATTCAATGATTGATTTTAAAAGGTACTTTTCGAAAAAAAATAATATTGTGTAGAATACCATCATTATTGTACTTTTTGTCATTTTATAATATGTATTTACTTTCATAAATCGTATAAAAATATTGAGATTTATTACAAATAATGTTAATTTGTTTATACAAAGAAATGGAATGGTAACAACATGCAATAGCGGTAAGAGATAAGTAATATAAATATACATCCTACAAGAAATTGTTCCGCATTTCGAGATGAACGTATAGTAAGCGAAATAAAATTTTTATAAACTAACAACTGACGTTTAATTACAAAACTTTTACTTTCTGATCAAATTAACTTTTTCGGATATGAAGATGCTTCATATCCGAAAACCAGGACATGTGTCAAAATGAGTTAATTTTTGTCCAAGAAATATCTACGAAATGAACATCCTTTGTGCATATAAACTGTGTATACTTATGTTTATAGACGTATTTATTTATTAAGCAAATTCCAATAAATAAATTTCTTATGATATTGGACTACGTTGGTATCCTAGTTAAAAAACCTTATTTTGCGATTTACTTCAGTTGACAGTCTGTCATTCTTTTTTAATAGATATACAAATGTGCAACAGCTGTTCTGAATTTCGAAGACAATACCGCCTTATATCAAGACAACACTAATAAATAAGCCTGGCCAAGGTCATTAATCCTACAGAGACGTACTGGATATGCATCATATCATAATACTTGAATAAGTACAATAATAAAACCAAAAATATTTTATATATTGTGATGTATGTTTTTGTACAATTTCGTTCACTTTAAATTCTTTTTTTATGTATTTCCTTATATTTTGTATGCTTAGTGCTGCACATTATTATTGAACTGTTAAATGACGTTCACACATGTACATTGTATATCTAAGTGATAACTAATAATAAATAAATAAGTAAATAAATAAAATAAATGGAAATAAATTTTATTAATACTGGTACACTTTATAAAAATATGTACAAAACTCACCTTCTTAAGCAGATTTCTGAAGTAGCTTGGTTGTAATTATCACAAACTGAAGCACTTCTATAATAACTGTGTAGCATCAGATATGTTTCTACAGTTGTCTCAGTAACTGATGTTCGCTGTGGTGAAAAATTATGTTTGTATTTTGAAAAAGACCGTTCGACATCTACGGAAGTAATACAGGCATAAGTAAAACACTATGTGAACTCACTTAACGCAGCTGTAGATGCACCATCACAAATTTGTCTTAATTTGGTAAAATCAGGATCTTTCCGTAATACACTCTCGAATTTTTCAATAACGGGCATATTTTCTGTAGTTGTGTATTTACGTCGTGCACTATTTGCAGCGATTCCACTAACGACAACGAAGTATTTTGCAATTTTTCTATTTCGTCATGTAGTCCTCTATAATTGTTATAAATAGTTTTTAAATCTGTTTCAAGGGAAACATCTTGAAAGCTTGTCTGGCTTTCCTTAATAGCTGCAGCCTCGTTAGGGTCGAACTGTAGTATCATAGCTTTTATTTGTTGAAAATTTTCAGCATAATAAAAAGCTGCCTTCAACCACGTTCCCCAACGTGTAAGAATCGGCTATGGTGGTTCCGGAATACCAGGACAGTATGTGAAATGCTCGAAGCCGTTTAGGAGATTTGAGAAATACTTTTTTTGTATTTGCTATTAATGCATCTACCTCTGGAAAACATTTTCGAATCGTTTCTGCTACAAGATGGAACGCATGCACTTTACACGTATCATGTAAAAACCTACAATCTTCTCTTTGAAGAAAACGGCCCACCAAACGCATTGTCGCAGCACCGTCGGTCACAAACATCAACACTTGACTTGTTGACAGTTAAAATTTTTCGAAAGTCTCCAACACCACCCGCGTAATTGTTTGGCCAGTACACGCAGTTAGTCTTTTGCTAGCTAGTAAAAGTGGAAATGTTGGTTTAACAGGGTCGAGTACACGTATTATAACATTTAAAATAGAATTTTTTTTTACAATCTGTCGTCTCGTCAACACATAACCACAGACGTGTATTTTTTAATGCAAATTTAATCCTATTTACAATGTCTTCACGAACACTTGGTACATATCTACGTAACGATGAACGACTTGGTAAATTCACTTGGGGATTATATTTATTCCAGAACTGCCGAAATGCTGGTTTATCCAATATGCGCAGGGAAACGAACAGGCAATCAGCATTAACAGTAAATCAAACATAAACTGAGGTTCCAAAGAAGACACGCCATTTTTTTTATTTTTATGCCGGTTACTATTGACATGAATTTTACAGCCGTATTTGTTCCAGCACATTAAGTCTTGTTCATAAACTTTACAAATTATTTTACATCCATCATAGAATAAATCCGGAAATTCACCGATAAATTTATTCACTTTATCAGCGTACAGTCGTTTTCTACTCTTTACGCTCAACATTATTTATAATTTATTAGTACTCTATGCATCGACCGACAGATAACAACTGAAGTGTGTCGTGTCATCGTCATCGTAAACAAGCTCGCGATGGCATTGGTATTGCGCCCGACCCTGGATCTACCATCGCTTGGCCAGGCTTACTAATAAACTATGTTACCATAGTCAAAAGATTCGCATTTTATTTTTCTCAATTTTACGTTTATAGTGCTAATGTTTGTGTATATTAATAATCATTGTTATACTATTTTTCGGTTCAATATTTTTATACTAATCCAATAATCCAATATTTATCTATCAATAATTTCCATTCCAATGTAACATAATTTATAAGTTTAAATGTTACAAAATGTCCTATGCATGTTCATAGCATGTACATGTGTTATCTTTCAGTTAAAAGGCTAATAATTAATTTTCTCTTTTCCAAAATTTTATTTAATGGATTTTTGAACTTTTTCTATTTTATTTAAATTTTTGTAAGGTTAAGTTGCATAGCAATAGACAAGACTTCACCTTTCGTAAAGAAAAATTATTCAGCAACTTTTCTTTTACAATAAAAATATACTATTACTATAAAACCGTTTTTCACAAACACGAATTTGGCGTAATTTGTTTATAATCAAATTTATAATAATTTTTTGGATAAATATGCATTATATCATACCATCGCAGCTAGCCTGCCTAGGAATCAATGGCGCAATGACACCGACAGCTGCTCTGGAGGTTCTGCTAGGCTTGCCAGCGCTTCCCTCCTGGATAAAGATGGAGGCCATGGCGGCTTATCTGAGAATGCGAGATTCTGGTAGCTGGCAGTGTTCAGGTAGAGCTGAAGGTCATGCAGAAATTGCTGTACTGGCAGAGAGAAAAATTCCCATTACCGTCCTAAAGGTGAGAGAAGAGAAAGATCAGCTAAGATTGGAAGGGAAAGATACTCTTACTCTTCCCAGTAGAGAGTAGTGGAGTGAAGGAAGAATTTTCCCCCCGGACTCTTTGGTGTGCTACACTGACGGATCTCGGATGGTCACTAGATTGTCCTCTGGGGCGGGAATATATCTGGAAGGCAAAGAAGTACAGGAGAGCTTTTGCTCTAGGTTCGTACACTACGGTCTTCCAGGCAGAGGTTTACGCCATCCTAGCGATGGCGGGTAAGGCTAAGGTTAGGAACGGGCTGGAACAAATGGTATACATCTGCTCCAATAGTCAGCCTGCTCTAAAAGCGGTGTGCTCTCTCAGGACGAGATCAGTTCTCGTTCAGGGAGTGTGGGGATGCCCTAAAAGAGCTTACTCGGCATAAACAAGTGAGACTGGTGTGGGTCCCGGGATGTACTGAAGTTCCAGGCAACGAGAAGGCTGATGAATTTGCTAAACTTGGAGCCGAAGAAAACTGTCTCGGGCCTGAGCTATGTTAGGCAATACAAAAAGGAAGGTCACAACGGCCCTCAATGAGTGGGTCCACGAGACACTGAAGAAGCATTGGAGGACCAACAGGGCCTGTAGGCAAACTCGAGATTTTGTGACGGGGCCGAACAAATCGAGATCAGTCTGGTTACTGAGTCGGAATAATCTTTTAATCAGAGTTCTGACAAGTCACTGCAGACTTAGGAGACATCTATCATTGATAGGTATTGAGGAAAGCCCTACATGTGATGAAGAAATATCTTACCACTTCCTGGGACAGTGTGAAGAGTTTGGGCGCCCGTGACACAGTATCCTCGGTTCCGAGGCGCTTCTAAGGGAAGATATGAGCTCCCTCGCAATGAGTGATATCCTGACCTTCATTAGAAAGTCGAAAAGATTTGACGAGGGAGCAAGAGAAGCACATGGCTGAGGGGACAGCTGGGGGTTGGTAAAAAGAACCCCTCTGCGGCCTACTTGCCAGCTCTGCGGCCTACTTGCCAGGCGTTAGTCTCCTCCACCATTACCATTTACCATCGCAACTATGTTCTGATTTTCTTGAAAATAGCGGGTACTTGTAGTGGAAATGAATAATTAAAAATAAAACAATTGTTGCAGATTTTAATTTTAAGTTATTTAACTGAAAATATAAAATAAATTTGTATGCATTTTATTTATTATTAGTAGTTACCAGATCTTGCATTAAAATATAAATTGTGCAATACATGTGTACTACTATTTGAAAACCAGTAACTATCATTAAAATTTATACCTTTCTATGAGTAAACAAATTTCCTAAATGATTAACATTAAAAAAATACTTTTCTTTAAATCGGGAATAAACAATTAATGGTAAAAAATTAATATAGAAGAATGTCTTCAAGGGAAATATAATATATTTTTTTATATAAATGCTTTCAATATCTAAGTCGTCATATGTTCCGCATGGATATTTTTTATAGAATTTAGACATTTAAGTAAGTATTAAAATACCTTTAAATCATTTTTACGGCCGAACTGGACCAAAATCGAGGTACTGGGTATATTACTTCTGTCAGAATAAAATGCATATTGATATTCATTACTTCATTACTTATATTTATCTCAGTCTTAATATTCAATAGAAATTGAGGCAATATATTTTAGATGTGACTGGAAATCAATAAAGGAGCTGACATTATTTACTTATCTATTTATTTAAGTTACAACTACCCAGACACATAAAAATCCAATTAGAGGGTAGGAAAGTTCAAACAATGTTTCGCACAAACTACCTAAATATTCTAAATAATCCAACTAACTAATACATATTGCAATAATCAAATTAGAGTAACAACGTCATAATGATTAATATATTAACATAAGATATATAGGCAGGTAAACACATATACATATGTACAAAAAGTGTTTAGTAAAATGATAGTAGTTTTAATCCAAATGCAATATGGACTGTTTAATTTCATCCTTATTAGTACAAAATATATCAATATTATCCTGTACAGACATATAATTTAAACACATGGAATATAGGTGGGTATTTAAGTAAATTTGTATTTGACATATTCAAATAAAGTGGGTTACGAGAACGAGTATGAGAAATAGGGATATGTAATTTAACATACTTATTTAAATTAGGAGAGTCAGTCTGGTTGTTTAGGATTTTATATAAAAACAACTGAAAAATACTGTCGGCGGGATTCCTAATCGTTAATTTGTTACCCTGTTTATAATTCAAGTTGAGGTGTACCTCTTGCTGGGTAAGTACCAAAGATACTTACTAAAAACTTATTGAGTTTTTCAACGTTAACTTTGTGAATTTCATAACACGGAGAACAGATTATAGGAGCATATTCTAATTTTGACATGACAAATGCGTTAAACAGTAATATTGAAGTTCTATTATCGACAAGATCTTTACAGTTCCTTATTATAAAGTCTAAGTTCCTATAGGAAGTCGCTACCATATCATGTATGTGGTATATGAAAGTTATTATCAAAAATGACTCCAAGATATTTAAATTGATAACAATTATTTAATACATAATTTTATTCAACCGGATTAATTTTTCCCGTAAAAGACACATAATTACATTTACTGACATTTAAATGTAATCTATTTTTGTCACGCCATAAGCTAATTTTTTGTAAATCTTCTTGTAGAATAAGACTTCCGTCTAAATTATCAACAGCAGAGTATAACTTGCGTTCATTAGCATACAGTAGAGTACTACATCGTAGTTCCAAGCTAATGCTATTTATAAACATTATGAATAATATAGGTCCAAGAACGGACCCCTGAGGAGCGCCTTAGGTTGCTGTTATTTATTAACCACAGTATTGTAATATATAAGTTGAGTTATACATGTCAAATTCATAGTTATGGACCTGTCAGATAGAAACTCATGCTGGTTAATGGAAATTTGAGATTTGACTTGGAAAAACAATATACTATAAATTACAGTCTGAAATAATTTACTGAAGTTACATAGAATTATAATAGGCTTGTAGTTTTCTATAGCGGATTTGTCTTTTTTTTTGTAAACAGAACATATTTTATCTTTTTTTTCATAAATCGGGAAAGATTTAAGTTTGAAGCGACAAATTGAAAATAATTGACAAAATTAATGCGAATAAGACGGCAAAATCCTTTAAAAGAAATGCGGGTATTCCATCCGGATCAGTAGTTAATTTCGGTTTGACTTTTTTGAGTGCTATTAATACATCTTTCTCGTAAATTTGGGGAAAGTTAATATTTGTGTAAGTGTCGGCCATATTAAAATTTGTATGAGTCGTGAAGGATGATTGAAAAAATGAGGCAAATCCATCTAGTATATTTTGGTGATTACTAATGGGAACATTATTATGGGACATTTGATTAAGAATACTAGTAGAATTACTGATATTGTTAACATGAGACCAGAATCTGTATTTCAATATTCTTTTATGCGCAGTATCAGTTTCATTTTTTATCTTTTTCCTTAATGATTTAAAATTTACATGAGCATTATCATCTCCAGTTTCTTTATAAATATACGTGAATTTTGTTTGATGTCTCTAATGATTCAAAGATTCTACCACGGGGGTAGCAATTGTTCCAGAAGTAGTTCTTGGAACACTTTTTTAAAAAACAAGATCTATTTCTTTATACATATAAAGAGTAGCATCATTAGCATTATTGAAGGATCCAAGACAGCTCCAATCTATGTTACATAAGTCATTATATAATTTAGGAAAGTCTGCCTTTTCGATTTACTACAAAATTTTAAATATCGAGTTAATCTTAAAATTACTCTCTAATAAGATGTGATGTTCATCTTCAGGTAATAAAAAGTTTTTAGATCTTACTCTAGATCCACTTAGAACTAAGTCACGATTACGATTAATCGAATTTAAAACTTCATTACATTGCTTTAGACCCATAAATTCACTAAACTTAACTAATGCATTTATTAATGTATTGAGGGTTGTCCAAATGATTTATGTACTCCGGTATAATAAAGTCACTCAATATAACCAGTTGATCTTGGTTATTCAAAGAAAGTAGATTTGTTAAAAACTCAAATATAGTTTCATACTTTTCAATACTGTTACAGGAATATAAATAACAAGGACATAATCAGAGCAAAATAAAAAGCTTATTTTTGCACTTACCATATATACGTCGGGTAGTATAGTGATAATGTTGTTTAGATCCACAGCAATTGCATTATAAGATTTTTTTAAGCGCTAACAATACACCATTATCTCTAATAGTCTTTGTCAGGTCAAAATTACGATCTTTCCTGAAAACAATATAATCGCTGCTAAATCCTTCGAAATCAAATATATCGAAATCCAACCATGTTTCAGTAGAACCAATTAATGAGTAGTGGAACGCTAAAGCTGAATTATAAGATAATGAGTAAAGCTGGCAAGTCGTGCGGCTATTCAGTGGTGCAACAGCACGGGCAGGTATCTGGTGAGGCAACGACCGGTGGACAAATCGAAGAAAGCCGCGAGACTAGTCCATTGTTGTGTGTCGTAATGTTTACACGCTAATTTATTCCTCTCCGTTGTATTGTATGTTGTATTGTTGATAATTTTATTTGTTGTATTTTATTGTTGATATTAATTTAATAATAAAATATGTCAGACGTGCGCAAGGGTAAAAAACGGCCATACACTGACAAAGTGAATAAATTTATCGGTGAGTTCCCGGATTTGTTCTATAATGTTGCTACAATAATTTGTAAGGTGTGCGAGACAGACCTGATGTACTGGGATAAATATGGTTGTAGACGTCACGCAAATACTGTGCAGCATAAGAAAATGGCGTGTCTTCGAAAACACAGTTTATGTTTGATTAACTGTCAGTGCTGATTGCTTGTGATGTTCTGCTGCATATAATCGATAAACAACCATTTCGGAAGTTCTGGAGCAAATACAATCCCCAGGTGACGTTACCAAGTCGTGCAACGTTACATTACTATGTACCAACTCTACGTAAAGGCATTGTAAATAAGATTAAATGTGTATTAAAAAATACACGGCTGTGGTTATGTGTTGACGAGACAACAGATCGTAAAAAATATTCTATTATAAATGTTATAGTACGTGTAATAGGCCCTCCTACAAAACAGTGCGTTGTCGTTAGCGGAGTCACTGCAAATAGTGGACGAAGTAAATCGACTATTACAATCTATAGGTGACGCACAAAATGAGTGCGTTAGAGAAACGTTCGTACGTGTGTTAAAGCAAGACACTGGTTTTACCAAATTAAGAAAAAATTGTGATGGTACTGGTGATACATCTCTAGATCTGTTAAGTACGTTCACAAAGACTATTTTAAGTATGCCTGTGTTATATCAATAGATGTCGATCTGTCGTTCTCAAAATATAAGCATATTTTTTCACCACAGCGAATATCACTTACGGAGACAACCATAGAAACATACCTGATGCTGCAAAGATTTTACAGATTTTCTCCAGTTTGTGATAACCACGCTAGGTTCATCAAGCTAGTTAGTAGGATAATTTGTGCATATATTGTTATAAATTGTAACAGTTTATTGCTTTTGTTACTAGTTAATTTCTTTTATTACGCCTATTATGATGCGTACGCCTATGCCTCGCCGCACACTTCTGCCAGGTTTAATGATGAGTTTTAGTCTTTAAACCGGGGATGTTTTGGTGGTAGACAAACAGACAACTGCCTAAATCAGGATTTTCACAAACATTATTTTTTTATAGTTTTAATTATAGCAGCATTAGATGACTGTTATTTATTTGAGAACAAAGAAAGTAGTGTAGCGTTAACATTTTTTTCTATACAGGGTACATTTATTTGAGTCCCATGTAAAATGATTATGGTCAACGATGTTAGCATTTACACAATTAGTGAATTTAGGGATAGCATTACTGGTGCAGTCCTTGATATGTGGTCAAGTGAACATTTTGAGCAAGCAAATTTATTGTTTGTACAAGCATTCTGGAAGTAGTTAAAGCCAATGCATTTGAAACTAATTTTTAGGTCAGTAACATCTTATTTAACAAATAATTTACTTTGTTCTATCACATTGCAAAATAGTTCGCAACTTATTTCTAAAACTGCATAGTATGTGTCTTTTTTTTTGTTGGTCAAATTTTCAGTACTTTACATTCACTGTCAACCACTAACTCATTTTGAGTTTTTATGAATTTCAATAATTGATCCTCTGTATAATTTTCTATCATTCCAATAATTCTTATTCTCGGGTTGATATTTTGTACTTCTGTAATTTTGTGTCCCTTTAATTTTTTCTTTAGCCATTTGTTTGAATCTATAGGTATCATAAAGTTTGTTGCAGCCAATAAGTATACTTTCGTTTCTGATATGTTTCACTTTAGATACTTGTATATTCATAACAACTGGATTTGGAGATTTCGTTAGATCGGATTTGGTCTGCCCATTAGGTTGATCTGAAATTTTAGGCTTTATAACAACCATAGTTTTATTGCTTGTGACTTGGGGATAAAGAGGTTTACTAATATAGAGAGATTTACTGACATTTGAGTTTGAAATATCAGAAAGTTTTTCTTCGGCTATTTTCATAATTTCATTTTTTATATCGGTAAATAACAATTCGACATTCTATAATAGATCCTTAATTTTATTTTCTACTTGTTTTTAATAATAATCTCATAATCATTTTTAATTTCATTACAATCCTCATAGTACCAGTGAAGTCCTGAAGTTTTTAGATGCTTTAAAATATCGGTAGAAATTCCAACACAGCAGGAGTGATAATGTTTACCACAAATACAAGAGCAAGAAATGCCAGGCTTCCTACGGTCTATCGCTGAATCACATGAACTGCACGCATTAGACATGTTTATACATTATTTCACAAATAAAATGAATTGAATTGTATAATTTGATTGTACGGCATTCACTTTTCACAAAGTGTAGTTCATACTTAAACTTTAGATAGTGGACAAAAAAAGCACTAAGAAAAACACGTTAACCACAATAATATACAGAATTATCTGCAGCACTAAAACAAACGTTATGGAATTATTATCAAGTGGTTCGCACATCATATAAATAATATAGCTAATAATTATTGTTTCGAGACATTGAGATTTATAGCAAGAAGTTGTTGCTTTATGATACTTATGTCACTTCCATACTTGAATATGGTTTTGTTGTTTAATGTCCTTATTATAATACTTATACAAGTAATTCCGAGAATAGTCTAGAGCGAAAACAAAGTCGTTTACTCAAATTCCTATATTTAAAAACGAGTTATAAGCCTTTCAGGAGAATCTCCTTAACAAATTCCCTGTAATTTAGCTTGAGAATCGCTCAACCATAATATATGAATGAATTTTTTTGTGTAAACTAATTTCTGGTCTAACTACATGTCCTGATATTTTACAAATTTTTATGTTTGGTTTGTTGGTTAGATTTGGTTGGATGGATAAATCAGACAGATTTATTTTTTGGACTTTTAGGGTCTGCCTAATTCTAGACTAAATATTCAAAAATGTTCACATCTGTTTGGAATATGCAGTAACTGTAACAAATTTTAAAATCTTCCACTGCAGTTTAACTTCAATAAGAAATTAAATTTATAAATATAAATATTATTAATCTTGTAATTTATTTGTTGTATATTTTTACATTTTTGTATTATATTAATATATTAATGTCCTAATAATATTCTGTTATTTTGCAATAATCAACCTATTTTGAGAAACATTAAATGAGGAATAGAGCCCTAGGTCGTTATAAATATCCATAATGACTTTGGGCTTTATAAATTTATAACGTATTGTTACGCCACTGGACTACGTAGATTGAATAGATGGAACCAAAATTGTACGAGAACGGTTGGGAATGTTCAGGAATGTTCTGGACCATGCACGGAAATAACACGCCCAGTGTGTCCACGAGTTAGTCTGAATTTAAAATCGAACAAGTGAAGAAGCAATAATTTATAGACTAAAGCAGTGACTTCATTAAGCTGTTGCTGTTAATTATTAATTAGTTAATAAAATAGTGAGTAGGTGCTACCTGGACTTTTATTTTACGATTTCACAGTGTGGCGTGTTTGTGTCGATAGCAAACATGTAAAAGTTTGATGTTAGAAGTAAATTGGAAGAGAAATTTCTGTAATAATCGAAAAGGTTCTACTGTGTTCTACTCAGGAAACACGGAGAATAAAGCTACTGGACAGTATTTAATACTATTTCTGTACAGAATAGTGACTTTAAAGTGGATTTTCGAGAAGTTTCTAGAACATTCGATTTAGAAATAGCTGCAGGTATGCGAGTGCTGCAAGCAATAACATATTCTGAACTGGAAAGAGGACTGTTAGTGTAATTTCGGGAAATTTCTAGAACATTTTATGTGGAAATTACAGGAGATACGTGAATTATGTCGGCGGAAGAATATTATAGACTTAAAAACAAGACTAATAGTGACTTCTTGTGAAAATTCTAGCATATTATATTTGGTAACGACAGAAAATACGTGAACTATGTTAACAGGAACGTGTTATAGACTTAAAAACAATACTTAATAGAAATGTTTCGTAAAAGTTCTAGAAGATTCCATTGCACAATTAGTGGATATAAGAGAATTTCGTCAACATAAATGTAGTATAAACTCTAAATAAGACTTTCCAGTGCTGTTTCGAGATTTTTCTGAAACCTTCCATTACTAAAATACACATGATATTTTCATTTTATGTACTTTGCAGATTAATAAACTTTTTTCTAAAGTGATTTACGGGTGAGTTAATGCCAACAATAAGAAGTATGCCTGAGAAACAAACACAGGACTTGTTTGCAACACTGTTGCAACAAATGGAGCAATACAGAGAAATGATGGAAGCATAACAAAGAAGACAGGAATAAAAAGAAGAACGAGAGAGAAGACGATAGGAAGAAAAATGGGAAAAAGAGAGAAAACGCCAGGAAGAACAAGAAGGTTTAAGAAAAATAATTGATGGCCCGGAAAGAAGACGACATGAGGAAAGCGAAGATGTTAAGAGAAGCTTAGAGGAACAGCAGGCAATCATTTTCACACACTGAAAAATTTAAAGGTGACGTTACAGGAAAAGTTAATGTAGTTAGAGAAAAAGATAATGATTTTAGAGAAAATTTTGAGGGAGAAATAATTGAAGTTAAAGGAAAAGTTAGTGAAGTTGAAGGAGAGATAGCCCGATTGAAACAACAATTAAGAAAGAAGGGAGGCCAATTAATACTGTTGTCTGGTACTAGATTACAACCACCTTCTTTCGACGGCAAAGGTTCCTAGTCAATATATAACAGACAGTTTGAGGCAGCTGCATGTTCAAATAATTGGAACGATCAGGAAAAAGCAATAGCTGAAATCACGCAGACAACGGGGTGGAGAAGGCTTCCAGGAATTCGAGGCTGCTGTGGAGAGATTTAGCCTACCTGATGCACCAATGAAGTTTTAGCAACAGTTGCTAGTTGGAACGTTTATTGATGGAGTAAGAGATCAGGAGACGATTCCTTCAATTAGCCAGACACAAGTGAAGTAGTGAGGCTTTTGTGCATGCCCTTGAGATTGAGGCTGCCTATGAAGATACTACACAATCAAACCAGAGAGTGGAAGCCGTGGCTGTGGAAGAGAATCCGGCAGATAAAATCAAGCAAATCTTATTAACCAAGGTACAAGAGTTGATCGCACAACTTTTGACAAAGACGGATTCCCAGACGAGAGAAGAACAACAAAATAGCTGTAAATCGAATGAAAGTATTCACTGTTATAAGTGTAGCAACTTGGGCCATATTAAGATTAACTGTCGTGAGCTCAACATTCAAGATGTAATGTCCGAAGTACAAAAGGCTATACAACTACTGATAAACTCAAATATCCAGCCGAAACAAGACCAACAGCAAAGTAGTGGGAGACAGAATTGAGGAGGCATGCGATGTTATAAGCGTGGCAGAGCGGGCCACATTCAGAGTAACTGTGTCGTGAAAAGTTATATGTCGCAGTAATGGGGGAGCCGCAGGAAAATTGGCGAGTTGGTACATCAGCGACCGTGCTGGTTAATAAAAATGCAGATGGCCTTTCCAAACGACCATGCCAGAAAGACAGGAAGCGTTGCCACCGTGAGGAAAAACAGCAAGATGTACTAATAGTGAACACCGTTAAAGTTGATGTTCCGGATTATTGGACAAAACAGTCGTTAAGGGAAGCGCAGTTAAACGATAAGAAACTGGTCGTATTCTACAAAGAAAGAGAAACCCAACCCGATTAGAAGGGCATTTCAGATAAATCAATGGTGCTGAAGGCTTTATGGGCGCTTCCTTAAAGTAGAGAGTGGACTGCTGAAGAGAGCTTGGGAAAGTATTGATGGGAAGAAAGTTACTTTGAAGTTGGTAATCCCCAGTTGTACTTTAGCAAGTGCATAATGGAACGTCTGGTGTACATTTTGACCTCAACAAAACCGTGACAAAAGGTGCCGCTAATATGAAGTTTGTGCGGGAAGTAAGAGGCCACGGACAAGAAGTAAGGGCCCACTGAAGCAACACAACGACGGGGCTCCTTTTCAGCGAATTGCTATAGCACGTGACTGCATGTTATGATCTTAAGGCGAAATCAGAAGAGTTCTAGGCGGAAAATCTGGTTTGGCTATATAACCCAGAGCGAAAGAAAGGCAGGTTTCCGAAACTTCACCCCCCTTGAGAACGGAACATACACTGTCGTCACCAGAATAAACGACGTTGTATACTAATCTCAACAAAGTCAGAGATGAAGGTGGTGCATATACAGAGACTAGCTAAGTATACAGGCAACAACGAGTTGCTTGACCGGGACGTTCAGCTTAAGGAGGGGGCAGTGTTATGCCACTGGACTGTGTAGGCTGAATAGATGGAACTAAAATTGTACGAGAACAGCCGGGAATGTTCAGGAATATTCTGAACTATGCATGGATGTATAATTAAGGCGCTCAGTGGATCCACGAATTAGTCTGATTTTGAAATTGGTGAAGTGAAGAAGAAATAATTTATAGACGAAAGCAGTGATTTATAAGTGTTTGATTGTGATTACAAAGTGCATCATTAAGTTATTGTTGTTAATTATTGATTAGTTAATACAGTAGTGAGTAAGTACTTCATGAACTTTCCATCAACGAATATACAGTGTGGATATCAAACACGTAACAGTATTAACATTTTCACCACAACACAACACAAAACAACTAAGTGGTGATGGCGTTATTGACAAATAAAATGTGTTGCAATTATTTCTTCAATAAAAAACAGAAAAACCTTTATTTCCCATTTTTATTTTTAGAGGACTTCCAGCCAGGTATATGAACAATTTATCCTACGTTTCGTCCGCTTTGGACCCATACAACCAAATAAAAACAAAATATACATATCGGCACCATACATACCACAAGTATCAGAAAAAGTTCAGAAAGAATTAGGTAAATATAACATACAATTAGCATACAGAAATGATAATAGCATAAAAAATAAATTATATTCAAAACTAAAAGATCCAATAGAGAAATTAAATCAAACCCATGTTATTTATAAAATTGATTGCTCAGATTGCGATAGGAGTTACATTGGACAAACCCAACAATATTTAAATAAACGTATAAATCAACATAAATTATCAATTAGAAATTCCATAGCAACTCCTAATTCATGTAGCACAGCATTAGCTGAACACGCCATAAATAATTCACACAATTTTAACTTCCCGGATACAACCATACTGCATAAAGAAAGAAATACCAAAAAACGCATGTTTTTGGAAATGGCCGAAATACAAAACAACAAAAAAACAGTAAATTATCAAACAGATATAGAAAATCTAAGTAGCATATATCGCAATCTTATTCAATAGTAACAATTTTTATACATCCTGTATATGTGCTAACTGCAAAATCTCTTCTCAACGGCTATCCAATATCATGAGAATGTTTACAATAACTCTATCACTCGGACCATCAATATAAGTATACTGTCAGCTGTTATAATTACCTACTCTTAAAAAGAACACATCAACAACGACACCAAATACTGATCATTCGCGGCCTAACTCGTCAAACTACATGTAAAACACATACCTACCAAATAAAAAATGATGAAAAACAAAATAAAATCAGCCCATATAATGAAATTAAAATAGAAAATTTATATTAGGTAAGAAAACACTTTTTTAGATATGTATTCTGTCACTAATCTAATTTAAGACTTATGTAAAACCATTATTTTTAGCTTTTAACCTTGAAAAAGTTCGAAAACTCGGACGAAACGTAGGATAAATTATTCATATACCTGGCTCGAAGTCCTCTAAAAATAAAAATAGGAAACAAAATTTTTTCCTGTTTTTATTGAAGAAATAATTTCTACTTTAACAGCCAACAACTTGTAAAATATCATCTAAAATGTGTTGCATAATTATATCGTTTACATACAATTTTGATTATTATTCTCTTTTAAATGAAATCGTCCTAAACATATTCGATGTCTAATTAACTAATCCTAAATGCCAATGAATTTTCGAAATAAATAACAGACTAGTAGGACATTGAACATTGAGGACACCACTGGTGTATAGGATAATGACACTGTCGGTCGACGTAAATTTCCTCAGATCAGAGTACACTGTCTACCTCGGTAGTTATTATTCTTATAACCCCCTTGATAAATTAATAACTATTTGTTTCTTTTAATTTTATAATACGTTATTTGCATCTAATTGCGTTAAATCCATTTTTTCTTCATACCCAGCAAATGGAGTTTGTATCTCTTGAGTAGTTAGAGATAAAATAAAAATAAGCCGTAGGACTCGAGATAGATTTTAGACAATTATTTAGAAGGCTCCTAGCAAACATTTTTTAGCACAAACAAAATAAGAAAGAGAAATAAACCAACATACGATACATTAATTTTGTCTCATTTTATAATTTATATTATTATTACATTTTTTAAATAGGTGACAAAAATCAGCAGTGGTGTTCAATATATATTATCAAGGTTTTAATGACTGTATGGGCAAAAGACTAATTATTATTAGTAGAAAACATGTTTTTGTAGAAACAAACCATCAATTTTAATAGAAAATATTTCATTTGAATTCCTTGTATTAATATAAAATAAACAATGCTTTGAGTTAGATACGCCAAACCCACATGATGATAAACAACTGCTGACAATACTTAAAATAATGTATAAAAACTCATAATATATAATAAAATTATTACTACTAGACTTGCAGCCGGAGGCTATAGTATTTTTCATTTGTAACTTTTGTATTGTGAAATTTGTCGTTTAAAAATAAATATTTTTTAAAAACGGAATTCTCCAATCAAGTTATTTAACTGTCGCTGCGAACAGGATAGTTCGACGTTGAAGAAATCTTGTGATTCGCGACAACGGTGGATTTTAATTCTTTACGAACTATCGAAAACGGCTTTGTTCATTCTTTGAACAATCGGGAGAAAATAATTCCTTCAGTGAACATTTCTTCTGGTGCGACTCAATCCCCGAGTGCGGAAAAGGAATCATCTTTACTGCAGAAAACTTGGTAGTGCAATGCATCTTTCTTTAATTTTCCTGTAAGTACGATCACTTTTTCCTTATAATTAACCCTTAGCTTTAAGAGCCATTTTCAGCGAAATTCATTTTATTTTATTTTATTTTTGTGTATTACAGTACTTTGCTATAATACCGAGCAAGGTCAGATTCCAAGCTCACACCGTAAATACCAACAAAAATTTATTAATATAGTGATAGATTTTATTTTTGAGTATTATAACACTTTGTTATAGTATCGAGCAAGGTCAGAAGATTCCAAGCTCACACCATAAAAATCAAGATAAATATCACAGTGATAGATTTTATTTTTGAGTATTATAACACTTTGTTATAATATCGAACAAGGTCAGATTCCAAGTTCACACCATAAATGTCAAAAAATTCAATCAGTGTAGAAGTAATAGAAAATAGGAACCACAGACTAACCCCTTACAACACCCCTAGGAGAAATAGTTCAATTTCAACTAGCAGTTTCGATTCAGAACATACAAACCACTTAGAAAGTATAGTTTCGAATATTTCTGTTGCCAACATGAATATCACTACAAACGACATTACAGAGTTATTAAAAACTTTGCCATATTTTGAGCCAAACGAAAATCTCCCGTTATTTATTGGTAAAGTTGAAAGAGTCCTATCAACACTCAGTACATTTACTTTAACACCTTTTCAAGAAGTATTAATTACACAAATTATTTTAAGTAAAATTAAGGGTCAGGCCGCCACAAATATTTTCTTAGAAAATACTAGTGAATGGTCACAAATAAAAATTGCTCTCATAAAATATTACGGAGACCATCGAAATGAAAATCTATTAAATTCCAACCTAAAACAGACTCGACAAAATCAAAATGAGACTACCTTACATTTTTACCACAAAATTGTAGAAGCTCAAAACGCCCTAATACAATACGCGCAACTACATCTCACAAATATTGAAATTTTGAATTATGAAATTTTAAAAATTAAAAACTCCAGCCTCGAACAATTTAAAGTAGGCATTCGAGAACCTTATCGATCATTACTTTCTTATGTCCCGCCTTTAAATATAGAGGAAGCTCTCCTTAAATGTCACGAGTATCTTCAACAAAAACCCCCTAATGCCATGCCAGCCAAACCAAACAATCAACAACAGCATCATTTTACGCAACGTACCACAAACGAACCCAGACCTTTTAATTATAACACGAAAATACATAATATGCCACCACTGAACACTTTTAACCGATATCCCTATAGACCTTTCGGCGATATTAATCGTCCCATTCCACAAAGAAACACACCTTTAACAAATCAACAAGTTTTTGGACCACAGAGACCTTCTACTTCGTCTCAAAATTACAAACCAACACCGATGTCTATACAAACAAGTAGTACTCGCCCCCCAACTAGACAATTTCCATTCCAATCTCAGGGAAGACCCAACTTTATATCCAAAGACCTACATAATACCGAAATAACTGAAAACTCACCCGAACAAGAAATTGAATATTTTTATGATGAATCGCAAATAAACGAACAGCAATATTATGATGAATATCCACCCAATCCTCAAGAGGAAAATTTTCAGACGACTGCCTCGGAACCGCCTCCGTCGATCTAAATAACATCAATTACGGCTCCAAACTTCCGTTCTTTTACCTACCAGAAAAAAATTTAAAAATTCTAATCGATACTGGAGCCACAGATTCCATTATCAATCCCAACAATATTAAACAATTTAAAAATCACCTTTTCACGGAAAAATTCCATGTCACTGGCCTGCATAAAACCATACATTCTGATAAAAATCTCAATTTAAAATTATTTGAAGAATTAGGTATAAACAAAAATATTAAAATAAGAATAATCCCCTGGCACGAAAGATTCGATGTCCTAATAGGTTCAAAAGACTTACATAAATTACAGGCTAATATTAATTATAAAGACAAGATACTTCAATTACAAGATACGATAATTCCCTTCTACCTAGAATATAATGATATACAGGTAAATATAATGTCTAAGAATCAAAATTTCATTGGTATCCCTACTAGTATTGAAAACGGAGATGTTTACGTTCCCGAAACCCAACTTGAGCAAATAACAATACCCGAATGCTTTCTAACAACCGTAAACGGAATCGCGAAAATACCGTGTGAAAACCCTAACAATATAGAAATAAATTTCAAAGAACGAATATCCGTACTCCCCTGTGAGTACTTCGAGCAAACCATGCCCGAAAGTAGCCCACAAAAATTAACATTTTCTGAAAACTTCCGTACACCTCATTTAAATATAGAGGAGAAACAAAAAATAATTGATCTTTGTTATAAATATAGAGTCTGCTTTTACTCTGAAAATAGTGACCTAAGTTTTACAAATCAAGTTAAACATACGATACGGACATCTGACAATGAACCCATATTTACAAAATCGTTTAGGCATCCTCATAACATGTAAGAGGAGATCCAAAGACAAATTTCAAAACTATTAAAAGACAAAATTATACGACCGAGCGTTTCTCCGTACAGTTTCCCTGTGTGGATTGTACCTAAAAATGTAGACGCATCCCAAAAAAAGAAATACCGCATGGTAATAGACTACCGACGCCTTAACGACAAGACAATTGAGGACAAATATCCACTTCCAAAAATTGAGGAAATTTTGGACAACCTCGGGAAGTGTACTTACTTTACTACACTTGACTTGGCCCAGGGTTTCCATCAAATCGAGATGCATCCCGACAGCATCGAAAAAACTGCTTTCACCGTAAATAACGGCCATTATGAGTATCTCAGAATGCCGTTCGGCTTAAAAAACGCGCCGGCTACGTTCCAACGCACGATGGACAACGTACTTCACGATTACCAGTACAAAACGTGCTTTGTCTATATGGATGACATTGTAATATTTTCAAAATCCCTTCAAGACCATTTGACCCATTTACAACAAATATTTCAAAAGCTAAGAGAAACTAATCTCAAAATTCAGTTAGATAAGAGTGAATTCCTTAGAAAGGAAGTTTCCTTTTTAGGCCATATCATAACACCCGACGGTATTATACCAAACCCTTTAAAAATCGAAGCCATCCAAAAATACCCATTACCCCGGACTCCTAAAGAGATCAAATTATATCTTGGATTAGTAGGTTGTTACCGTAAATTTATCCCAAATTTCGCTAAACTAACACAACCTATGTCAAAATGTCTTAGAAAAACCGAAAAAAATCGACCCTAATGATCACGACTATAGAGAAGCCTTCCGCATAACTAAAGAAGCTATTAGTAATGCCCCAGTTTTAATCTACCCCGACTTTTCTAAACCTTTCACCCTGACCACTGACGCTAGCAATGTAGCACTAGGATCAGTTTTAAGCCAGCAAAATCGACCAGTAGCCTACTACAGCAGGACCTTAAATTCGGCAGAAAAGAACTACTCCACGATCGAGAAAGAATTGGTCGCGATTTTGGCCTCATGTAGGCACTTCCGCCCCTATTTATTCAGAAAGAAATTTACCATCGAAACGGACCACAATCCTTTAGTTTGGCTATCACAAATTAAAGAACCCAACTCGCGCCTCATAAGGTGGCGACTAAAATTAGAAGAGTTCGATTTTGAAATTAAATACAAGAAGGGTAAAGAGAATTATGTCGCGGACGCACTCTCTCGGGTTGAAATAAATTTTAACGAAAACGACTCTATCATTCCCCAAATAAATGAAAATCCTAACCTCGACGAGATTGACGAAATAATCAATGACCTAATAAATGACCCATCACTACCCGTAATAAGTAATGAATTCCTGGAAGAACTAACCAACACACGTCACTCGACAAACGACGACGATAACGGCCTAGTGATACCCATCACAGAACACCCTGTGAATCACTTTAAAATTCAATTAATAATATTAACTGACGAAACAGCACAAGAACTTTCGGTCACCCGAAATTATTTATTCGATAAAACTAAATTACAACTTGTAATTACAATTCCCACTAGAAACATAGACGAACACCTTTCAGAAATATGTAGAAACCGAATAAATCCCAGTACAACCACGTGTTTATACGTCCCTGACGAAAATACAAAAATAACATGCCTACGAATTTTTAAACAAAATATAAATAATTCTGTAAAAATACTGTCAGCTAGTCAATACTTAAAGGACATAGAAGACCCGAACGAGCAAAAAAGAAATTATATCTTCATATCATAACGAAACTCATAACGGCATAAATGAAACGCTAAATCACTTAAAGCAAAAATATTATTTCCCAAATATGCGAGACGCAATAACGTCATACATCAATAAATGTGACCTATGCCTAAAATCCAAATATGACAGACATTCTTACAAACCACAACTAAAAGGACCCATGATACCCAGTAAACCTTTTGACACATTACATATAGACACATTCACCTATAAAGCATCCAAATTTTTAACCATAATCGACGCTTTCTCAAAATAGTCGCAAGCATACTTACTAAAAACAGCTCCCGCGACCGAGATATTAAACAAATTTCGGCACTACATAGCACATCATGATCGACCCAAAAGAATAGTAAGCGATCAGGGCTCGGAATTTAAAAACAGAACTTTTAGGGAATACCTAACTATGCTAGGAATAGAACTTCACTTTACCACGGCATACAACCCGAATTCAAATTCGTTTGTTGAACGACTACATTAAACTTTACTCGAGAAACTGCGAATAATTAATTTAAAAAATCCAAATGAAAGCCCAAGCAATCAAATGATAACCGCGATATGGATTTATAATCAATCAATCCATACTTCAACCGGATTTTCCCCCTTTTCCATCTTATACGGACCTTACCAACACGAGCTGAGCTTCGCGATGACAGATGAACTTTATGAAAACTATAATCTTAAACGTAAAAATGAACTAAAACCTTTTATTGATCAAATTTATCAGAAAGCCAAAAATAGAGAACAAAACGTGTTAGATAAAATAAATACCCAAAGAGAATCTACTATTGACATCCCTGAAAATACGGTTCTTTATGTAACGAAACCACAACCCCAGAGTAAACATAAAACGCTTTACAAAGAAGCGACTCTCCTTAACAAAGACGAAAACACTGTGAACCTTGTAACCCCCATGGTAATATAACCAATAGAAATCTGACAAAAATAAAAAGAGTAAGAAAAGATCCTTCTTTTCAGATCCACCCTGATGATGACGCACATGCTTAAAATCATCCCGATTAAAACGCCAGGATATTATCGAGAACCTCTAGGTCTTGCCAAAACCCTAAACTTCTACCACAAAATCTATTTCTCCTATAACCTAGATACTTTGAATAACTACTTTTATCAAATTAAACACAACACAGAAAAAACTTTACAAATTAGTAAAAAATCACTCGGGTTCCTCAATAAGATAGCAATAAACCAAATTGAAAGTAAAATCGAAGCAATCGAACACAAACTTCACAAAATCATAAATCCCTCCAGAACAAAAAGACGACTAATTAATGGCCTAGGAAATATTGTAAAATTTATCACGGGTAACCTAGATCAAGATGATCTTAATGATATAAATAAAAATATTGACATTCTCACAAAAAACCAGAACAAGCTCAACAAAAAGATATCGCAAAGTGTCACAATATTTTCTAAAATAACCGAAAAATTATATGACGAACTAAAAGCAATAGAAATAAATCAAAACTATACTGTGTCAATGTTACATTTATACAATAACCAGTTTGAACAGCTTTATTTTCTGCAAACTCATAAAGATTATTTGGAAGCATTTGAAAAACAACTAGATGTAATTACTCGAACTATTACTCTTACTAATGACGAAATACCGAACTTAGAAATTATTAGCTTTTCTGAACTAAAAGAAATTCAAAACGAACTACTTTAAGATTATGACAAAAATACTCTGATTACACACGATTCGTTGCACCCATTCGAAATTTTGCAAAGCACCAAATTAGGAATAATATCTATTAATAATTTAATAGTTATGGCTCTTAAGGTACCCATCCTTAATCCTACCTACTACAACATTTCCAGGATATATCCTATTCCTAACCAATATTCCATTGCACTAATACCCCCGACGCAGTATTACCTAGAAAATGGTATGGAAAACAGATGGACAGACAGATGTCAACCCACTATAGGACTGTACATATGTCAATCGTTTCAACTAAACAAATGCGATCTACAAGCAAATACCGGATGTGACTTAACAAAAACCTCAGGAGCAGAAGCATACAAGCTAATATCTCATGGATTACTCACTACCTTCTCAAAACCCAAAGAAATAATTGAAAAGTGCCAAAACATCGTAACCAGACACTCGGTGACCAACAACAATATAATATTATCCACTTGCTCAATAATAATTGACAATAATTTAATCACGATGAATACCAACAACACCTTGGATATACCTATAACTAATGCTAGTTATTTCAACAAGGAACCAGGGCAATCAATAAATCTTCAGTCCTACCACCTAGAAGACATCTCCAAACTCAAAGACGACCTACAGCCCCTGCGAGAAGAAAGTACTCTGGACAACCCCCAATTAAACGCCGCCCACGTCACAACGACATTAATTATAATTATATTATGTATCTGTATTATTATCTTCTCATGTATTTTTAGACAAAGAATATACCAATTATTCTGTGCTAGGAGACATATCCTCCAGGTCAGCTCGAGGGAACTACAGACGCTTCAAGACGTCAAAACAACCCTTGAGGAGGACGCCAAAACATCCCTTGACGAGGACGTCAAAAACTTAGAAGGGAGGAGTTAGATACGCCAAACCCACATGATGATAAACAACTGCTGACAATACTTAAAATAATGTATAAAAACTCATAATATATAATAAAATTATTACTATTAGACTTGCAGCCGGAGGCTATAGTATTTTTCATTTGTAACTTTTGTATTGTGAAATTTGTCGTTTAAAAATAAATATTTTTTAAAAACGGAATTCTCCAATCAAGTTATTTAACTCTTTGTTATTCTGCTCCTTCATTTTTTCAGTAAACTTGATATTATACACAATTTTGCATAAATTTGCATATTTTGATAATAAAAAAAATACAATCACTAAATTTTCTTTGTGAAGACTCGCTGTTTCATAACTTCACCTTTAATAAAACGATGTCATTTCACTGAAAGGCTTAAAGCTCAAATTTCAGCAGGATCTGCAGGGCTAAATATATATATCCGGCCAAAGATTAAATACATACATACAGATACGATGCTCCGTCGGCATTCTTTGAACTTTCACCACTGTTTTTAGTGACCTGCTCCCTTTTGAAAAGGTAGGAGAGTGAAGTATATATTGCAAGCAATATTCATAATTAGAAATAAGCATAATGTATTTTTTTCATAATATGTAAATTGTGTAGTCCAATTACACTTTGTCAAAGATTAATAAAAATACGACGCTTTGTTTACATTCCTTTAATCTCTCGTTACTTTCTTCAGTAACTTCGGCCCTTTAAAAGGTAAAAATAGGTGACCTATTTTGCGAGCAACGTTTATAATGAGAAATATCTTTTTTGTATTTTGTGCATAATAGACATTTGTGGTGTGTGATTTAACGACTTCACCAATCAAAGACATACCCCATTGCTGCACATGCGCAGTGCTCACAGATAGCCTTTTAATGGCTTTTAATTTGGTAGGATATCTCTATCTCTCTTGGAAATAAGTTACTCTAGAGTGTTGCATCCTTATGATTATATATTTAATCTTAGCTCCAGCTATAAATTATAACTCGATTCATTTTATATATATACAGGGTTCAGGTGAACAATGGATATGCTTTTAAGAATATTTAGTGTCATTCTAAATTACATTTTTTTATCGGAAACGGTTTTTTGCAATATTTTCAAAAACATTTTACCGATTTCATTCTTTAGTAGGTGAATACAACACCATAGATGACATACATATTTGACACAATTGAATATTTAGTTGATGTGGGGTATATATATATATATATATATATATATATATATATATATATATATATATATATATATATATATATATATATATATATATCAGAGACAAATTAGACGACTGTCTAAGTTAAGAACAAAAATTATAAATTAACTTCGGGGATGCAGTCAACTGGTTCAAAAAAGAGACTCTTTTTCAAATTCAAGCTTTCGAAACTTTATTGTTTCTTCCTCAGGAATTCTACAAAATTGATATTATAATAATTTATTAAAAAAGTTTAAGGTACTTACTAATTTGAGGTTAAAAAATTAAATTGACATGTCTTAAGGACTGGAAACTCATTTGTATTGCAAAAATAAATCACATTAGTGAACTACATACTACTAGGATGTTAAAATCAAAAATGCTTGATTAAAAATTTTTGTATCAACCACTACGAAAACTGAACAAATAGCAGTCAACTACATTTTTTGTTAGTTAGTGAAAAAACATCGGAATGTTTATAAAAAACCACATATCCAAGTCTGCACCAGAGTGAGAGGGCTGTCACTTGTCCACTCTCTCTGTTTCAGTCCTGGCAAATGTGGATGCCACCACACCAAATCAAAAAACCACTAATTCACAAAAGTACTATACAGGGTGTTATTTGTGTTATTGCTATATGTCTGTGAATGCAGTAAATAAGTATATAATATACTGAGACCTTCGATATCATTTCTAGCGTTCATAGCGTTTGGTTCGTTAAAGATGTGACACATTTCTAGAAAAGTTCTTTTATGAAGGTTCTTTTCGAAGTTTAAAATCTTAACATCATCATAATTAAGATTGTGGTTTAATGATAACACATGTTTAGCTAACATCGATGAATCTTTGTTAAGTCTAACGTCACTTCTGTGTGATGTAATCCTATCTTTAACTTTTCTGCTAGTTTGACCGATATACTTTTTTTCGCAGTCATTACAAGAGATGCAATACACCACATTGGAGTAATTCATTAAGTTGTCCTTGTCTTTCAACTTAGCAAAAAGGTTGTTGATGGTTACTTTATTTTTAAATGCTATTTTTAAGTTGGAAAAATTTGAAAATAATTTCCTAAGTTTACGAGACACATGTGCTATGTTGGGTACCGAGAAATAAAAGGTATTGTTACGTATGTCCCGTTCTTCAACCATACTTGGCACAACTACGTAAAAGTGTGGCAAATATCAACTTAAAATTGGCATCATTGAGAAACAGGAAGACATTTCTATTGCAATGTAGAAAACATGGAATCATACCTACACACATCACGACTGGTGTAAGGAATGTGGACAACCTCACGGGGGCAGCCGTTGGAAGGAACTTACATCAAGCAGCTGAATTCAATCAAAGGTTAAGAACAAAAAGACTTAATTTAGAAATAAAGATCACACACGATAGTGTTAGAGACATGGAAAAAATGTTTAGAATCTTAAAAAACAAACTGAGTAATAAGTTACCATATAACATTGTGGTTGATTTTTTTTTAAAGGCAATCAATCAAATAAAATATAAAGTTTTTCCAGGTCAAAAACACTAACGTTAGAAAATTTAACAATTTAAAACAGTTAACTCTTTCTAAAATTAAAACTCCAACACATTGGATAAAAAACATAACGGATGTAGAAATCCCTAATGAGGTCTCAAAAATTTTTTGGCACTTGGCCCCAAATTTAGTGTAGAACCGTTAGTAAAAGACGTCAACATACCAAAGCTTCTGTCGGACGTCGATCATATTGTCAACAACATTAATAATATTGATAACAGAGGAAAAAATCTCCTCCTCACGCAATCTACCAACATTATTACTAATTTCGTACATAAAAGTAAAGCTCCTAATACGTACTACAATAGCTATCTAACTTGTAAAAGGTTTCTCAAAGAAAATACGGAATTAAAGGTCATTCAATCAGACAAAATGAAAGTCACCACGATCATGACAAAAGAACAATATGATAGACTGTCTACTGAAATTTTGGCTGACGAGGAATACTATAGCGACCTCAGTAGAGATCCTACCCACACGATACAAAGCAAAGCTAACAACATTGTTTCACAATTGGAAAAAAGTAAAATGATTTCCCCTCGGGAGGGAAAAAAACATAGATGCTATAATGGTGTAATTAATAAACTTTATGGTCTCCCAAAAATTCATAAACCAACTTTGTCACTGAGACCGATCATTTCAGGTGTCAATAGTCCTAACAGAGGCATTGCCCAATTAGTCACCGATATACTTACTATTGCTTATAACACTGATAATAACTTTTTTATTAAAGACTCATTTCAATTCAGCATATTCATACAAGAGTTCCAATTGCCAGACAATTTTGTGATACTCAGCCTAGACGTAAAATCCTTGTTCAATAACATTACGGTGGACCTAGCAAATAGCTCGGTTGAACGTCACTGGGAATCAATACAATCACATTGTGATATTTCAAAAAGAAAATTTTTGGAATTAATAACCATTTTATTTGACACCACTGTGTTTATGTTCAATGATAACATTTATAAACAAATCTTAGGAATGCCTATGGGTAGTCCCGTTTCACCCATACTTGCACAATACGTTATGGACGACTTGATCAATGATTGTTTGTTAAAGTTAGACTTTGAGGTCCCCTTTTAAAAAAATACGTGGATGATATCATCCTTAGTATTCCCAACAACAGTAAAGAACGTTTACTGGAAGTGTTTAACAACTACCATCAACGATTAAATTTTACCATAGAAGAAGAAGACGAAAATGGTAGAGTACCCTTCTTAGATACATAAGTGATAAGAAGAGCATATAATAAGGTTATCACTTCTTGGTACACAAAACCAGGGTCTTCTGGACGATATTTACATTATCAATCGTTCCACGCTGAAAAACAAAAAATTAACGTATTGATGGAAATGAAAAATAGGGTTATTAACACCTCACATACCTCATTTGTAGCTGACAATTTAAAAAAATTGTCAGATTTATTTATTAAGTGTGGTTATCCACCACCGTTAGTCAAAAAAATAATTGTCAGTAGAATAATAACAAACGATAGTTTGGTTAATGTACGACATGACGTAGTTGTGCCAAGTATGGTTGAAGAACGGGACATATGTAACAATACCTTTTATTTCCCTGTACTTATATTCATTTTCCTGGGTCCGGAGTCCCACGCAGCTGGCTATAGTCGCCACGTTGCGAAACTTGGATGTCGCTCTCATACCAGAGTCTTCCAGGTGGAAGCCACAAAGGTTGCGACTGGCTGTCTGTCAGTGGTTTTCCCTTTAGTGTCTTTTCTGAGTTTTGTCCATCATTTTAACTCAGCTACACCGTGCTGATGAAGACCAATTAGTCAGAAACACGTGTCCACGGTTTGCATCTTTCTGCCATTTGCAATTTTGCATTTTTCCACCTTGCCATTTTTTTCTTTATGCGGGAATACCCGATTTATTTCTACATTTTTACTGTTCGTAACTAACCCGCGTCTAACTATTTCCCTGTACTTATATTCATTTTCCTGGGTCCGGAATCCCACGCAGCTGGCTATAGTCGCCACGTTGCGAAACTTGGATGTCGCTCTCATACCAGAGTCTTCCAGGTGGAAGCCACAAAGGTTGCGACTGGCTGTCTGTCAGTGGTTTTCCCTTTTAGTGTCTTTTCTGAGTTTTGTCCATCATATTAACTCAGCTACACCGTGCTCATGAAGACCAATTAGTCAGAAACACGTGTCTACGGTTTGCATCTTTCTGCCATTTGCAATTTTGCATTATTCCACCTTGCAATTTTTTTCTTTATGCGGGAATACCTGGTTACTCGAACTGAAAATTTTCAGTTCCAGAAGCCGCAGTAAGCAGTTATCTGTTAGAACCTGAAGATGGCAGATGAGATTCTGCCGAAACGTCGTTCAGACAACCACGGTCCCTCTCGGGACCTATCACCTACGCGGGAGTATACCCGGAAAACGAATTTAACATTCACCACCCGCGAAAACCTGAAAAACAACATATATATATTATATATATATATATATATATATATATATATATATATATATATATATATATATATATATATATATATATATATATATATATATATTATATATATATATATATATATATATATATATATATATATATATATATATATATATATATATATATATATATATATATATATATATATATATATATATATATATATATATATATATATATATATATATATATATATATATATATATATATATATATATATATATATATATATATATATATATATATATATATATATATATATATATATATATATATATATATATATATATATATATATATATATATATATATATATATATATATATATATATATATATATATATATATATATATATATATATATATATATATATATATATATATATAGTAAAAATGATGAAATTAATCGGGTATTCCCGTGTCCACGGTTTGCATCTTTCTGCCATTTGCAATTTTGCATTTTTCCACCTTGCAAAATTTTTTTCTTTATGCGGGAATACCTGATTAATTTCATCATTTTTACTGTTCGTAATTAACCCGCGTCTAGCTATTTCCCTGTACTTATATATATATATATATGAGATGAGATGAGATTCTGCCGAAACGTCGTTCAGACAACCACGGTCCCTCTCGGGGCCTATCACCTACGCGGAGTATACCCGGAAAACGAATTTAACATATATATATATATATATATATATATATATATATATATATATATATATATATATATATATATATATATATATATATATATATATATATATATATATATATATATATATATATATATATATATATATATATATATATATATATATATATATATATATAGCTCAATCTCGAGTTCAACAAAAAGCTGGACTTCGGAAGCCATTATCTCGGAACCATGAATTCGGAGACTTTGCGCCCAGGAGACTTTTGATCTGGGTGTCATGAACTACCAGAATACGAAGTATGAAGCAATTTGGCCGAAAGCTATTTCTCATAAAAGCTGGACTTCGGAAGCCATTATCCCGGAACCATGAATTTTTGTGACTTCGCGCCCATATAGAATTTTGATCTGGCTGTCATGAACTACCAGAATGGTATGAAGCACTTTGACCGAAAGCCATTTCCCGTAAAAGCTGGAATTCAGAAGTCATTATCTCGGAACCATGAATTTTTGAGACTTCGTGCCCCTGGAGACTCTTGATCTGGTTGTCATGAACTACAAGAATATGAAGTATGAAGCAATTTGGCCGAAAGCCACTTCCCATAAGGATTCTTCAGGGTCCTTTCAGTTTGTATTTATAAGTAACTGAAAACTGAAAGTTTTATATTCTGTTTCATATTTACCCCACTTGGCCCTATATAATTTCTTTTTACCTTATGAGAAGACACGATTATCATCGTTTTTGTTTCCTGAAAAAATTGTGAAGCAAAAACAGTGGTAACAAACGTGTTTCGAAATGTTTAAAACAAATATTTAAAAAATTTGCTAAATTAGCGGAAAATCATATTATGTTAGGTAGGGTGTTTTGGAAATTGATAAGAAGTATTTTTATCAGAAGGCATTTCCAAGCCTCGATTGTCACATCACACAACGTGTGTAAATCGTCATTTAAAAAAGGCAAATGTATTTTTATTAAATTGTTGAAAAACTATTTAATTTATTTTGCAACGATCATTTCAAATTAGGGTGGCTGACCGAGGACTTCTAAAGGAGGCTCCAGATGTGAAGGATCAGTTACTATGACAACAATCATCGTATATATGAGTTACGTCTATGTTTTTCCAAAATGTAACCCCACTCCTGCACAGCTGTTGATCATGGGGGGGTTGTCTTATTTATGTGGTTATGTTTCACGTTTTAATTCCATATAAAAATTGTACAATATGAAACAGAAAATACGATATGATAAAATAGTGGTCAGGCCATATTAAAGGTCAGACATATCAAACTGGTCAGGCATATCAAACATACTGTGTAAAATATTGAAGCAGCTTCCTGAAATTCGATTTTATCAAGATTTCTGTAGACTGAACTATTTATTTTGTTAATATGACCTTTTGTAATGATTTAGTCTCGCTGTGCAAATCTGTTTAATTGGTAAAACTCAAAACGAAACATCTTATGTATAAAAATAAACTCGTTACAATAAAATTATTCAATAAATAATGAATTCTTCCTAACAGAGGTTTCAAACTTCCTAATCTCCTCTGTGTCATTTGCAGACAATGACCAAACATTAAAGTTTCTTTAGGTCGTTGGAAAATGTCCAGCGATCGTTCTATTATCCCGTACATTAGCGCCAAATATCTAACGGTTTTACATCAGTTATATTCAAGGAAGGGTTAACGTCGAATACAGCGACCGTAAAAAGTCCTTCCAGTGAAATATTACCGTTCGTTTAATAGTAAATATACTTAAGTTATAGAACACACCGGATTTGAAAATATATGTTATTGCGCTATTTTTACATGATAATTTGTTCAAACAATGGTCACATTTCGTTGAAATTGCGTAATACTTTGCAATTTGACGACATACCTTCTGTCGTAATAACGGAGTTGTAATCAAATAAGGTGATCTTAGCTACCAAACAAGACTTGCAAGTTTAATTCAACGCAGATCGGGGCTTTTATCCGCTGAGTAGTTGTTTTCTGTAAATCTTATTTAGTATACAGTGTGGAAATTAAGTAACGCATAAATTCAGTAATTCCGTTGATATTAATTTTTTGAAAAAATCTCGAAGGGGTATAGCGATTTTAACTTCAGCAAATATTTTCAGTCTATTTTCAGTTTCTTATGTCATTTATTTTTTAAGTTATGACATCATCGACTTTTTTTAAATGACAACCTATATTTTTTATTATTAATTTTGGTAGTAGTTTTTATTCCGGTTCTGCCCGTATAAAATTTTCAATATGTTATATTTGAAAAAAATCGATAAATACAGTCTTAAAGTTCAAATAACAAAAATTCATTAAATTGGGAAAATTTATCTAGTTGCCGGTGTATCACATTAGTTCGATTTTTCAACTATTTGTATAATTTCAAAATAAAAACGAATGTGCCGTTGATAACTTTCCGTCAAACTTAGGCAACTAGATAAATTTTCCCAATATAATGAATTTTTGTTATTTGAACTTTAAGACTGTTTTCTCGATTTTTTTTCAAATATAACATATTGAAAATTTGATACGGTCGGAACCGGAATAAAAAACTACTACCAAAATCAATAATAAAAAATATAGGTTGTCATTTAAAAAAAAGTCGATGTCATAATTTAAAAAATAGATGACAAGAAACTGAAAATATACTGAAAATATTTGCTGAAGTTAAGATCGCTATACCCCTTCGAGATTTTTTCCAAAAAATTAATATCAACAGAATTACTGAATTTATGCGTTACTTAATTTCCACACTGTATAGTTTAGCCCACCATGATTAGAGGTCGCAGCTCATATTATCTGGTTTGCAGGTCGCTATCAGAGGGATATACCTATCATTCACTGTCAAAAAATAAGTTCATTAATTAACCAATCGAATATGCCTTAAACTGAAAATAATCTATAACATTTTGAAATAAATAGGTGTACCTACTTCAAATTTGCTTTTATCGGTCCATGTCGCTTCAAATATTTTCTACGTTTCTCTGTCTAATATTTTTGAAAACCAGAAATGGTTATAAATATTTTATTACTCGTTATTTTTGTTTAAGTTTTCGCAGTGAATCATTTGTTAAACAGTACAGCCTCAAAAATCCGGGCACACTACCGGACTTCCCAAAAACACGCACATTCAACTCGTCCGGACACTTTAATCTAAAACTTCTTAACATTAAGTGAAAGTGGGCACCACGTGCAGATAACCAAATAACAACAAACATCAACATGGTTTTAACCAAAGCCCAAGAAGCGGATGTTATAAAAATATCACAAGGAATAATCAGAGACAGTCTTACTGATAGGGTTTTTATGGAGACCCTTGCTCTACAAATATCAGGTACCGTAGTTAAAAATATATGTGATGATCTTGAAAAAATGAATAAATAATTAAATTCCTTGAAAACTAAGATAAATAACATTGGGGAGGAAAATAAAAACTTAAATAAAGAGAACAAGCAACTAAAATTGAAAGGGATATAAGCATGGCCCTAGTCTAATGGCCACCCGGTATAGCCAATAGAAACACAACTTCAAAGCAATATTCAGTCAATGTCAAATATTGCCATGATCGTGACAGATCTAAAATTTATCAATTTTGACAATTCATATTTATTGTTTACCTTGTAAATTCTTAAATTTGTGCTCTTTGCAGATAAAATCAGTAAAAATGTGCGAGAGTGAGAGTGAAATTGAGAATTTAACTTCACCAGAAATTGTGGAACTGGTCATAAGAACCGCAAACAATATCTTACCCATAAATTCAACAGAAATTTACGAAAAATTTTACTCTCACTTTATGGATTGGAGGGACAGAAATAAGGATAGTAGCTTTTTATTTTTAATTATATAATTGGTCGTAGAAAAAATAGTGTATGCAACTTACATTTAATGGCTATTAAGACACTCACATTCATTACAATACTCGCATACGGCTCGTATTGTAATTCCCATACTCGTGTCTTAAAAGCTATCATTATATGGTCGTTGCATAATGTATTATTATTTGACAGGTAATAATGCTATCTGTTTTGCATAGCTAGTTTTTCTAATGCCCTTTATCAGACGATGATATTAAACGTCAGCATAAAATATTATAACTACAAACAATAATACAGTTTACAATTTTATCAAAAATATCCATTGGAGTGTAAGTAACTTCCATATCTACGCCAATGGCTTTCTGTTATTATTTTTAACTTGAAATATAAATGCATCTTTACATAGGAAGGCGGTGTGCAAAATATGAAAACGATAGCATTTGTCTTCTCGTAGATATTAAATTATAAACTTTCTTTTAACGAAACTTCAACAATCTGTATCTAAGTTATGGTGTATTTTTCGAACTTATGTTCATAGAATAAGAAATTGCTATTATTTTTACGTACTATACACATCCTTGAAGTTTGTAGCTCGAAAACTAGACCATCCTCTATTAAATATGGATAAATATTGAAAAAAAAAAGTAGTATTACTATATACTAACAAGTCTTTCTTGAATCCCTAATTTTTTTTAAATAAACATTGACGTTATTTTTCTTTATGCTATGATTTCATAATGAACCCGTATAATTCTCTACAACACATAATTTCTTAATAAAATGTGTAAAGTACCGATAAATGTTTTAATATTTCTTACCTTGAAAGCCTCTCTAAACTTGTTAGACATAATATGATACAGAAGAGGATTAACGGTTGTAGAAAGGTAGTAAAAGACGCCACTAATGTACGTCAAAATCTGAAATGCTTTTATCATATGTGCAGACGTGTGCTGTCCATAAATAGCCAGAAGCCGCTGTGCATGGAAAGGAGCCCAACATATGAAAAACGCCACCACTACTGCAACTGAAAATAAAGCATTATATTAGTTTTCATAGAAAGGAATATATCAAAAAGTGGTTTTTTGAAATACTGGATGTCCAAACCCTGTCCAGCAGCATAAGTAAATTTATTTATTTATTCATTGCATATGAAGGGCTCAGGGGAAAAACGATCATAATCTATTTTTGTCGAAAATTCGTTAGACATCTTGTAGTTCGTGACCCAAGCTTTCAGATGGCTATGTTGGTTTTAAACAAAAACGATCACAGTCGCTGTAACGAATTTAAGTAAAAAATGAATGCAGCATAAGAACGATCAGAGTCCGAGCGGTCCCATACGAAAACGATCAGAGTCCACAGTATTGCATCGGGGACGAAGGAGACGTATGTTTGTTGTTAAATGGCGTTAAGTGCGTAGGTTATTTTGTAGTGACAGACTGTAAGTGTTCGCATTTGACTTGTTTTGAAAATATTACTCTGGAGGAAAGAAATATCTTGATTAACAAATTTAATGCATATGATACCTACAATGACCAGAATAGTTACCTTAGTGGGCTAATTTCTGTAATACTAGTACAGCGAAGGCGAAATAGGAAACCAGAAAACGAAGCTCGCTTTAATAATAGTTCTTACACATATCGTGTAAGAGTTATTAGAGATGAAAAAGCTTCTGAAATACATGTATGCTACAAAGCATTCCTATCTTTACACGGAATAACCAACAGAAGAGTTCAATCAATTAAACATTCATTGCTAAATACTTGAGTCCTCAAACCAGATCAGAGGGGAAGGCATCAAAATATTCCAAAGAAACTTTCTCCTGCCACAATAAATTACGTGATCTCATTTTTGAATTCGTTGAAAGGCAGAAAAGCTCACTATAGTCTTCAAGATACCAGCAAAATATATTTATCGGAAGAGTTGAACATTAAAAAGTTGCACAGCATGTACGTTGACAAGCATCCAGAAAATTCGCTGTCGTGTGAAAAATTTCGGGAAATTTTCTCAACAAAATTCAATATCTCGTTTGGTTATCCCAGGACCAACACATGTAGCACATGTGATAAACACAAAGTAGATGAAGAAAAATACAAGAGGGACCTTATAAGGAAAATAAGGAAGAGCTGGAGGAGATCGAAAAAGATTTGAAGAAACTAGAAGTGAACATGAAACTGCACAAGCTAAAGGCTGATACATTCTACAAACGGAAAAGGCAAGCTACAAAGAGGGCAATGAAAGATGAATCCATAGAAGCCATAACAATGGACTTTCAGAAAAATTTGCCAGTGCCAAACATCAGTACCAATGATGTATACTACCGCAGGTAATTGTCCTTTTACAGTTTTAACATTCATATACTCTCGGACCGACGACGTTCCGCTTTTTATACTTATGATCAAGCTGTAGCAAAAAAAGGATCAAATGATGTATGCTCTTTTTTGTGACTCATGTGGTGGTTAGAACAAGAACTACACCGTTATTCATTTTTTGCGCTATCTGGCCACAGTATTAAAGAGATTTGAAACTATTGAAGTTTATTTTCCTATACGAAGGCATTCATATTTCGAATGTGACAAAAATATGGGATTAATCAACCAGAAAACTTTAGCTGAAACATCTGATGATTGGAGGGATATTATACGTAACACCAGACTAAAACCTTCACCTTTCATGGTGATCGATTGTAAACAAGAGATGTTTAAAAATTGGGAGAAACATCTAACATATTATTATAAAACAAAGTGCCCATTCCGTACCAGGCCAATTAGAGTGTTTCAGGTGACTCAGGAACACTGCAATTTGGTACAATATAAAAGTGCCATTAAGAATCCAGATTTCATAACCATTAAACACATTCCAAAATTAGCAAATTTGTACAATGGGCCCTTACCACGCTCAAGCTCAAGGATATTAAGCACTTACAGCTTGTTCCATAACATCCCACGAATTCTTGAACAAGTTAGTGGATTCTCCTAATGCTGAGTGTGAAGATGCTGATGACCGCTTCCTATCGGAGAACTTCAACAAGTTTCCAAAGAGACTGACCAAGAGGATTCTGATGACTCCCTTTCACTCGCACAAATTGCAAAAATGTGTAAAGGCACAAAGAAGAGTAATATTAATAATAATGAACGTTATTAATCTGCTAAATACATTGTATTTTTAGGCACGTCAAAGAAGAAGGCGCAAAGAAGAAATGTAAAGGCGCAAACAAGTATTGTAAAAGCCCAAAGAAGAGTGAAAGGCGCAGAGAAGTAGTGTAAAGGGAATATGAATGGTTTTTATCGACATTTTCATTATTGTTTATGCTTACACTAAGAATTAACTTTTGTTTCTTAAATAAAAATGTGGAAAGCTATTCCAACTTTGTTTATGATTTTGCACACTTACTGCACTGAGCCTATTGCGTGGCTTTATAACATTCAAAAACGATCAGAGTCCTGGACTATCGATTTTGTAAAGTTATATGTAGAGTTATGTTGCATCTTCCGCTCTGAACCTCGAAGGTAATATTAGAAACCTTTGTAGGTAATATTATTTTTCTGTCTAATAAGTATATGATGAGATGGGACAACAACTGATGTTACTTTGCAACTATAATCATAAAATATGAATCCATAAACTTTGTTTTCTCTATTCTGTAAAAAGTAGTTTTTGTGACTGATCGATTTTCCCCTGAGCCCTTCATATATGGTATGCAAACAAAAAGATTCAAAAAAAGTATACTTGTTCATTATTACAAGTAAATGTTTAGTTTGAGTAATTAATTAAACTTAATATACGGCTTACGCATACAAAATAGAAAAAAAAACTTCATAATAAACATATCTGCAAAAGCAAAAATTAAGACATTATTAATTATTAATGAGTATATCATTTTGTCTTAAATCTAATGATATAACAGGAATATTTAATAATATTTTTTGTGACATGGTGATTTTAAATGGTAACAATTTTAAGTTAAATATGTCGCTCTCAGAACAACAATCATTGAAACTGTGAGTTATTCTGGCAATTGGATAATTTATTTCCAAATTAGTTCTATGGATGAGTTCATTAAATGTAATTATATTTAACTGAACTGGCAGGAATATCAAAATCAAAAAGGGAAAGCAAATCTAAGCCATCTAATAGATGTATGTTGCAGTGTCTTCACTCTTGTTATATGAACCGCATAATGTAGGCTCCAAATAACTAAGGCAAAATTTATTGCACTGTACATGAGGAGCTGACTTGCAAGATGCATTTTGTCCATTTTTACAAATTTTCAGGGCGGCCGAAAAACTATTACAGAAAAATTATACCTGCCCGGAAAAATCCTTTAATATGAAATAAATGTAGTATATTTAAGTTATTAAAGTATACATTTTAATACTAGAAAGAGAAAAAAAAGATAGTAAATCGCAAAAAAAAGCGTGGAGATAATGCAGTTTGCAAGTCTTTTGTGGACAAAATGCGTTATGAATGTCTTAATACCACTAAAATAACACAAAAAGTTATATTTATTTTAAATATGTTTTGTTATTTAAACAGACAAATTGTTCTTATGTTACGGTTAATAAAAATATTGGTATAATATACCATATAGTTTTGGTCAAATGTCAAACTTTGAAATATTATTTAAACAAATTGTATCTTAACTTTAATAAGGTAGAGGCAAAAAAACAAGTAATGAAAAAATTATCATTAAGCCTCGGCTAGATAGTAACATATTATTTTTAAGCAAAATCATTATCATCTTGTTCGGCGCATTCACAGGTTTCATCCTCTTCCTCGCCATGTTCATCCTCTTCATCACCTTCTTTGTTCAAAATTGGAACTATCCATTTTAACTCAGGATCGCGGTGCCATTCTTCTCCCGATAACGAAATAAGTAATTTTTTAAACTATCTATTTTTTTCTTTTTAATTTTATGCCCTAGGGGTAACTCTTCCCCTTTTTATGTAAATTCTCTTGCTTGAACTGATTCCTACTACTTTTTTTTAAAAAATTGAAGCCTTTTTAATGTCCAATAAAGACCAATCAATACCAAGCTTTCGATTTTTTCCAACTTTGGAATATAGCTCCCAATATTTTTCAGGGGTCTTTATAATACTGTGGCGTCTTAAAATCTGTTCCACCCTACCAAAAATTCTATCTGCAGGGAGATATGAATGTCCTCTCACTGGAAATATGAGTTATATTTTCTGAATGGTGTCGAGCGCAAATTTATGTAGTCATAACATTATCATGTGGACAATATGACTGTTTTTATTTTGTCCCCCACATCCATCAGCGAATAGCCTAAGATGCTTTATATTTGGAGAAAAGTTGGTGCTTTTAAAAAAATGTAAAAGAGCCGAGGATATTTCCGTGGCTCCCCTTCCAGCTTGCTGTTCCATCCAAGAATAAAAAACTGGGTCTTTACAATTGGTGGCTGTTACGCAGAAAAAAATAAAATGAGAGCTGTTGTGCATAAAACGCATCCTGTATTGGCACTTTTGGAAGAATTTGCACCTGCTGAAGATAAAAACAAAAAGAGATTGAATTGGATGGTTTTTCATTCATCAGTTTATGGAATTGGGCAACACGACCTTAAAAACGTTAAAATTACCTTATTTGCTTTTTTCGCTGGCGAGATGTAATATTTTTCTTCCGTTTTCTACTACCACGCTCTTCCATACTGTCACCAACAACATGTTCATGTTCTAAATTCTCCATTTTTCCAAAAAAAGCACTCATAATATTAAACACACGTTTACCTAGCCAACCTGTTGCAATAATGACCCTTATGACCAAACAAAATGCAGTATGTTCAATGTTTATGGACAAAATTCACTTTGTAAGTCCAATACCACTGGACAAAATGCATTTTGTTTATCTAGGTGATTTTCCCTATTTATTTACACTGTCACAAAATGAGTTTTAAACGTCTTAGACATTACAGAATCTTAGAGCTTAACTATAAGAAGCCAGCGCCACTTTCAGCTAGAAAATGAAAATTTTGGAAAAAATGCGTTTTGCAAGTCTGCTCCTCACATGTACGCAAAGTAAACATTTTTAATCGGTTTTTTAGATTGAAATGTTTTAGAGATTCTCAATAATAAATCTAACTTTTTACTGCTTTTATTTAAGATATAATCTAAGTACAAATTAAAATTCATTTTACAGTAAACAATTAGTCCTAAATCTTTATATTGTTGAACTTCATTTAAAGGGATGTTATTTAATGTTTAATTATGTAGAATTGTATTTTTTTTAGTAAAAGATATGAAAGAACATTTTTGTAGTTTTGTGAACAGTTTACTTTTTCAGATTGTCAGCATATAAAATAAATTTACAGAAGGTAAAACAGTTACTAATGTCAACAATGTATATGAGAAATAATAATGGACCCAGATGGAAGCTCTGGGGTACTCCAGAAGTGACCACGATTTCACTCGACCTGAATCCATTCATTATTACAATTTGTGATCTCAGAAAAATACATTGACCACCTTAATAGATCACCCTATATACCAACCTCAAACAGTATAGCAATCAAGATATTATGATCTAATACTTATGTACTCCATGTAACACAGAAGGTTGATTTCAATAGATTTTTGCTAGCAAAAGTATTGCTCTGAAAACATAATTAATTTTAAGTTGGTAAATAGCGTAATTTGAACGATATTTTCAAAAACTGAACTTATAATATACAGGGAAAATTTTTCCTCAGAAATTTATATACGGGGTGTTTCATAGGGAATTGTATATACGTTAACTGTGAATATGGGGCACCTAGGTAGTTTCAAATAACCCATGGTTAATGGGTCTAATAACCTTCAATACCAAGATACAGGGTGTTTTATCGATTTTGCCTATTCCCTTTTTAAGCCACAGCATACGAGCCACTCTGTATAAAAATTTGATATTCACTAAGTATGTTTTACTTATGTCATCGAATCAATTAACGTATTAACCAAAGTGGAAATACAGGTAAAAACAACACTCTATATTACAAGAATTTTGAAAATCTGTTTAGATATTTGAAAACAGTGAAAAAAAATAAACTAAATAGTATATTTTCTACATTTCCGCATTACTCACTGTTGAGTACTTAAAACGCCAAAACATGTCGCTTTAATGTTATAATAGTATTTGAAAAATAAATTACAGGTCCGACCTTGAACCAAAATACTATTTTTCTTAATCTTCATTTCAAACACCCTGCAGAACGTAATTTAAAATATAATGTTAATTATTCGCTTAATTAATGGCAAAAGAAGCATCCAATATGAACAAATACCTTTATTCTCTTTACGTCTCACCTAAACCCATGTGCCAATAAATTACATAAATTATGGTAGGGAAATGGAAACGGAAACGGTTCAGTGCTTATACGTTAGGGGTGAGACTACAGGGGTTCGAGTTCAAATCCTGGATAGCACATTTGGCTGCCAGAATGTTGTTGTGTGGTGGAACACGATCAGTCTCTCTTGAGTTCGAGTCTCAGCAAGGACATCTGGCAAACGTGGGAGAAATTGGTTGTTGTATGTGTGTCTGTTCTGGTTGACTAGTGGAATACCAATGTAAAATTTATTCATATCGTATGATTCTTTCCCCATTTATTAAACGAATATTTAATATTATTTTTAAAATTACTTTATGCAGGGTGTTTGAAGTGATGATTAAAAAAAAATATATTTTGGTTTAAATCCGGACCTGTAATTTATTTTTAAAATACTTTTATAACACTAAAGCAACATGATAAAGAAGTTTTAGCGTTTTTATTGCTCAAAGATGAATAATCTTGATAATTTGGCAGTAAACATAGTTTTTTAAATTGTACCACATGGAATTTCATATAAAATTGAATTTGTGTTAAAAAATCAAACATGTAGTCTTAAATGCGGAAATGTAGAAAGTATACCATTTAGTTTGTTTTTTTCCCGGTGTTTCCAAATTCCTAAGCAGATTTTCAAAATTTTGTTATGCAGGGTGTTGTTTTTGAAATATAGGAAATTTACATTTTTTTATGAGGCCGGACCTGTATTTCCATTTTGGTTAATAAAGATATTAACCAAAATGGAAATACAGGTCCGGCCTCATAAAAAAATGTAAATTTCCTATATTTCAAAAACAACACCCTGCGATCAAGAGATCGATTCGGTAAATTGAGTAAAACATACACACTGAATATTAAATTTTTATACAAAGTGGTTCATTAAGAAAAAAATAGGTAAAACCAATAAAGCACCCTGTATCTTGGTCATGAAGTTTGTTAGATCTATAACCATGAGTTATTTGGAACCACCTAGGTGCCTCACATCCACAGATAACGCATGTACAATTTCCTATAAAACAAGCTGTATATAATAAATGCTCTTATCCACACAACAGGAAATACACTTGTTTGCTAAGATCTCTTGAAAAATAACTTAAGAAGGATGTGCAATAATTCTTCGAACTTTTTTATGAAAGAGGATGGGTACCATCCTGCCCTGTGCTTTTATTTTCGTGTAACTGATTAAGGATTAACAGAACTTCTGCCTTTTCTAATTCGAGTTTCTTTAGAGTATTTTTGCTATCAGATGTTTCTATCGAAATTTGTTTATATGGTCATAAACACGTTGAAAAAAGTACGACAATAATTCGCAAATTTGATTACCTACCATCAAAGTATATGATACGTCCTTCGAATTCCAAGAAATAATAATAATAATAGTAATACGTCTCTATTAATAAAACAGTTAATTACACTTCTTTAAGGGCGAAGTTAATTACACTTCATTAAGGGCGAAGTTTGTAGTCAAATGACTACAATCTTCCACTTAACCCCTACCTTTTACGATCTTATAATATGTTATGTATTTACAAATTTCTTATAATTTCTTATAATAACATAAACATGTGTAGATACATACACACACATACATATATATGTAAATATATATATATATATATATATATATATATATATATATATATATATATATATATATATATATATATATATATATATATATATATATATATATATATATATATATATACAGTAAAAAAACAATATGAATTAATGGGTACACACCCGCATAAAAAAAATTCAAGGTGGAAAATTCAAAAATTGCAAATGGCAGAAGGATGCAAACCATGGACACGTGTTTCCGACCAACTGGTTACCATTAGCACCGTGTAGCCGCGTTAAAACGGTGGACAAAACCCAAAAAAGACACCAAAGTAAAACCACTGACAGGAAGCCAGTGCAAGTTGTAAAATCCAAATTGCAGGTCAAATAGTGAGAAAGGTGTGCAAAGAAATTTGGAATGTTCACGAAACGAATGCATATCAAAATCAGACAAGCAAAAATGGATAGATATTTTTGATTTGTTCAAAAAACAAGCCAATTTTCCCCATTGCTTAGGAGCAGTGGAAGGAAAACATATCCGACTTATTAAACCAATTCACAGTGGCTCTTTGTACTTCAATTATAACTTTATCTATGAAGATATTGGAGCTTATGGAGAAGATGCTGACTCGACTATTTTTAGCAATTGCTCTTTGTGGCAAAGCTTGGAAAATTATACCCTTGATATTCCCGATCCTTCTAATATCAACGGCATTGATATACCTATGTCTTTTGCATTCATAGCTGATGACGCTTTTCCCTTATCCGAACACCTTTTGAAGCCGTTCAAGGGAAAATGTTTATCAAAAGAAAAAAGAATATAACTACCGATTGACCTGGAGTGGGTTGGAACCTTTGATATGAAGATAACACTGACGTAGTTTTCCACGAAACACCAAAACACCATATACTATACTCGACGCGCGTTTTGCCATCCAAGTTGGCATCATCTGGAGATGATTAAAACTACAAAACTTCTAAAAGCCACGTGCCACGTACCTACTTTTAATTATGGATATTGCTATTATAATTAGCGAAGTCGAAAAATGTCCTGTTATTTGGGATACTTCACTTGAAGCATACAAAGAGAGGGATAAAAATGAAGCCTGGATTCAAGTGTGTCAAGCTTTATTTGATGATTTTAAGGGAAAACTGCAGTCAGAAAAAAAGTTATATATAAGTACCCTATAATAATATATTTTTTGATCTTGCCATGAAACACGTCCAGCTTCACTGATAAAATAAGACATTAATTTTTCCCTGTAAATCCCTGTTGATTTGTTCACAGTATGAGGTTGAAAATGACATTATTTTGTAGATCCGGAATAGTCAGTGTATCTTCAAACTCATACCCATCCCTTCTGCGCACAAAATTATATAGTCATATGCCTTAACTATTTCAATAGCAAATTCCATATCAACATCTAAAGGTCTATGCAATATTCGCCACTTGTTGGCAAGAATACCAAATGTTCATTCTACATATCTACGTGCACGACTCAATCGGTAGTAACACTGACGTAGTTTTCCACGAAACACCGAAACACTATATACTACACTCGACGTGCGTTTTGTCAACTAAGTTGACATCATCTCGAGATGATTAAAACTACGCGCGTCGAAATCAACGTCGGTTTGTATGCATATATTACTATTAAAATAAACCTACAACGCCCGGCCTGCTATATTGCTGAGCGTTATAGACAAATCCGGGCGCACATCGTTGTCAACGTGCGGCAAATTTGCAGCTCGACGTTCGTCTGCAATGCCTCATTGGAAACAATGTATTTCAACAAAGCACGTCTAAGCGCATAATTTACATCGCGTTAAAATTTACGCCCGTGTGCACTATTACTTAGTATTCAGCCTACATTTATCGCCACATTGTGTTGGCAACAGACGGGCGACTGTAAACTGCCTAGTCGTGTTCTTTGTGATCTGTATAAATTAAATGAGCTAAAACCTATAAAATCAAAATTATAAAGCTAAAATAGACATCTAGTTCTAAACATACACTAATGTGTCACAGTTCGTATTCCGCAATATAATAAAGACATTTGTCAATAAAAAAGAACTTCTTTAAAGTTGTTTTAAATTGATTGATATTTAGATTTTTGCAATGAGTAAATTTTATTATTCGTATTTAGGACTAACGAATTTTGTTTTGATTTAGACAATCTACATCTGACATTAATTATCTTAATTATCATTAATTAAACAGTTAAAAATATATATGCTAGACAGGGTTACTATATTGAGATTTCTGAACAAGGCAGTGCTCCCTAAGATCTACATTTTCTAAAATTTTGATAGTAATTTCTGTAACACAAATAGTTTTCGGGAATTAATAGAATTTTCTCATTGTGTCCCATTGCATATCAGACTGCTTAGTTTTTTTTTTAAATAAATAAGGATCTGCAGAGTGTTTTGCAAAAATGATCGATGCATTTGTTCCAACATTATGATTGGATGATAATTATAAATTTTGATTTTTGTCTCTATTTAAACATAACTTATTTGTAGAGAACTAATTTTCTTAACTAAAGTACACTTTCGAACAAGACATCATACACGTTTATCATAATATACTAGCGTTGTATCACCTGCAAATAAAATACTATTACTACCGCTTAGGCCATTTGAAAAGTCATTAATGAATACTAAAAAAGGAGTGACCCTAACACATATCCCTGAGGCACTCCATGTTAGTATAGCATAAATTAAGACTATTTACAGAGAAACACTGTTCTTTATACCATAACATTTAAGAAGTTCAAGTAGGATGCTTTCTTGTCCATAAAATTGAAGTTTTGTCTCCAGTATCGAATATGGCACACAGTCAAAAGTTTTGCAAAAGTCAGATAAGGTAATGGATGTTACCAAACCTTCCTCAACGCCATCAACTATGTCACTAATAATACTAGGGTCAACAGCGTATATTTTGGAGTTGTTAGTTTTGAATACAAATTGACAATCATTTAATAAGGAGATTTCTATTAATCCTTATAACATTTTTATAACATAAATTTCCCCTTCCATCAAATGTCGTTTTAACAAATATAATATGTCATTTTATCAGATTTATAAATCAGCGTCAAGAAAACAAAATGTTTATGAAAACCAATTTTTCTGACAAATTCTGCTTTGCTAACATAAAGATTAATCTTAGAATAGGATTTTGCTATGATTTTTAGATTAATTGAATGAATAAACATTTGAATTCAAAGATAATATTATGGCCCCAACAGTAACTATGTGGGTTACAATAAAACTATGAATCATGAATCATTTTATATGTTTTCATATCTGTCACACTCAGAACTCATTCAAGTTAATGGATGGTCAGTCGGTACATCAGCCTTAGTTGTTGTAACGGTGGGATAACTTTCTCTATATTTATGCTAACCACGATTTATTTATAACATTTTTTATAACATGAATTTCCCCTTCCATCAAATGTCATTTTAACAAACATAATATGTCATTTTATCAGATTTATAAATCAGCGTCAAGAAAACAAATTGTTTATGAAAAACCAATTCTTTTGGCAAATTCTGCCTCATAGTTCTGTCTCTCTGATTTGCTAGCATAAAGATTAATCTTAGAATAGGATTTTGATATGATTTTTAGATTAATTGAATGAATAAATATTTGAATTTAAAGATAATATTATGGCCCCAACAGTAACTATGTGGGTTACAATAGAACTATAACAACCCATGAATCATTTTATATGTTTTTATCTCTGTCACACTCAGAACGCATTCAAGTTAATGGATGGCCAGTCGATACATCAGCCGTAGTTGTTATATCCGTGGGATAACTTTCTCCAAATTTACGCTACCCACGATTTACTTTCTATATAGGTACATAATATATTTAACTTATTAGGGACATTTAAAAAAAATTAAATAGAAACACATGACGAAAATCCATGTATTGTAATAGCTGTAGAGTCCCTTGAGAATGCCGCATTCTCTAATGCATGATGCGGCTATCCATTAAATAGATCGACAAAACACTGGATAGCCATTACCACCTCAAACATTAAGCACGTTATCAGACGACTCTATTCACTGCTCATAAACTAAACTTTGTAGTTTGAATTATTTGGTATTTCTAAATTTATTCTATACAATTTAGTGTTAATGAATTATAAATGACGCAATATAGAAATGATGCCTCTCTTATTAAAATCAGAGTCTTAGATTTTAATTTCACGATATCTATTATTTGTGCCTTCTAAGATCAAAAAATATAATTCCTTCTGTAATGAAAATCTTTGTATGACTATATGGGTAGTTCCTTTTAAATTTATTACAATATTATATAGAGAAGTGGGATTAACGCAAATGTTTTTAAAACAAATATAGTAAAATTGCTCATGTATTTGTCGATATGGTGGTCATATTGAACAATCAGGAAAACTAAAGGCATAAAGGAGAAAAAATTGCATCAACAATAATTTTATTTACTTTCCAATAAACCAATATTAATATACAGGTTATTTTTCCTTTTATCGATAAAATAAATTTGAGTTTCACTCTCAATCAAACAAGCTTTGTTTTAACGCGTATTACAGGAAATGGTTAACTAAGAAATATAATTTCATTCTAAAATATTTTAATACAATACGCAGTGGAATGATACTAGGATAAAATACTAGAATGTAGCCATTTATAAGATATTTTTATGTTAGTAGTGTTTCATTTTTAAATTTCCATATTCGACAAAGGAAAAAAATATTTAGTTCCTTCGCAAACGTTTTGCTTTTTATATATTAAGTTTCCTTCAGAGCTGTACAACTAATGAGACACTTTTAAACTCAAATTGCATCTAATATTACTTAAATAATAATAGTAATAATAGATGGTTTTTATTAGAAGTTTAGTTATTATTTTCAACATGATATCCACTCATGTTGAAATGATTATAAATTATCAAAGGTAATGAGATGAGACGGTAATATGTTTAAGGAACTACAAAAATTTGTATAATATAACTATAAATATATGTATAATAATATAAATATAATAATGTAAATAATATGTTATGCAAAATGACTTACCTAATACACAATTTAATATTTACATTATTGATTTATATTATTTAAGGCACGTTTATTGTAAAAAATACGTCTTTGTTTATGTAAGGCACATATCTCAAATCTTATTTTAAATCTATTAAGGCAGAGACATTTTAGTGTTTCATCTAGACAGTTAAATATATTCAGCGCTTAATTTGAAAATGCAGGCTAAAATTTGGCTGTCGAATATTTAGGAATATTTAGTTGGTTTGAGGTGTGGATATTGAGATATTATGCAAAGTACATATAAATCAATTTTTCATGCAAGAATAAATTTAATAATTTTGAAAATGTTGCTGAAAGATGTAGTAAAAGTCTATTTTGTCATATTCAACCAGTTTAGTTTGGTAAATTGGAAAAGTGATAAAATTTTAGTAAGTTGAATATGAAATCGGACAGTATCATTTAGTATTTCTCGATTCTTAAGGCAATGGAAAGAGTCAATACAAGGACAGTACCCAACATCAAAATAATTAAAATACAATAAAACGATGTTCACATAGAAATTGCCACGTGTTTACTATTCTCACAAACATCTATACTTGTAGATTCGTTGACTGAAAGTCCAGGTAACACTTTATTAACTAATTAATAAATAACAACAACAGATTAATGACTGTTTTAACTATAATCACAATTAAACAGTTTTATGTATCTATTTTATTTCTTCTTTATTCGTTCACTTTCAGCTTAAGACTGAGCTCGTGGACGCACCGTGTCCCTTATATATTACATCCATGCACGGTCCAGAAGTTTCCAGAATATTTCCGGCCCTTCTTGTACTATTCTGGTTTCATCTAACCAGTCTACACAGTCCAGTGGCGTAACAATACTATCTCATAAATTGGGGTATTTTCATTGATCATAGATGAAAGTAGAAATGCTTATATTTTGAAAGCATAATTTTATAAAATAGTTTCTCCAATTTAAAGTTAAACATTTTCATAATTATGGCACTAAGCGCAAACTAGGGAAATCACCAAGATAAGTTGGAACACTGGTGAGATTGGTTTTTCTATTAATCTATTGCGATTAATGTTTTAGCATTTTATTTGTATATTTGTTTTAAAAACCTTCTAAAATCACACAAACATGGAAATAAAATAGTGTACCTATCTGCTATAATTATACAATAACAGACAAAAGAAAAATTAGGTTACGGTCCAATGTCAAATTTAGCACAACACCATACGACTGTAACCGTCTTACATGTGGTTTACAAAAATAGGCAATAGTTTTTCTGTCGTTGGAAAACCAACGGCCTAGCGTATTCGGTGTAACTACTGTAGAGAAATGATTACTCCAGTGTTCGTTGAGAAATTACAGATCATAAACTTCAACTGAACATGGTTTATTCACAAACATTACTTTTACAGAATCAACAATAAATACAACAGCAGAATAAATTAATTTATCTAGTATCGATGTAATTGGAGGAGATAATTCTGGGAGTAACGGCAATGAACTGATAAAATGGGAATGGGGTCGCTTTTAATACAGATTGGCAAAACTAATTTCGGTTGTCAAAATAACAAACTAGACTTGATGTATGTCACTGTCGAAGTGACAGCTAATAAAATAATTAAGGCCGGCTTCAAATTATACTTGACATCTGTCACTGTCAAAGTGACATTTAGACAAAATTAATACTACTGAAACCAAATGGTACTTGACATCTGTCACTCTCAAAGTGACAACTAGGTTAAATTTTGTTGACTAAGTTCAACTTGTAACTGACGCCTGTCACTGTCAAAGTGACACGACTCGCTTGGACTAACGACTGAAGGTAAATTACAGTATAAAATAATGATTGTCTTCCAATTGACTATTACACAGATCAGGACAGACTCTATCTGTTAAGAAACTAGTATTCAGACAGACTCAAATACTTGTTAATTACGTCTGTCAATTTAGGACTAACTCTATATTGAGATGTAAAAAGTATCAATCAAACATTCAACTGATATTTAATTATAACATAAGTTATATTTGAGATTATTCTCCGATGGGCTCAGGAATTGATCTGCCTTTCCAGCGTCTGCATCCCATTTTATATTAAGTGGTTGCTAAATTTGTACCCGTGAATACAAACAAAGTAACTAAGACACGTAAATACAAACAAAATATCAAAATGTTTATAGATATCCAACTATTTATTTGGGGTAGTTAAGGTGACCTATCTTCCACAGAAACTAACTCTACATTATACATGTCTAGCTCCTACTAGCAAATTCAATGTTGAATATTTATTTATAAAAAACTGTTCAACTAAAATCTATCGTTACACAACTGAAAATTGTAGGTCTGTTTAGCAGAGTTGGTTCTAACAGATTCAGACAAATTTGTCTCTTTTCAACTTATGTTAAATCTATCTCCGCCTCTCTCTTTTCTTAGCTGAAACTTGCTAGAATCAACATTGATAAACACACCTTTTGAAATATCCTAAAAATAACTGCACTTGGCGCTCTATTTGAATTTGCGCTTAGTGACGTAATGAAAATTGAACTTAATATTTTCAAATAGTTGACTGAAGATGAAGGTGCTTTGTGAAACTGATTTTGTTTTAAAAAAAATTATAAACAATTTTTGGTACTTGTCTAATTTTCACTTTATATGTTATTTTTACAACTAGTTTCATTCTATTCGATTTACTTGAAAATGTCCGAAAAGGATGAAACTCGGTGTAAAAATAACATATAAAGTGAAAATTAGACAAGTAATAAGTGTTTATATATTTTCTTTTAAATTAATATTTATTAGTTTAAATGAAAAGAAAAAATAAAGAAAAAACACATGTCTCTTATTTTTACTTCAAATTTTTTTCAAAAAAAAAAGGAAAAAATGGGAAAATACCCCATTATCATTAATATATAAAAGCTTACGACAATAATATGCTCATTTGAGATCATATGAGAGAAACCATTGTATTCATATCACTAATTTATGAAATGAAAATTTTTAAATACCTGTAGAAGAAATTAATTCAATCATGCAATAATAATTATTATAATTGTTTGTTCGAAACATCTCAAATCTGGCGAATGCGCCAATGTTAGCCCATAGTTAAATATATGTAATAGTATTAAAAGAGCAGTTCTTCGCAAAACCCGTTTTTTTTACATTGCCATATGGAGGCGGGCAGTACACATATGAATCTGTGTATTGACTAATATACAAATTGGCCCATTGGCCACGAAAAGCGTGTGCGCTGTACTTTCTACTGTTTTTCTAGTTCCTGATTTTCTCTATTCCATATCCCACTCCTTAATCTAAGCTTCGCTGATAAGGAACAGTGATTCCGAAACACCGGTGCTCATAGCTACGTCGTGTTTCTTTTAGAGTGTATGTTTGATTATTGAACCCCATAAATTCTATCCTTGTTTTAGCTTACCTTGTCAAGTGGATACGTACAGTACACATAGTGTTCTTTATGTTGACCACTCATCAAAGCTAAAAAATTGGCACATTAGACACGAAAACGCGAATAGAGCACTGTGTGTTATAATTTCCACTTTTTGTTTAGTTGTTCCTGATATACTCCATTCCGTATCCCACTCTTTAAGTTACGCTGTGCTGATGAAGAACAATAATTCCGAAACACCGATATCCGTAGCTTCGTCGTGATTCGTGTTTCTTTTTGAGGTATATGATATAATTCCCTTTTTTCCAAATGGATAAAAGTAAAATACTTTTGACAAAGAAATAGACATAAGAAATTTATAAGTTTAAATTATACGAAAAAGGGGTTACGTCAGTTTGCTGATTTTCTAATATTTGCCTTAAGTAATACTACGCAAATATTATGATATACCGACCTTCAGTCCTGTAGTGCTTGTTTAAACAAATCTCAAATGGCCTGACATGAAACTATAACAACTTTGTAAGATACAAACTAAAATTTCTAGAGCTTACAGCAATTTTCATCTAACCACGATGCTTATACTCAGCTTGGAAAGCATCTCCATTTATCTTTGACTCTTCTTGATATGGCTACAGGGAGCGATAGTTAGTAGGTTAACCTTCAGTAAACAATTAACGAAGGTCCTCTGACCCGTGTGAATGTAAACGTAAACTAAACGTAATATTTTAGCACATTATTAATTTCAGAGTAAGCGTGAAATAACATTTCACAATTAACTATATGATTATCTATTTTACTACTAAATTATAGATTAAAGTATATATGAATTAAAAAATCATCTCGGTATATTTTTTATTTGTTACCAAATTATGTTCAAGCTTATACCTTTGCAACTCTTTATGTCTACTTCTTCCTTCACATAACAGTCCCCTACATTTAAAACACATGCCTACTACGATGCAAGTAAACTTCCAATTTTCTTAAAATCGTAGTAGGCGACATGATGAAGAGAAATTTAATTAATAAAAGTTGTTCAGTGTCACCACAAGTTATGTCCAATTCTGACATTTTGTGAATATCTAAACATTTTTAAATTCCATTTTTTTTGTTTCACTTTTCCTGTATTTTTTTTGTTGTTAAATTTAATTCAAACTTTTACCAAATGTGCAACTCTCTAAGATGACTTTTTCCTTCACTTAACAGTCCCATACATTTGAAACACATGCCACTGCAATACAAGTAAACTCCAAATAGAGAGAAATTTTATTAAGAAAAATTTTTCAGTGTCACAAGTTATGCCCAATTGTGAAATTTCATGAAAAGTTTAACAAATCTAAATTCTGTTTTCTCGCTTCTCTCCCCATGAAGACACCTCGGTATCTTCAATTAAATTTTTACCAAATGCCTACTTTCTCTTCTACAAAAATATTGAGCAGCTTTGTGACACAATAAGGCAGACATATGACAAAGTCACTTATCAAGAAATGAGAAAAGTTGTAAAAAAATAATAGAACACTTATGAGAAGTGTATTAGACTTGAGAGTCAGCTAATAAAATAGATAATGTAATTTTCTTTTATATGACTTGAATAATAATAAATGGACCTTGTAGTATATTTTTTAACCTAAATAACTATGGACCAGTCTTTCTCTTAATGAAAATTTTGTAGTATTTACATTTTCACAAATTTTATCACGGTGTCTTCATGAAAAGTGAAACAAAAAAGTAGAATTTGAGCGTCACAATTAGGCAACACAAGAAGAAAACTTACAGAATTTGCTACTATTTTGTTAAATGGTGGTAAACGTATTGTAGCAAGGATAGACCTTGCTTTGTATATTGGAAGAAAAAATTATTTAAATTGTTTTGTGAGCCACCATGTACAAATGATTTAAGCGAGAATGTTTTTTCTTCGCTAACGGATCTAACTGCATTCTTTAGCCGAAGCAGTTTCTTATCATGCTTGGGAAATATTTTCGGAATACTCACTCACCACAAGCATTTCGCTTATGTCAGCAACTGTTTTACTAAATTGTATAACGTCTGTCACCAGAATAATTTAACTTTTAATTAAAGGAAATGAACTTATTACAAAATAGGTTTATTCAGAAAATAATATTTAAAACTCTTTTCTCAGACCAGCGAGGCAAAAAGGTTGACAAGATAAAATAAATCAACCTTATAACTAAACAAGCAAGAAATAAAATCACCATTGACAATCGTCAAGCCAAATATTACAAAAATATTGAACTAAAGCGGTATTCTATTTTTTATATGTGGGCGCCACCATCTTTTATGGGGGAACGTACAATGTTTTCAGTTACTTACAACAACAGGCTACCATTAAAAGATGGAAAATTGGTAGTTATTCAAATAGTCAATAAGGATTACCACAAATAAATGTGCATCACATCAAATGGAAATAGTCTGTCCGCAACTCGCGACATGGCAAATTATATTATAAGCTAAATTGACAATTCATTGTTCACTCATGAGACATTCAAAGTCTGATAGTAACGTAATCGTGGTGCCTAGGTACCTAAGGTCTGATGTTAAAGTTTTCTATTTTTCTTAAATACCAGATATGCGTCTAAACGTAACTATATTTTAAACAACCATACTTGGGGGTTCTTGGGCCAAGAGCAACTTCATCAATCTTATAGGCTCACTTATGCCGTTTTAGGTAAACTCACTGACTCGTACACAGCTGCTTTATTCACCATGTCTCCAACTCTTCTCGTTCCAGCCGTGCCGCTAGACGGGCTCGTTCTGGCCTCCCCGCGCTAAAACACTCACCGAAACCATTTGTTCGACACGCGCACGCGATGATTCTTCTTAGTACTTACAATGGCCTTTATGTGCATTCTGGTGAGCTAATAGTCGTCCAAGTGCTGGGAGAATTTGAATTGTCCAATCGAAAGCCTACCGATTATTTAAAATATAAATGAATTTTTGAATGGGCGTAATGAAGAACGCTGCCTGGAAAAAAGGAAGGTTCAATTCAATGCGTTACGAGGGCGCTAAGGGTATTATAAAATTTTCAGGGAATCAAAATTGTGAAAAGGTTAGCAGAAAAAAGAGGAAAATTTTTTTATAGAGGGGAAAAGACTGACAGTTCGGGAGAGGCCGGATGTGTGGTAGTTGTACACGGTTCGCTAAAGGCGGTTAGCGAGGGTGGCTTTATTAAAAGGGGTGTCATTTTTTCTTTTTTAATGGTGGTTCTTCTATTTTGTTAGTTGACCCGACGCGACGACGGTTCGGGATAGGCCAGATGTGTTTAACACGATACACTAAAGATGTATGGTTAGGGGTGTATTTTGTTTGGTGATTATTTTATTAGGAGTTGGCTTAGCAGTTCCAAAGAGGCCTGATGAGTTGGTAGTTGTACGCAGTTCGCTAAGGGTGGTTAGCGAGGATTGTTTTATTGAAAGGGTGTTTATCATGTTTTTTATTTAACGGGTTGTTGTTCCTTAAGTTAAGAAAGTTCATTTTATTAGGGAGTTGGCTTGACGCTTCGGGACAGTTAAGGAAGGAAGATTTTGTTTAAAGAGTTTTTAAGTTTTTTTTATGTATTTTATCTAGGAGTTGACCTTGGTGGGTTAGTATCGTTTTGGGACGTTATATTCTTAAGGGAATTTTTTTATCATTTTTTTTAAATAGTTGGGAAAGAGACGCGTGTTGGACAGGAGCAAATCAGTGGGGTCTGAGACACATTTCCTGATTTAAGGAGTTACCTAAGAAGTGGGGTAAGTTTTTTTATACTTATTTTGAAATTCTAATAAGTTCAGTCTAATATATACTAACAAGTGGGGGAATTTTTTGCTTGTTTGGTTTTTCAGGGCTGTGACACGCCTTGGCTCTATTTGCCGTTATTTGTTTTTATTTTGGGACAAGGTATATACTGTGACGTTTCTCGCTTCCTCTTGTCTTTTGTCAACTTGGACAAGAGGGGAATCGTCACTTTGGCACTCGTTGATTGCAACGGAACTTTTGAACTTTTTATTTCGGTACGGTCTCGAGCGCCAGTCCCTGTTTTAAAGTGTAGGAACACCACTTTATTCCATCAGCGGTACGATAGAAGCTAGGATAACTCAGTGAAGTAACGGAATGTCCAGGCGGTCTGTGTGTGTGGTTGTCAGTTGCGTAGCAATGGACAACTTCACCTTACCTACCGAAAACGATTCTCGGTACCCAAACAAATTTATTACTTATACCTTTGTCTTTAAATAAAAGTCAAAATATAAACTGTACTTATCCTATTTTTAACACGCTTTTATTAGCTTCACTTGTATGTTTGTTTGTTTGTAACCGACTTTTTTGGACTCGATTTTGACCCACTTTAAATGGACAGATTTAATTGAAACTTTGTACACTTACGAAGAACCGGTAACAATACAATAATTTGATAAGTTTATATCATTATCCTGATCAGGATCGCCAGAATTAAATAATTTCCTTTCCTCACGTATCCTCTGCGTGAAAGCAAGTGGCTTATTACTATTAGTACATTCCGTGATTCTCAGTTCGTTCGATGGCCGAGCGGGCTAAGGCACAAGTCTTAGTCGACGCGAAACGATGGACTCCTCGGGCGTGAGTTCAAATCTCGTCTATGGCTGAAAAAAATATATATATATTTTTTTCAGAAGTATCTGTTGGATCGTAATATGTTATAATATTAGCATCAATAAGCAATATAAATATAGTTTAAAAAACTACAAGACACGCTTTCATAGCACATCAAACTAAAAAGTGAAAAATAAATATAGTTTAAAAAAAACTAAAAAACACGCTTATAAAGCACATCAAACTAAAAAGTGAAAAATAATTATTAATATAAACTGAAAACAATAATGAACGAAAAATACTAGTATTATTGTGAAAAAAAAGCGTGGGGCGCTTTGTTCCATATTTTTCGTATATCGAGCAACCCATTCTTTTTTCACAATAATACTAGTATTTTTCGTTCATTATTGTTTTCAGTTTATATTAATAATTATTTTTCACTTTTTAGTTTGATGTGCTTTAAAAGCGTGTTTTTTAGTTTTTTTAAACTATATTTATTTTACGATTGATATCACACTAAAAAAACAAACAAATATATAGAAAAAATATATACATATATGTATATACTGACAACTTTATTAAGGAATATAAATATTAGTTTTTATCTATAAGCAAGCAGCCTAGGAACCAAGCAAGAGGTTATGATACAGCGAAGTTTTGGAGATTACTACTATATTATTTACTATAAGCAGGCAATATCAAAATAATTACTACAAGCAGTTATGAAAGCAAGTATTCTGGGATTTCAAATAAGACTACGTTATGAAAGCTATCTATTGTTACTGGTGTCTACTACAAGCGGTTAGTGACTCTATGGTCGCTACTGCTTAAGGCGAAATTACGGCAGACGAGCGGTGCAGAAATGTCGAGGTGGTTACGGAGGTTACGGAGTGCAGGCGTGCCACAACGGGAGAACGTCAATCCACACGTCAAGACACACGGAATATATGATTTGATAATCGCGAATGTGCTATATCTGTAGATCAGCTACTTATGTCTCTAGTGAATGCAAATATCAAACGATATGGTTGATATATTACTCCACTCAAAGTTCTAGGGAAAAACCTTTATCGTGTTGAACAGAATAGTTCATACATTACTTCCCGTGACACGGTGAGATTCTTTTCAAAGATCTAGAGAAAAACCTCACTCGTGCTGAACATACTAATGAAGTCGGGATATGCTTGATGCTGACCTAGTGATATAGCACTAGGTCAGCAATTAATTAATTCGCTTTTTTTAAGGCAAACTATCCCTTGAGCTGACTAGATCATAGATATTTGGGCAGACTGAAAACGTATTTTGTGCACTAGGTATTGATAAAACGAGGGGTTACCACATTTACCTGCGAGTCTTTCTGTTTTTTTCACTTAGATTTAGTAGCTACGGATTGGCATTTACACCGCGGAGCACGTTAAGGTCCTTTTCAAAGTTCTAGAGAAAAACCATACACGCGTCGGTTATGACCGAGATAGGATTCCAAAACAAAGGTCTAGTTTGGTACCCTATCTTTACGTCCACAATAATATACTGACAACTGGAAGTTCCCCATGCGCGTGGTTAAAATAGATAACCCAGATTTACTAGATGAACTACGATATTTGCCTGATATCTTTGGCCGTTTGGTATTCGTAGACAATTAACGGACAAGAGAATATAGCAGAAATTCAGCAGAAATGGTAAATGACGGAAATGCACCAAAATCAACAATAAAGATATAAAATTGTGAAAAATAATTCTTACCACTGTTGGATTCGGTGGTGCACACAGGAGTTCTGGAGCTGCTTGACGTATATCAAGCAAACTTGGCGTACAGTGCATAAACGAACTCTCTGCATTATTTATCATAAACCAATGCTTATAAAATATCCCGACGCCGGGAATCGCTTTCTCATAATTTTAAAACTATATTCACAAAAAAGAAATCTTTTAAAATCTTCACAGATTAATATTTTACTATGAATCAACCAATAATTTATTCTTTAAATTATATAAACAAAAATATCATTAACAACTACTCTTAACTCGACTTTGAATTAAACTAAATTAAATTCAATTTTCATCTTCCTACTTGGCGGCTTTTTAGTAGAAACACAACAAGTGGTTTATCATTGAGATAATAAAATAACTTAAAATTACCCTGAAAAAAAACCGGTTTGAAACAATTATGTTTTATAAATAATTGTTATTCCACATACTAGACTACTAAAATAACTTGAACTTTGGTCAAAACGGTTTTAAAGGAAACATTAATACCTGTTATAATATATAGGGTGTACCAAAGTGAAAGATGAACCTAATTAGTTCTTATTACAACAGAGAATTGCTAACAGAAAAATCACTTCGTTACAATACTCCGTACACCATTACTCGAGGGTAGGATTAGGTTGTTATTTTGAAGGTTTATATTTGATTATGTTGGGGTGCCGAAAAATTATAATACTAGTGTTTTATTTTTGTTTATTTAATGAGTCGCCTCTCTTAAATTATCATCTTACGTTATTGATGCCGGTAATTATATTATGTTGCTTTGGTTAATATATACTTATCTTTTCTTATGAAGGTAGTTATTCTTCTCCCCCTATTAAACTCACTGTGAAAGCTCACGGATTATAAGCCGTGGCCGGGCCTTTGTCCTCCAAAGACGCCTTTGACACCTTTATTTTTTAATATTATTTCCGAGGTCAGGCGGAAATTAAAATTAAAAGGCGGTGCTGGTTACAGTGTATCCAATTATCCTGTAGATTTTTGTAGTTACTAGTTAATACTCCTTAGAGACAAGATAAATAGAAAAAATATCAATATAATATAATCTCTCATGTGTATATTATTAGAAAACTGTTCTGTATGACGTTGAGGCAAAAGTTAATCTATTACCGAAGCAATTTTCATTTATTAGTTTTAAGAACAGAGACAGATTGTATTCCGAAATGTCAACTTTTATAATCTAAAATATTTGACATTTAAAAGTTTCATTATTAAATTAATATTTTTTTAAGTGTGAGAATAAGAAAAACATGTTAAAAAAAAACAATCTATGACAAATCCTCTTGGCGCAGAGGTTTATTTAATAAATATTTTGAATAATTTATAGGATATGGCTTAATACCCAAAGAGGTCCGAGAAAAAATGGTGATATTACTTACTTTATTATTATTATCCCAATGGCTTTTAAAAGTTACTAATTGCAAGACACCAAATTAATCGCACTCTTAAGTGAAATATATTACATTAATTATTCTGCTAATAACAGTAAAAAAATGAAAAGAGAAATAAATTTAACTTCTTTAAAAATGGTGTAAAGAATGTATTAATTATTCGATTAGGCAAAAGTATATTCATTCACTAAAGATCTTTTAAACATAAATGCCATCTGTGCTACAATGTAATCCAGACGCACCTCACGGTTGAACAATTTTAGGATTTTAATAAGAAGTACTGCTTTTACGGAAGATAAAGTTTATGATATATAATGGAGCTAACGTATAACAAAAAAGTACATTATAATTCAGTGACGAAATTATTGAGAGAGAGAGAGAGAGAGTCAGCAGACAAAAAATTATATTATATTCAAAAATGCAAAACTAGTCTCTGGATATGATTTTCAGTATTTAAAAATAGGCGAGTTTTAGTCGGATATACATGACCCAGGGGCAGATTAACAATATACTTTACTTTAGGCTAAACTTAACTGAGGGCCTCCATTTCACGTAAAACTTTGTATTTTCTTAAACTATAATAAAATAGTCCGATCATTTTAAGTTTATTAAAGAAAAAAATTAATATAAAAAATGTTCGCTGGAGTACAGAAGAGAATTAAATAGTTACAAAAATTAAGTGAATGAATTTTTTTAGTTGTGGAGAGAGCAAAACTTTTAATAATAGTAATATTAAATGCTATTAAGAATATCGTTTTCTATGGCCAATAATGACAGATCATTGGTTTCTTCATCTACTATAGTATTTCTTTTAAAAGTTTTTACTCTCTCTAAAGTTGAAAAAAATCTCTCACCAGAACAGTTGGTTACTGCCATACATACAAATATTCTTAATACACTATCTGTATTCGAGAGAGTGGATACTAATTTTTTCTGCCTGATAAATTTTAACACGTCTGTGGATTGATTATTTCTGAATTAATCTCACTCATAAAATATTTAAAGCAGATACATTCTTCTCCATAACTTCGGTCTAAATCATTTGGATAGTGTAATCGAGAGCGCCTCAAAGCATATGGCACCTAGGCCATGGATTCCTTATGGATAATCTGTTCCTGGAGATGACACTCCTTTTGGATCTATTTAAGAAGTATTGCATAAAAGAGACAAGGTATGTGGTAGGCAATTAGGTCAACAATCGTGAAATATAAATTATTACTTAGTGTATTTTTACGACCTAATAATTTATTTTTATAGATTTGTCTTTTTAGGTCTACGTCTCTAGTTAAAGAAAACTATGTATTTTTTCAAAAGCTAATGTTTCAGTATTTTATTACACCTTCTTCGGGAACATTAAATGTTAGTTTTCCATGTTGGAAAATAAGTAACTACTTAGTAATAAGTGTTGTAGATACATGTGAGTTTTATTTGAGAAAATTCTGGCATATTATACAAAATCTAAAAAAAAGATATGAAACAACAATATAATATTGTATCTTAGAATAAAGCATTCACACGTTCCAAAAAGTGTATTTTTATTTTTTTGGATTTAAATAAAAATTGTCGAATTTTTATTCCATGTAAAGCACTATTCTGGTTAAAAAATTATGCATGAATCTTATCAAATCGACTAGTCTGTAGTTAAATACAAATATTGATATAATTTTACTTATAAATTTAGTGTAATTCCCTTATTAATGAAAGTAAGAAATATTCATGTTATTCGCTAATATATTATACTAGAATACCCAGTAACATTTTAAATACATTTAAGATACCTATGCGCAATTATGTGTATACCTATGCACGACTGGTTTGCTGACAATTGAAATAAATAAATTATTTATGACTGATTTTTTGAAGAAAGTTGTAATCTTACGCCTGCCCGACTATAATAAAATTAACGCACTGGATAAAAAACGAGACGCCATAAATCCTATAGATTTTAATGCGGTTGTGTTATGTGCTCAAAGGGTCTAAAACAGATTTTAAGATAAACCTACAAGTTTTGAGAAATATGATAAGGCCAATGAGGCATAAAATATACTTCTACAAGTACAAATACACATACTTAAAGGGCAATTGGTCATTTAATAAGCAGTTTAGGCAAAACATGTTTGAAGTAGAATTGTTCAAAACTAATAGGGTTTATACGTACTGCCGCCATTATTTCTAGCGGCAAGAGATGTATAACGATCAGCATATTGGGAATGATTCTCATTGAATAAAAAAATTTAATATGTATCTAATAGAAATGTTTTCTAAAAACAATTGACTACCACTGAACCATATTACGGGCGGATGCTACCGATTTATTTATTTTTATGTCACCGAAAAAAAAAACTACATGTTTTTTAAAATTTTTGTTTTTAGGTAGCGCACGAATTTTTAAGAACTATCTGACCTATATAAAACATAGTAAACTTAGCATCGTTGAAAATGTTAGCCTACTATGAGGAGTCATAATATTTCATTATAAGTAGTCGATCTAGAAACTGAATCGTTCTCAGTTGTTGCCATATGTGTATTTTATAACTATGCATGTGGCCCATATACAATATCGTGCGTGGATCAAGTGAGCGTAGCCCTAGATTTGTTTGCGTTTATATTTACTTCAATAAATACAAAACGTCCGCTCAAAGCATTTGTGTTTGCCTTTTAAGTTTAATATGGCACTTATCCTAAACGACGTATGGTTTTATAATACTCTTCAGATACTCTATGGGTAAAGATTTGGACAATTCATTAAAACTTGAAAGTTTTAAGAGTAGTTTTAAAAAGTGACATGTAGACCCTACTCTAGGTGGGCTCCTGTACTCTTATAAGGGTTTTAAATCAGTTTTATGGAGTTTTTTCAGACCACTTACGTTTATAAGTATTCTTAGAAATAAGTTTTGTGGATATGTTATAGAGCATTTTGAAACTAAATTTGTTACTTGGGTAACAGCAATAAATGGAATGTAAATATTTTAATTTACTTAACAGAGTTTCCTCCTCGATAAGAGTCTAATTATAATATTTTATATAAAAGTCTAATTCTTATAATTTCAAGATATATTAATTTAATGAAACGCCAGCGCAAATTATCTAAAGACCCCCGCAGGTTTCGAATTTAATTCAATTTATCATAATTTCCCAGTTTCCTCGATACTCGACATCGAGAAAATGGCATCGCAATTAAGAGCTGCAAGACATTTAGAAAAATAATCTATTACCGTTTGAGCTTGGCATTTCCTTATAAAGTTGTTAAGCAGTAATTTAAACTGTTCATGTTTCCACAGACTTATCCAAATCATTCGTTTCCTTTTTAATATTGCCTTCCACTTCAGTTATTATAAATAGGCAGATTTCAATAATCCATCATCATTCAATTCTCAGTTAGTAATTCTATTTCTGCTCTCACACATATAATAAACACTTTCTTACACACTGGTGCCATTCCATCCGCATGGGAAAAATCCATCATATTACCACTTCCCAAAGTAAATAAAGCAACAGAGTTTTGTCAACTTCACCCAATTAACATACTTCCTACTGTGTCTAAGTTGTTAGAAAAAATTATAAAAAAGGAGATATCAAATCATATAACAATTAATAAAATATTGCCAAAAGCAATCCATAGCACTAATACTGCACTTAACATTAAAATAACAAATGATATAAGAAACACTGATAACTCCAAAATGATCTATCTAACACTAGACCTTAATAAGGCGTTCGATGTCATCAATCATAGGCTTTTACTTGCAAAAATAAAATACTATGGAATAAAATCTACCCGTGGTTTAACAACTATTTAAGTGAACGTGCACAACGAGTTAAAATAAAAAACCCAATTTCAAATGAAGGTGTTGTGAAGTATACATTATACTTTATAATTATTTCTTCTGATTTACCAAGTTATGATTGCCCATGATTGAAACATGGATTTAAAAGCTGACGAGATGCAGCTGTACAAGTCGTGCCACCCGCAAAAATATTAACCTGGTAATCCACGAGCCAAATGAAAATCTCGAAATAATAATTGCATGGTCTAAAAGAAATGGTCTACAGCTGAACGCATCTAAAACAGTGTCCATGTGTGTTGGTTTTAGGACTTTAGTCAATAGAGCAAATGAAAATCAAACTGTAAATATAATATTGAATAATTGTGTGATTAACCTTAGTAGTGAGTCAAAAGATGTAGGTGTCATTTTAGTCCAAAAGTTAACATTTGAAATTCATTCTGAAGGTGTAAATATGTCTCTCTACCACAAAATACAAAGTGGACACTTGTGAACTCAATGATTTTGAGTAATATAGAATATGGTATGCCTGTTTACTTTAACTATCTCACTGATGTTTTAAAGAACGAAATACAAATGCTCCAAAATTCTTACTTGCGATTCTCCTATTCCTATTTTAATAGACGTGACTACGTGACCACGTAACCCCACATTACAATATACGAGAAATTTTAAAAATCAAGTATAAAGCTGAATTGTCAAATGCAACTTTAATATTTAAAACAATGAATTCTTTATCCCAATTTACCTATATCAATTGTTGGTAAAACGATCTTACACAACACGAAATCAGGATCTGTATGCGATACCTAAACATAACAGTGCCAAATTTGAAGAATGTTTTGAGTATATAGCCTGTGTCCTTTCCAACACGTCGAGAGGTACCTTTGATTGACCTACTGTTGGTTAGTTTCACTTAGCATATAGAAAATGTCTTTTGAATAAACAAGCATTATTATCATATACGAAATACTTGCGATTCTCCTAAAGAAATTTATTGTTATATATTTGAGTTGTAGTGAAAATTTTTGGACAGCAACCTGTTTTCTCATCCATAGCTTAGTCACAATATAATACTTACCATTTATTTGGTATTTATTTGTTTTTTAGAGTATTCCCAATAGGAGTTTCGAGTTGTGGTTTTGTCGCGCGGCCAAACTTCTAGTTGTAATTTGGTCGCGCGACCGAGTTGCGGCTCTCATAATTTATTGGATTGTTATATATTAGATATTGGTATTTGTTATTTATATATTTATTTCACTCTTTTTTTTTATTATTTTATCATTATATTGTATTGTATAATGATTATTGATACCGCATTATGTATTTATATATTAATCATTTATTTACTACGTGTAGTTATTATATACATTCCATGATCGATCTAGTCAGTGAGACAGTGCACAAATAATTGAAAGTTTTAAATTATAACGAATAAACTATTTATTAAATTTAGACCAAGTGAAATAGGCATAATAGTGTTTTCATATATCGAAAGAAAAAACTGGTTATTATTACTGCATAATGTGTTTAGAAATTAAAAAACAGTAAACAAGGAAAAAAACCGTAAGTTTTTAAGTATCAAATTTGCGTGAAATATATTCTAGTGGGGATATCATCCTTTATCACACCTACATGCACACAATCGCAGGATTTCAGTTCAGTAATATTCACGCAGTGATATTGCTATAGCTGACCGAATAAGAAATTGCAAATTAAATACTCACGTAGGAAATGGGTAAACATGAGGAAGCGCAAGATGAAGTAACGATAAAAGATCTATACAAATTAATAAAGGAGACTGCTAAACAAAATGTTGAAATACAAAATCAAATTAAACAAGAAATAAAAACTTTTAAACAAGATATATTTTTGAAATTGAATAACCTAAAAACAGAAAACGAGGAACTTAAAGAAGAAAACAAAAAGATTAAAACTAGTTTATTGGCGATTGAGAGAAAACAGAAAAAATTTAATATAATTCTATACGGAATACAGGATAATGAAAATGATCTTTTAATACCAACCCTGAATATATTCAATCATAACTTGAAAGTAGACTGCAAAGAAAATGATATTCGAGATATTTACAAAATCGGAAAAAAATCTCAAGAAAGACCACGCCCTACCGTTGTAGAATTTATAAATTATAGATTAAAAACAAATATCTTAAATAAAGCTAGTGAACTAAAAAATACTGGAATCTACATAGCACAAGATTATATAGCCCAAGATTATCAAGATAAAAAATATCTAATAAGGCAACTGAAAATAGCCAAAGAAGAACATCCCGATGCAAAAATCAAAAAGAACATTCTAATTATTAATGGCGAGCAATTTACATTAGACGAACTTAAACAAAACCCAATACAAAATAAAATAAATAGTTCCAAAATCATATCTGAAAATACCCAAAGCACCCTGGGTGCATCTACTAGTAGTAGAGAACAAGAAAAAGGTTCTATGAGCACGACCATAAATAAACAACCCCAGGAGAAAAGAAGAGGTCTTGAACGAACAGACGAAAACAAAACAGTACGCTCATCAAGTAGAACAAAAAAAATCTAATCTTGCCCGAAACATAAATTATAAAATTGTAAATTTCTTTGTCTCTTAATTTTATTTCTTTTACATTTTTTGTCATTTTTTATAACTTTATATCTGTTTAATTACCTAGTATAAATTGTTACTCTCAATAATAACATATTATATAGAAATAAATTTCATTTAAGATATTATTGTTACTTGAGACGCAATAAAGCAAAGTAAAAATGGAAAAATATATCAGGGACTTCCAAATAAAAAGCATTGAAACTCATACAGCAGCAGGAATTTCACAATTAAATAATATGCTCAAAAGTACTGCTTATAAAAACCTTAAAATATTTCATAACAATATTAGAAGTATCAACAAAAACTTAGATGAGCTTAAAGTTGTACTTAGTGAAATTCAGCAGGATTTTGATTATATAATATTATCTGAAACTTGGCATATTAATGATATTTCTCCATATAATATTGATGGATATGAACTTATATATAATGAGGGTAATGTGAATCAAAATGACGGTTTAGTTGTGTATGTTAAAAGTGGAATAAAATTTACCTATAAAATTGTTAATATATCTGAAATGAAGGCTATTGAGATAACAGTCAAATTTAATAAAAAAAACGTACTAATTACTGCTTTATATAGACCACCTTCCACATGTGTTAACTTATTCAATGAACAATTGCATCATTACTTAATGAATTGCCGTAATGATCTCGATATTCACATACTAGTAGGTGACTTAAATATTAATATACTTGAAAATAGTGAACATGCGCATAATTATTTAAATATTATATCTGAGTTTGGATTTTCATCAGCAATAAACAAATGTACTAGGGTACAAGGAGAATGTCAAACTTGCATAGACCACTTATTTATTAAAAATAATAATGAAAGCTACAGCTATACATCAATAATATTTGAAACTAGCATTACTGATCATTTCTCAATAATTGCCCAAATAACTGCACCTGAAAAAAAGCAAAATATCAATAATCTGAAAATGAAACAATACTTAAATAAAGATAAACTACTAAAAGAAGTACGAAAGGAAAATTGGTTGGATATATATTCCTCTAATGATGTGGACGCTGCTGCAGATTTATTTATAAAAAAAATAAAAAATAAGATAGAATTGTGCACAAAAAAAATTAAGTTAAAAAACTCAGAAATAAAAAGAAAATTATGGATAACTAATGGTCTAGTTAAATCTGTTAATAAACGAGATGAGTTACATAAACATATGACAAAATTTCCAACTGACGAAAATAAAATGATATATAAGCAATATAGAAATAAATTAAATGATTTAATAAAAAAAGCTAAAATTAATTATTACCAAAATAAAATAAATCAAAATAAGGATAACTCAGCAAATCTGTGGCACTGTGTTAATGATATTGTAAACAATAATAACGCAAAAAAGCAAGAAATCCATGAGATAAAAACAGAGGATGGTGAAACGACCACAAATGAGAATAAAATAGCAAATACATTTATAAAATACTTTACAGGGATTGGAAAAAAACTTGCTGATGTAATTAAACAAAAAAATACTCAAACAACTTTTACTAATATATCTAAACTATCAAACTCAATTTTCCTTTCCGAAACTGATGAGACAGAAGTTAGAGAAGCCATATTTAAATTAAAAAAAGAACAAGGCTCCCGGAATCGATAATTTAACATCTGAGACTCTAAAATATATAGCCAATGAAATATTAACACCTTTAACTTATATAATTAATAAATCAATACAAATGGGAACGTTTCCTTCAGTATTCAAAATTGCTGTAATAAAACCCGTATATAAAAGTGGAGATAAGCTGGAAGTGGCTAATTACAGACCCATCTCTCTGATCTCAAACTTAGCTAAAATATTTGAAATGTTGTTGAAAAAACGAATCCAAAATTATATGGACAGGTATAATATATTATCAGATAAGCAGTTTGGATTCAGGGATAACAGATCGACGCAGGATGCAATAGCTTATTTAACATCTAAAATTAGTAGGTCCATTGATGGAAAATGTCCGGCACTTTGCATCTTCGTCGATCTAGCAAAAGCCTTCGATACGGTTAGCCACTCCCAGCTTTTATGTATATTGGAGGGTATCGGATTCAGAGGAACTTCATATGAACTAATGAATAGCTATTTAAATAATAGGCAACAGTGCATGAAAATAAATAACACGTATAGTTCCATTGAAACAGTTACATATGGAGTTCCTCAAGGAACAGTCCTAGGACCGATACTCTTCAATATATACTTGAATGACTTATATAAATTACCAGTAAAGGGTGATATAGTGAGTTTTGCAGATGATACAGCTGTAATATATAAAGCCCCAGATTGGGAATCTTTGAAAATAACCGCAGAAAATGATTTTAAACTTATAATGGAATGGTTTGATAGTCGGCTTTTGACAATTAACTACAGCAAAACTCACTACATACCCTTTACATCATATTCGAGATACCTACCAGACTTTGACACTCTTCTTGTCCCGGCCCACAATGCAAATGTAAACATCTCCTTAGTGCATAGTATTAAGTATCTAGGTATAATAATAGATTGTCATCTAAAATGGGATATGCATATAAATCATTTAATAAAAAAATTGAGGTATGTTACATACAGGCTTAAGTATTTATCCCGAATACTTACAATTTACCAGATGAGGATACTATACTATGCATTAGTTGAAAGTCATATAACATATGGGATAGTTGCGTGGGGTGCAGCCACAAACAGTCATTTACATAAACTAGAAATTATACAAAAATGTATTTTAAAAACAATTTATCAAAAAGCTTATACATATCCTACAAACGACCTATATTTAGAAACAAATATCCTTGACCCTAGACAGCTATTTTTTTTAGCAGTTGTAATCAGACAGCAAAAACATAGGCATGACTTAATCGATATTGAACACAGCTATAATACTAGATATAGACAAAATGCTTCGCAGATTCCTAAACCAGAGAAAAATATTTTACTAAGAAGTTATATTTATCTAGGGCCCAAACTACATAACTTAATTCCACTCGAATTTAAAGAAATAAACTCGATTAATGTATTTAAAAATAAAATAAAAAAATGGTTGCGCCAAGTTCCTAGATTGCAAATTCATCAATATGTAGATTGTAAAAATATTTATATTGTATGAAAAAAAATAGAATTAAAATATGTACAGTCGTATGCATGTATATGTGTGTGTATGTATGTATGTATGTATGTGTAGTTGTGTGTGTATGTATATGTGTGTATGTATATATGTGTGTATATATGTGTGTAAATATATGTGTATATATGTGTATATATGTATGCATGTGTATATGTGTGTATGAGGATATATGTTCATATGTACTGTATGTATATTTAACACTGTTTTTTTTTTTTTTTCTTTTTTTACTTTGCTTTTGCTTTTACTTTTAATTTTTTGCATAGTTTGCTGACTGGAGAAAACTTTTCCACTTTCAAGGTACGCCTTCTGTGGAACCATTTTCTTCATTTGCTTACCATAATAGGATTATATTGTTTAAAATTACTTTTACTTTGTATTTTCTGGGTGGTGAATAAAGAATATTATTATTATTATTATTATATTATTATTATAATTGTTAGTGACAACTTGTTACAACCGATGTTTCACAAGGGCGAGGCTGAAAAATTCGAAGCAATGCCTTGTCCTATAGTTGTATATATGTGATGATCATTTTTTTGTAAACTATTTTTTTTTCTATATTTGCACAATAAATAAATTATTATTAGTAGTATAGCAACGCGGATCCCCGACCAGAAGTGGCGCCCCCAAGAAGTTGCGCCTCTCATGTCCATCGGCAGAGCCCAAGATCCTTCTGGTTTGAAATTCACTACCTGAAGACTTCTTATAGGAGCCTCTGGTCATTGAGCCTCTGCCTCAAGAAATGATGGTGAGAGCGCCGGTGTAAATTACATATTGACCAAAAAACTGTTTAGTAAAAAAGATGTCTGCTTATAGAAAAAGCGCCGTGATTACAGAAAAATATGCTGGACTGCTAATGACGTCACATGATATTAAAAAAAACCAAGATGTCTGCATACGTAATTGAAACCATCATTTCTTGTAGCAGAGGCTCAATGACCTTCAAACCAGAGGCCTCTTGTGCTCTCCCGATGGACATGCCATCCACCTCTTCAGAGACACCACTTCCGGATGGAGATCCGCGTTGCTATACTATTATTATTTTTATTATTATTTGTATTATTATTTTTACAATCTACTCTTTATATGTATTATACTCAGGGAGAGAAAACTAGAAAGGAGTTGAAGACCGATAGCTACTACTGTCTCATGTAGTTGACAGAAGGACATACGTAAACAAATAAAAACAGAAATATAAAAGGAATAATGAAATACATACCACTTGATACATATTATTCAGAATGACTGCAGTCCGCCATCGCATTAGCATATATGGTCACAACTTATATTCGTTGTGCATTCGTCGCTCTTAAATTTGAGCGATCTGGTCTGTAGATGTGTACCCTACATGCAATATTCAAATATAACAATGCATTGTTTACAAAACTATTTAGCCAAGGATCTAAACGAGTTAATTGCCACAGGCTGTCTAGAACATTTGCCCTGCCTGTATTGAACGAAGAATCGGCCATGACCAACACCGAAGGCTAGCATAATGTTGAACCATTTCCAACATATTAATTATATCAATGTTTCCCGCTGTTACGTAAATTTTCTGGATATTTTTAGTGTTTGGCACCAAAAAGCAAAATTACTCTCCTTCATCCTTGACGTTGCTCAAAAGTAAATGTGTAAGTTCCTCTCCTCTGCACGCCTCAGCAGCTAATCTGATTATTAACGTAACTTTCATAAAAATGCATTGTTTATCTTCTGCTTCTTGCAGAAATCTTGCGATGTCACTTTTGGTAAATTTTTTTGACTTTTTTTGATTTACAACCTTTTTCATTTAATAAAAACCATCAAATTCATATATTTGCTGATATCTATATTTTTTTTTATGGAGAGCATGATACGTATCGTAGAATAAGAAGCCCATAAAGATTAAGGTTTACAAGCTTTGGATAAGTTGGTAAAATATGTTAGAAGTACCTTTTGTGAATGTTACGAATGTTCTTTTCGATGCACCATTTTTCACATTTGGCATATGCAATATTATATTGTGCTCTTGACTTCTCTGGCACTAAGTCGGAGATGGTTTTTAAAGCTTGTTCTTCAATATCTGATGGCAAACTTTCAAAATCACTCATATTAAAACGCTTATCAAAAAATTACACACAAATTACGACAAATTCGTGGAAGAAAAAAACAAACTGCTGTTTATGATAACATTGTGGTTGCTATGGATTTATGGCATTGCAATACATTTTTTGGAATAACTACTAGATAGTTTCAATTTTCTGCTTGTCAAGAAAATAATTTTAAACATCAAATTAATAATTTTCCTTGCCCTTCAACAGCTAACGTTGCCATATCGCAACGCAGACATTTCAATTAGGTAGCACCACCTCACAACCAGACGTTAAAACAGCGTAGAATTTTATTAAATACATCCAATAAGGTTTATTACTTTGTATAAAAGAATTAGAATCTATTACAAATCACTACTTGTAGTTGAGACATGGTTTATAAAGCGGTGATTGTGTTTGTCGTCAGAAATTATGGACTGGTGTAAGTATTATTATGTTTATAGTAATGTTTATATAAACTAATTCTTTTAAGAAATGCTTTATTAAAACTCTATTCTAACTAACGTTTGTAATGAATTAGGTGATTACGACATTTTAGGTTATCTACATACTTGTTTTCTTTTCGTTGTCGTATGGCAGTTAATGGGAGTTAAAATAAGTTGTTTTTGTTTTTAGTGGAATTACGTTAGAAGAAGCCCTTCAAATGGTCTACATTGCGGGCCGAAATAGTTCTACACGACAGTACCTATCTGGGAGGTATAGAAGCTGCAGATGACCAAATACCTAATGGAAATTTTGAAAAGAGGTCAGAAAAGGATAACATTACTGGGATAAAAGGAGATTTGATTACTTCACAAAAACTATTTCCTAAACAAATATGTAGCCCCTTGCAAAAATTTAACAATTGCACAACTTTTGGAAAATTTATAGACAAAGAGATAATTGGTTATCTTATTGAGGAAATCACCAATTATGCCTCATTTCTAACGGAAGTCGATCCAAACGTTACACAGGAGGAAATGAGGTGCTTCATTGCTTTGCTGATCCTTACTGGCTCTAATGTATTACTGGGAAGATAATAATATTCCTGGGAATCAGGTGCTGACATGAAGAATACATTGATAGCTGATGCTATGAGGAGAGACAGATTCAGGTAAATTCTTAAGTACATACTCTGATAAAATGTGAAAACTACGATCATTTATGGACAATCTAAAGGAATTTTTTTGAAAGAATTGAGCTCCTGAAGAAAATTTGGATTTCGATGAATCCATGATCAAATATTACGGCCGCTACTCCTGCAAACAATTCATCAGAGATCAGCCGATTAGGTTTTGTTACTAAATGTGGTGTCTCAATATCCCTTCCGGTTATCTTGTCAATTTTGACATGTATCAAGGGAAAATCCTAGAGGAAATCAATATTATGAAAGTTAGTTTGGAAAATGTATTGTACTTATTTATATGATTGATGAATCTCCCGATGAGATAAAAATGCTAACATTTAAATCTTATTTCGATAATTTGTTTACGGGATTCAATGTTTTGTACCATCTAAAACAAAAAGTCTACCAAGGAACAGGTACGAGCCGAGAAAACAGAATTTTGAAATCTTGCCCCTTTTCAGAAAGAAAGGCATTTTCAACAAAAATTAACGAAGAATTGAATATGAATCTTATATTGATAAGGACGATGAAATAATTGTCGTTAGATGGTTGGATAACAACACAGCTTGCGCGGCATTAACTTGCCATGGAGTAAACCACTAACAATGTGAAACGTTATTCTCAAACTTAAAAAAAAATCATACAAGTCGCTCAACCAAGTTAAATCACCGAATATAATCGCTTTATGGGAGAAAACGACCTCTTAGATGACAACATTTTCAGATGTGGAATCAGTATCCGAAGAAAAAAATGGTGGTTGTAAATTTTTACGTGGTTACTAGACGTCGCTGTAACGAACGTGAGGACGGTTTACAGAGCAGATGATCCCAATATTTCACAATTAGATTTTAGAAGAGAAATTGTTACAACTTACGTCACTAACTATAAAACTCTTCCAAAAGCCATTGGTAGACCTTCCATTTCTAAAAGTAGTATTACACTGAATAGGATATCTGATGATATTAGATATGGCAGAAGAAATCATTTGCTTACTTATAATCGAGACAAAAGAAGCGACGGCGTGCAGGAAAAGGGTGTTCGTCTATTGTCTGTACCATATGTGTAAAGTGTAACCTGGGTTTGTGTACAGATTGTAATTACCATTTTTACACTAAATGACCATGTTAACGTTGCCATATGGCAACATACATTTTTTTTCAATAAAAGCTACTTTTGAATATTTCTTATTGTTATATTAATCAAAATGTGTTTTAGATCTAAAACTTGACTAAAATAAACAATTTAAATTAAAAAAAATGTCAGTGTTAAAGGGTTAATCTTAAAGTGGCATAGGTAAAATATTGTACGAAACACGTGTGATAATGCCTTAGTATACTTGTGTGGTTACACCGCTCGTGCTACGACTGCTATGCACTTGCTATATAACTTCCACGCTGCTATATTAGTAAGGCTGCTATCTCACTTGTATCGTAAATATTTATTAAACAACGAGTAAATAATTTTTTGTATTAGGTAGATAAAAAACTTGGGTTTCGAATCCTTTAATCGTAATTATTTCTTAATATTATGTGATTTTTTAGCAAAAATTCAGTCTTCCAATAGAAAATGTCTACAGTGTTATTTTTAACACAATATTAGTAGTATATTAAATAAATTATTTAAAAATTTATTATACGCGTAATATAAGTATTAATTTACAAATGGTGGTGTTAAAAATGTACACAATATAAGTGAAAATGTCTGATGCGGCCAGCACATAACTTTCTTATACCAATATATATCATCCTGTTGTAAAAAAATCATTCTATTTAATTCTTTACTTACCTCAATTAAATATTAATAGCGTACCTTGAAATTGTTCATTAAAATTTTTAAATAATTAATTATCAGCGTCATTTAATAATGTCAATAATAATTCACGTCATATATTTTAATAATTTCTTCTTATTGCCATCGACATTTTTGTAACTAAATTAGAAATTTCAAATCTCAAACTGCTAAATTTATACAACCCCATTTTATGAGCTCAAAGGTGTAAAAAGTTTCAGTTTACATTAGCGTTATTTAAGTACTTGGAAAATATATTTTGTTGGCTGATATGGCATGATTTATAATCTTCCATCAAAAATATATTTTTTTGTGAAGGCAAATACAAAAAAGTTTGGGTCCCGTAAACCTCCATTCAGCTGGCCAATTTTGCTCATCATCGAATTTATCATTGCCTTTGGCCTTGAGAACACGTGTACCAAATTTGAAAGCATTATCTCAAAAACTGTGGCTGCTATCGCGCTACTACAGACATGCTGACTGATGTTTCTCAATAAAGTTATGTTTTTTCATTATAATTCGTCGAGATTCGTCCGGAAATGCAATAAAAATTTTTAATGTTTTTTCCCGAAGTTGTACCTTTTTTTGTTCTTTCATTCATTAAGTCTCTTTTGCTGGTACCACATTCACCAAATTTAACGTGTCACCTAAAATGTTGTTGACAATGTTAACTGCCAAATTTGGGAAGTCTCCCATTAGTATTTTTTGAGTTATCGAGGACACACACACACACACACATACGCACGCACGCATGCACGCACGCACGTACACACACACATACACGCACCGACAGACATCAATCGAAAAATAGTCAAAATGGGTTCAGGAGGGTCCAAAACGTATATATCAATCAAAATCTCTAGGTCGAAAAAAAATCACGATTACCTACTACTTTCCTATATTAGGTATAAGAAAGTAAAATGAGGGAGAGTCTCTTGGATCGACCGTAAATCAGCATTACAAGTTAATTATTTTTACATTGTATCATAAATTCAATTACATGTTAATATGTATTGTTTATTGTATCAATTTACCGTTCCTAATATAGTAATATTATAGAAAAAAACATAACACTGAGCAATGTGGACTATATATACATTGGCGAGTGTTAAAATCATTCAATATTTTTAATTGTTGAGGAGAAATCCGTCTTCCCGCGGCAATCCTGGTTGCACGACTGGTTGCATATATTACAGGTATATAAATAAACACATACACATCAATTAATTTAATTATATAAATACTTTAATAAATATGATTTTATTATATCTGTCGGCTCTGCAAAAAGGACAAATATTTCTGGCACCCGATAATGACTAATCGGAAATAAAATTTAATTTACTCGTTGCTACATCTGTAACTCTTTTATTGCTTATATCTACCTTAGAAATTATTGTATTTCGTGTTGAGAATTATTTAAATACTTGTTTTTTTCGAACTTCATACTGTACACTTTATTGAAATTTTCCACAAGTCATACGATCATGTGTCTTTTAATAACCAACTTGATGACCATTAAACTTCCTTCACAAAAAGCACTCGACGAGAACATGGTTTTCTTTGAAGAATTCTTAAGAAAGTTGCTATAAATTGAGACAACTTAAAATGTTTTTTAAGATATTTTTAAACCAAAGGAGGCATTTATGGACTTGACATTCATTGACTTCAAACTTACTTAATAATTTAAAGTAAAGTTTTAAATAACCGATCTATTTTTGGTTACGATAAAAACAAAATTTAAAATTGTTACCAGCCTGAGTAGAAACAAATTAAGTGATTTTAGCGTATTTCTTCATTCTACATTCCACTCTGATGTAACTGATGTGATGTATCATAATTTATTTAGCACGTTGACTGCATTGCCAGACATTTATGACTGGCACCTTACTTTATCGAAGTGGGTAGTGTAAATGTCAATTTCCACTTTCGCAAGCGAACATGAAAACCAACCAGGCTATCCATTAAGGACTTTTGGAGAGAAAATAAAGTTTATGATTGGTTATGATGAATTTAGTAAAATATAATTTCGTTGTAATACCAGGCATTATAAACCTAATTATCTATGCTAGAACTTATTTTTTAAAAATAAAGAAATTTTCTTTGTATTCTATCTTGTATCCATTCCATTTTATATAATTATAGAATAGTTAGATTAGGTTCTTGACATCACTAATTTTTTTACACTGAAAAATTTTCAAAATGTTTCTTTTTTGAAAACTATTCACTGGTATGCCTCTATTAACTTCTTTAAAATGTGTCGTTCTCCATCAACGCCCTCTCCGCAATCCTCAGTTTATGATTGGGACATGATCAGTGTCTCTGGTGATGTAGAGTCCGTCACGAAACACTCAAGACTGATGAAATATTTTCAGTATGGTCCTCAGACCGTCAATATTTCTTCAATATTTTGAATCCGCCCGCAACGCTGACAAAAAAATTTCAGGATCTTGAAAGTGTATCAGTATACTGATTGTAAATCAATATTTGTCCTGACGCTATCATTAATACTGTCAATATTATAAAACTCTGACAGTAATACTGATCGTCTGAGGCCCACTTTAAGTCGTAAATAAGTTCGTTTAAGAATGATTCACACAAAGCTGGTTTTACTATAGCACGCAGAATGGAAAAATTTCAACATTGCAGATTTTGACTTGAAATGATATTAACTATAGCACGCCTGGTGTATGCATTATGGGAATTTCTACAAAACTATATTAGTGGCAAATACAATGGTGTTAATGTGCCAGTGGAGTCAACGTACGAAAAATTTATTTGCCGACAGTGTGCGACAAAATTAAAGCAAAAATCTCTTTTGAGTTGCATGAGAAACATATCTGGGTTAGTGTCGACAAAACCACTGATGTTAGAGGCCAGATGGTCCCAAACGTTTTGCTTGGGGGATGAATGAATTTGTCCCAATGTGAGCTCATTTAATACTATCCAGAATATTGGAATGCACAAATGCAGCAGTCCTAAAATACTTTGGGGCGAAAACTTTGAAAGCAACAAAGGACGTGTTTTGTTGTTTGTAACAGCCGCAGCGACATATATGAAGGCGGCTAGACAACGCATAAAAAAACTTATATTAATTTAGCTCATGTGACATGTTTGACATATGGGTTCCATCGAATTGCCGAAACTATTAGGGACTGCTATTTTAACGTAGATAAATTAATAGCCAGCGTCAAAAAGGTATTTTTAAAAGCACCAATCCAAATAAAATTATCTTCCGAACATTTTCCAAATACACCACTACCCCCTCAGCCCATTGTGTTGCGTTGGGGTACATGGCTGTAGGTAGCAAGTTATTATTAAGTTCACTTTGATGATGTGAAAAGACTGATAGAACAATTAAGTTTGAACTACGCGCTTTCTATTCTACATGCTCAGCAAGCGTTTTTGCACCCAACTGTTCAGAAAGATTTGGCGTACATACACTCTCATTTTTGCAAAATTCCTTTAGCCATACGCAATTTTGAGAGTTCACCGACATCATCAGGTTATTCCACAATTAACGTACTGAATACTGCATTTGATCTGCATCGTTACATTTTCCAGGTACTAGGAACAACAGCTGAACGTGTGAGAAAAAAAATTTGTACAACTCTAGAAAACAATCCTAGGTTTCGCACTTATGTCGAATTGTGGACCTTTTTATAGGAAAAGAGGTAGACCTTTCGGAACCTAATATAAACGTGCCCTCTGTGAAGAACTTCGTATACTTCACATAGGCCCCTATCACGTCTGTATACGTTGAAAGATCGTTTTCTGCATATGAGTGGATATTAAGTAGTAAACGTCACAATTTAACTACAAACTACAAGGAACAGTTGTTAATAATTTATTTTAACTCCAGTGGCACAAGTGAATAATTCTACAGAATTTTTTGCAGCATCGCGGCAGCGGCCGTTGTGCAGTGTCTTGTGAAACATTTAACTCCTCCGGTGTTTTGGATACTATAAATATTAGTAACCACCAGAGCCGATTCTTACACATTGGGGAACGTGGTTGAAGGCAGTTTTTTATTATGCTGAATATTTTCAACAAATAAAAGCTGTGATACTACAGTTCAACCCTAACGAGGCTGCAGCTATTAAGGAAAGCCAGACAAACTTTCAAGATGTTTCCCTTGAAACAGATTTAAGAACTATTTATAACAATTATAGAGGACTACACGACGCAATAGAAAAATTGCAAAATACTTCGTTGTCGTTAGTGGAATCGCTGCAAATAGTGGACGACGTAAATACACAGCTACAGACTATAAATGACGCAAAAAATAAGCCCGTTATTGAAAAATTCGAGAGGGTATTACGGAAAGATCCTGATTTTACCAAATTAAGACAAATTTGTGATGGTGCATCTACAGCTGCGTTATGTGAGTTCACAGAGTGTTTTACTTATGCCTGTATTACTTCCGTAGATGTCGAACGGTCTTTTTCAAAATACAAACATATTTTTTCACCACAGCGAACATCGCTTACTGAGACAACTGTAGAAACATATCTGATGCTACAGTTATTATAGAAGTGCTCCAGTTTGTGATAACGACAACCAAGCTACTTCATAAATCTGCTTAAGAAGGCGAGTTTTGTACATATTTTTATAAAGTGTACCAGTATTAATAAAATTTATTTCCATTTATTTTATTTATTTATTTATTATTAGTTATCACTTAGATATACAATGTACATGTGTGAACGTCATTTAACAGTTTAATAATAATGTGCAGCACTAAGCTTACAAAATATAAGGAAATACATAAAAAAAGAATTTAAAGCGAACGAAATAGTACAAAAACATACATCACAATATATAAAATATTTTTGTTTTTATTAGTGTACTTATTCAAGTATTATGATGCATACCCAGTACGTCTCTGTAGGATTAATGACCTTGGCCAGGCTTATTTATAAGGTAAGAAACTGTTTATCATTTTTGTATGAGCGTTTACATAAGTGTGGTATAACTCTCCCCTGGATCCGTTTCTGATACTGATGTCATGTACCCCACGGATTCCAACTCTAGTTTTTAAAATAGTAAAAAAAGAGTCCATTCGTCTATTCTCTTTCCTGTTTATTGTGTTCATTCATTCTCCTGTGGAGAAAATATTAATATTTTAGAAAAAAATTATAAACTCTGAATAATTATGTTGGAAAAATAATTACTAAATACCAAAATAAAATACATATTACATGTACAAATAATGTGTGCGGTTGCTTAACAGGGGTTATAGTGTACTGTGTATCGTACTGCTGCCACTACAAGAGAAGATATGAAAAATAAGATTACAATTTATTTAACAACATAGTTCCCGAAATACTTAGAAATATTCAAATTTCATTTTGGAAATTATTAGATTTGTGCAGTCGTCAAAACGGTAGACTTCAATATCTTTGCGTTTCAACTCATTCAACTCAATAAAGTTGAAAATAATGGAATTAAAAGTTTCGATCCATATTGCATACAACTCGTTACATCATTTCATAAAAAATGCATGTAATTTTTAATGAACATTGTTTCTTTGTGGTTCCAAAGTATACTAGAACTAGTTACATAAGTTGCAGCTATTTAGGTGTTTCCACAAATAATTGTGATTATCTCTAAAATCTTCAGGAATAGGCATATATTGTCTACGAAACCGCCGTTAGAACCCATGAAGACCTGGAGCTACGAGTAGGACGTAATTAGTAGCATAACGGCCCAGCAATTTTCGAACGGTCTTCGAGAAACAGCTATGGGAGTTCAGAAGTTTATTGACGTTAATGGACAGCATTTTGAACAACTGTTGTAATGTTTTGTGAAGAAAAATCACTTGTATGTCAAAAATGCCGCTTATTATGTATACAGGATATCCCAAATTTCAATCAATTATCTTCAAAACTAAAGGAGAAAAGGGGGTGTACCATGATCCTGTTACACCTGGTATACCTACCTAGATACTTAGGCGGGTAGATTAGGTTGCGCCAATAACTAAGTACGCAGCGTGCGACTCATTGTATTTCTAATGCCGACTATAATTATTGGAAATGCGGCGTTTTTTTAGCATTTTATAGTTTTTTATGTAACAGTTTATTACTTTTGGAAATAAAACTATTAGAAAATGTCCTTTAGATATTTATTTCTTATTTGTTGTGTATATTATGCTAAAAATGGCATATTTTATTAAATAGCCTGTCTTTTTACTAGCATAACCTTAAAGTGCCAATAACTGGAGATATTACCCTATTCAGTGTTTGATAAAACAGGAAGCTTGGAGATTGCTTGTTACTCGAGTGAGTGGGTTTATTTGAAAATAAGACAACCATATTCTGCCATTATATTTAAATAACCATTAGTAGGTATAATTGAAAATTTGTCCAAAATATTGACATTTACATCTTCAATAAACAATTCAGTGCTATTATCAGAACTGATATTAAGGAATATAATAAAGCATTTATATATACTACATCATATTTATCGAAAATTCTGTGGGAGTATACATTTAATTTGTTTTCACATTATATTAAAAATTTACGTTACCCAGCTGCTTTGAATTTTATGACTTAAGGTTATTATAGAACTTTCCGGTACCATATTATCTTTAAATTATTTTTTCCATCTTAAAAATGATAAAATGTTATTAAGTCATCTTCATAACTTCGCATTTTAACACGCTAGAGGTCGTGATTTTGTGGCTTCACAATTTTCCCTTGCGGTCTTTTATCTCCCCAAGTGATTTATAATTTCGTTACCTATATTTTCTTTTTATTTGAGTTTAATAAAATATAGCTCAAAAGTAATTTAATATTCCAGTTTAAAGGCTTTTCGGTTTAATGTAATCTCAATTTTCTTTATTTAGTTTTTACTTGGATTACCATTTCAGAATAAAGAAATGTGTTTTGTTTGGACAAACTGCAGGGTGCAGGAATAGATAATGACGATTTTTAAAATATCACGAGTCTTAATAATTAAGTGTGACGGTTGAATTCATCATTGTGAGGAATATTCATGTATTTTAAGTACAAAAATCAACTAGTAATATTTTTATTCAATAACTTTATAGATTACCTTTTAAACATCACATTCTCAAACTTTAGTTCACGGAAATTATTATCTGTATTTATTTTATCCACATGCATTAAAAGGTCACGTCACAAGATTATGTCGTAGACGTCATGGTTTTTGTTTAACATTATATCTCTTATCTCTGATCTTCTATAGAGATATAGAATGACAATTGATGGGAGTAAATATACTTAAATTGTGCCATCAGTTCTAAATGTCATTTATTTATTTATTTATTTATTTATTTGCATACACTGCTCAACTGGTAAACCCATTTTTAGAGCAGGAAAATACACAAAACAAAAAATACAATACAGTAAAAGATATTTAAAAAGAAAAAAAACATTGTATAAAAATAACAATAAAACATTGTATAAAAATAACAATAAAATAATTTCAGACAGTTTAAGACGGAAAAATAAAAAAAGAGAAACAAAGACATAGTTATTATAATATTTTTTAATAAAATTAAGGGTTCAATGAAAAATATCAAACTGCGCACAGTTGTTGTTGTAATTGTTGTACATAGTAAAGAGAGGAGAGAATCTAAGAATATTAGAGTGCGAAAATGAAAGGTAAAAAGTTTGTGTTCTCCGAAAATTCACACTAGGAACATGAAAATTTAAATTCCCTAATAATTCTTGGCAGTCAATTCGATTGTGTAAGATTTTATATAGAAATACTCGAGAAAAATATTCGCATCTATTTTCAAGAAATGTCATGGAGAACTTAGTCAACAACTCTTGTTATGGAACACCGATAGATGGGTATGCTCCATCAGACTTAAGCCATAATAGTTTTAAGAATCGCCTTTGCACTTTCTCCAAAGAGTCTACGTGATTTCTGTAGTGAGGGTTTCAAACAAGAGACGCATATTCAAGTTTAGACCTAACAAAAGCAAAGTATAAAGTTTTAAGTGTACTGATATTCGAGAAGTTTCTGCTAGTTCTAATTAGGAACCCAAGAGTCTTAAGAGATTGAGTCACTAAATTATTTATGTGAGGTAAAAGTGAAAGTTCGCCATCGAATATTACGCCAAGGTCAGCAAGAGTAGAAGATCGTTGAAGGACTGCGTTGTCAACACTGTAATTAAACATAACAGCCTCGGATTTAGTTGTGTAGGTCATAACGTTATACTTAGACACATTCAGATTTAAGTCGTTTTCAAAACACCAATTAAATAACTTTGAAAGGCTGTTTTGTAGAAAAACGCAGTCTTCCAAATAAGAAATTACTTTAAAAATTTTGACATCATCAGGGTAAAGTAGACAGGACACAGCAATAACATTCACAATATCATTAATGAATATGTTGAACAACAGGGGACCGAGAATCGACCCCTGTGGGACTCCGGATGTAGCAATATATTCGACAGACTGGAAACCATTATACGCAACATATTGCCTTCTATCCGAAAGATAAGCATGAAAAAAATAATAACAGAAACGGCGAAAAATCAAAAACAGACAGTATGGAGTGATCCAGTCGGTCGAATGCTTTCGAGAGATCTGTATATATTACGTCAAGCTGCCTGCGTTGATCAATAGCTTCAGAAATAGACTGGGTTATGCATAACAGATTAGAGGTGGTAGAATGTCCTTTCATAAAACCATGTTGGTACACCGATATTTGGTTGCTAAAGCTGTAATAAATGTTATCATGGAGAAAAATTTCAAGGGCCTTTGAAAAATTACATATGATAGATATTGGTCTAAAGTTGCTAATATCATGTTTATCACCCTTCTTAAAAACCGGACACACTTTTGAACATTTCCAGATTTCAGGGAGGCAACAGTTTGTAACACATAGATTAAATAAAAACGTAAGCGGGTGTGCAAAAATACCAGCACAGTCTTTTACTAAAAATGCAGGAACACCATCAGGCCCGATCGTTAACATAAGTCTTAGTTTTTTCAGAGCGTTGAGTACCTCATTTTCATCAAAGCACCTGATATTAATTGTGGAACTGTTGATTGCCTGATTGTGCGTAAAATCGAAGTTGGTATAAGGTGGTAAAAATGATTTCCTTAAAAAAATCCGCGAAAGCATTAAGTATCTCTTTAGGATTTTCGAGATGCTTATCATTATAAGACATTTGTGTACCAAATTCTCTGATCAAATATTGTTTATTTCTTGAATTTAGAGTACCTACCGAGAAGCCGAAGTCAGAAGTTTCATCTATATGACACTGGTAACCCAACCTGGGATATAACGAGCTAGCCGAGGATTGGTAAGGTGTTCAATTTTATTTTGGTACAACGTTTTACTTGGCATCCCAACATGGATTACCATAGCACTGTGACGCATATCGTTTCATTTTGACACCCAAAATGTAATAGTGTTACATAAGACATGAGCGCCGCTAGAAAATTTTCTATGGGGCAGAAATAATATGCACGTTTGTATGACATTTTTTATTGATAAATATTAAAAATAAAAGTCTAAAAAATGAAAGTAAACATTGATCCTTGTTAATAAAAATAAAATAAACTTAAAAAAAAGTCGATATACTATTTATTAACACTGTATTGTGGCATAATGTATAAAAACGAAAATTAACTAAAACGTTTAAAAGGGCCATGTTTATTATTTGCAGCAAATCTTTGGTAATAGAATAAGAAAAGTGTCTAAAACTAAAACAATAGTTTTGACATTTTAAATAATCAAGGGTTATATCCCGAGTGCATCAATTTGAATCGGCTAAACTGTGTACGTCACATAATTTTAAACATTTTGGTTAGCAAATAACTTGAGTGTATAATAATTTGATAAAAGTTCGAGACCGTAGGTCGAGGATTTGATCTAAAATTATTATACACGAAGGCATTAGCTCAAAAGCAAAATTTTAAAAATTGTGTGACGTACACAGTTTAAGTGATTAAAATTGATGCACGAGGAATATATGTAAAGATTATACCAGAATAGAAATCGTTATAGACAATAAAATGCACAGTTTTTATTTTATTATTTTATATTTATTTCATAACAGTTATAAAGTACAATTTACACTGACAATTCTTTTTTTTTTTAATAGAGAAATCAAATTAATCATTTTTCGTTGCGTTAGTACAATTGATAAAAAAATTACATTTTTGATATACAATTCAAATTGTTTTTCTTCATTAATGTTTTGAATAATAGTATGTTCTGATGTTGCCTTAGAAGTGCTTGATTCATTTTGTATATCATTTGGATTACATCTTAATTTATTTATCACGTTTAAATGATGTACGGTATTTATTTGCAAATACGGTTTTATGGAATTTGCACTTCCATGGCCGGTTATTTTGAAAAGCTCTTGCTCCTGTGTTCCATTCTTTATTAAGTTACTGGCAGCTGTGGCTTGATTGGAATGATTAGTTATTTTTACAGTCTGATTCCTTTGTCCATTTCTTCCAATCGATGAATTTTTGTACCAATAAGAATTTTCGTATTTATTCCAGTACTTATTGTGTGTCAGAAGTAAATGATTTGTTGTAATATTGGAACACCTCTTGCATAATAGTTGTTTATATAACCTTACAGGACATAGATCGGCATTAATTTCATTAGGCGTTAAACATTTAACATCGGCGCATTTCTTGTCACCTCGCGTGGTCTTACATCACAGGGTTATATTCTACTCGTCCTAAAATGACAAAAAAGACACAGTCGCAAATAAAAGGTATGCCGTTCTTACCTGTTGCCTGTCCTCTGTTATCAATTTCTTTTTTAAAGTGATTTGTTACGCAATTTGCGGCTACTCCACCTTTCCAAGCGAACTCAACTGCGATAATATGCAAAAGTTTTTTTTGCAGTCCTTTGGGAGTGTTTTCATTCCAAAGCATTATCATTTTTTTATGATCTTGTGAATCTAAAGCAACTGAAAAGGCTTTTCTTTTCGTGATATATTTCTGTAAATATTTCTTTTAACATTACGAGCATCCCTAGCGCACTTAAATTGTATATACCTAAATGAATCGAAAATGACGTATTTTAAAAAATACATTTCCTGAAGCATTTTTTACCATCTCTCCGTCTCATATTGAAAGCCCAGTTTTTAAGTACCAATGTGATATAATATATGGTTGTAGTGGCTTCAAATTGGTATCCTGCTTCATTACAAAAATCAGTAAATTGGCCCCATACCGATTTGTTAGTTTTTGTTGTGTTAATAGTGTCGTACCTAGGGGGGCGGCCCACTTTGTGTGGTGCTCGCTTGGGTGCACGACCCTGTTGTTAAGGGGCGAGAGGTTTCTTACTTCAAACAAAGGCTAGGTTTCGAAATGAAAGCCGGCTAATCATGATTTTAACAAACTATATATTCAAATTTCAAGTAAGGAACAATACACAAAATGAACAGAATTTGTGGATGACTAAACGTCGCACATAGGATTAATAAAGACCAACACAAATATCTACTTACATAACAAGCCCTACGGCCTCCATCTCTGGGCGGCGGCTGTTGGCTGGACAACTGGGTGGCACTTTTCCCACTTAGCACTGATAACCAGCTTCACCCTTTCGGGACTTTTCTCTTCTTTGCACCCGACCGATGCGACGCCCGAACCAACAAAAAATGTCTCCGAATTCCACTTCTCTCCTGCTTAATTAAATACTCTATCAATTTTTTCGACTTTCCTTCCGGAGAATCTAAACCGTCACTCTAATTATGGGCTGCCCTTTCGGAGAGCCTAACATTGACTGTCACTTGACTTTACTCTACTTTCAACTATTGGCTTCCCTTTCGGAGAGCCTAACTTGACCGTCACTTGACTTTACTCTACTTTCAACTATTGGCTTCCCTTTCGGAGAGCCTAACTTGACCGTCACTTGACTTTACTCCCCTTCCGGGTAGTCTCCAACGCAACCCTCCGTCCTTTTCGAGAGCCCGCAAAAGACTCAACTGGCTTCCTTTCGGAGAGCCCGCAAAAACCTAACTGATTCGATTTTTTCCTTCTCTCCCCCGAGACGATCCCCGTTTTTCTATTTTTTAACATATTGTTAACTCTAGCTCCCGAATCTCACCAATCCGAGGCCACGCTATTCCACGCGCTTCGGGTAGGGGGCACCTCCTATTTTTCTCTTGCCCAATAACATATGTAGACGTTTTGTGGAAATCAGCGATATCAGAGTTCATGCCTGGTACGCCGACCCCCACAAAACTCCACCGACAAGCATTTTTTATTCTGACAGGAAATATCTTATATAGGTAAACTAAAGTTTCTAATTACCGCCAGACAGACTACATGAGGTTTCATAATACCTAGATCAAATGTTTAATTTAAATTGAAAACGAGTATAAAATATTTATATATCCCTATATAAAATATTTTCTGACAATAGGAATGCTTCTTCGGATTTCTTCGTCAACTTCGGAAAGTGAAACATTTCCGAAACGAGCACTTTCTTTATTTACTTCCATTTGAAGGTGTAGGTAAGTATAAATGACACTGACAATTAAAACTCTCAGAATTGTTAAGTCTGTGTATATTGCATAGCAACGACATGCCAAAGCTTACTTTACATGTCAAAAATAAATGAACAGCTGGGTGAAAAATAACCGATTATTTTTGCAATATAATCACTTATTTAAACAAGTGAAACAAATTTCATGTTTCTTATTGGTTAGATTTATGATGAGGGAAATAATATTATTCTAAAACTCATACAAATATACACTGAGATCATTCGATACAAAAAATATGAAGGAATAAAAACGGAACATATCGATGTCCATCATTACCTGCTTCAACCGACCCATTAAACCATGCTATCTGTCTAAGTCTATGGCAAGAATATGAAAAACATCGTTGCCAAATGTTGTCAAATTTCCCGTTTTTGCTATACAAACTGAGAAAAGAAATAAAAATCAACAGGATGTCCCACTTACAACTCCTGGAGCCATTTTGTCGAAAACTAAAGGAGATAGCTGAATTCCGTAAAAGGCATTCACGAGAATATAATATATTCTCGTGATATTTATATTATAAATGACTTCAGGTTTGAGTAGAAACGGTCTTTCACCACTTTGAAGTATAAATGGCGTTGCGATGCAAAGAAATTGTTTGATCCCAGAAACCTTGAAATGAGGCACATATGACATGACATTAGTTTCTAGGCAACTCTTGTGATGAGGATAATTTTCTAAAAATCACTGTTTTCGATATATTTGAACATATATAGTTTTTATAAGTAACAAAAACTTTTTAAAATAAATTTTAGATGATAAGTCCTTTGGAATGTTTTTTTTTATAGTAAATCAGACTGATTAAGATAGTAATGAAACCAGTTCATTTAAACTTCCGGTTTGTTCTGAAATTATATTATTGTTCATTTTTGTATTGTTTTATTACTTTATTGATACCAGTTGATGATAGAGTAGGCGAATGGTTACATTTAATAATATGTTCAAGGTAATTTCTTTCATCTTTAATGAAAAAGTACAGTTTTTGAATCAAAAATGAACAATTATAATGTATTCTGCGGTCAAACCGGAAGTTGAACTGAATTAGTTTAATTTCTGTCTAAATCTGTCTGATTTACTATAAAAAAACATCCCAAACGACCTATCGTCTAAAATTTACTTTAAAAAGTTATAATGATTCTTGTTACCTTTAAAAAAAATTATATTTAAGTGCAAATATCTCGAAAACGGGTGATTTTTCGAAAATTATCCGCATCATAAAAGTTACTTACAAAATAATGCCATGTCACGTGCTCCTCTTTTCAAAGTTCCTGTGATCGAACATTTCCTTTGCATCGAAATGCCACCTATACCTTTGTGTGGAGAAAGACTGTTTTTACCACGCTACACCTACAACGGTATGAAAACGTTCGTATGTGACGTCACAGCGAAGCAAATCCCGAGTTCACAATAAGCATATTAATATAAACCTATTAATTAATAAATAATAACGTATTGGGTAAATTCACCGCTTATATTTCGCTGTGACGTCATGCGCAAACTGAACACGTTTTAGCGCAGAGCGTAGCATACGTTACCAAAAATATTTGGAAAAAATCCTCGGGCACGTCGATTTTTAATTTCAATTGCGCACCTTATCCTTAATTTTTTGCTTATGACGTCATTACTGTTTCCGTTATGACGTCATAGACATATTTTTTAAATGGCACAACCTATATATTTCTCCATTTTTGGATTCTGAATTAACAGCTGATTCTAAATGTTTATCCCACTTAGGGTCTAAAATTGATAAGTTAAAAAATACGGCAATTTTAAATATAAGAATTTACTAATTGTTCATGTTTTGTTTGAACAAATAATAGTCACTAGAACTAACGGTTAGTTAATAATAAAAACAATTTATGGTAAATGTTCTAACTGTACTTCTAACTGACAGTACCCTAAACGATGAATAAAGTGTTGCCGAACCTTGTTTATAGTTTCCTGAGAAATGTTGTTTATTTCTGTTCTTATTCTCACCTTTAATTCAACAATGTTTTCCGGTTTGGTTTTATAAACTAAGTTTCTTAGATGGACCCGCAGAAAATAATCTAATGGATTGTGCTCCGGCGCCCTTGGTGGCCATTCGATGGGTCCACGTCTACCAATCCATCTGTTCAGAAATATTTGGTCAAGATACCTTTGAACGTCTGCTGCATAATGGGGTGGCGCACCATCCTGTTGATACCAGAGACTTTCCTCAACATTTTCGGGATTAATTCTATTGGGGAATCAATTTGATAATGTTGGAATGAGACAGCCCATTAGAAATTGGAGACACGTCGGTCCGTTTACAGTTCCATCGAAGAAATAGGGTCCAATGATTCTATTTCCTACAATTCTCGCCCACACATTTATCTTTTGTAGATACTGTTTGTGTGCTGCTCCCGCATCTATCGAGGGTTTTCCCTTGCCCAGTGTCTATAATTCTGACGATTCACTTCACCATTTAATTTGAAAGTACATTCATCGGAGAAAATAATATGTTTTGTCAGAAGAGGATCACCATTGCACAGATTCATCATTGTTTCTCACAAAATTGTATCCTCCGATCTGGATCATCATCACTTCTTGCACAAGTTGAATCTTAAAGGGATGCCATTTTTCTAATTTCAGTACTGTATGTACGGACGTGTTAGTAACATCATAATCGCGACTAACCTGGAGAATTCTGGTATGTGAATTTTCTTCAACAGCCAGTAAAATATTTAATTTTGTATCCTTGTCAAAGCTGGACGACCTGTTTTGCTTCCACCTTACCAGACTCTCTAATTTTTTTTTTCAATTTTACTTAGTAGCGACTGAGTTATGGGTCGTTCTGGATATTTACTATTAAATAAATTACATACTACTTGTTGAGTTTGCATCTATCACCATACCGAACCATCGTAAGAATTTCAATTCTCTGCTTTACAGATACATTTATGTTATAAATTAAAATTAATCGACCACAATTATTGAGAAACCACTATTGGGGTAAAGTATTATTAAGTGATTCGCTATCTAAGACGATAGTGATAAAAGAAAAAACAAACAAAAATTAACCTACTTCAAAAATTAATAAAAAAATGCATTTGTTTTACTTTTTTTACTTGTTTTATTTAAATGACTATATCTTCTAACTTATAAACTTTAGACACATATTTGGAATCAGCTGTTGAAGCGGAATACAAAAATTGAGGAATATATAGGGTACACAATTGAAATTAAAGAAGATTTTTGCTAAATACTTTTGATGTAAGAAATAATTAATTTATTCAATACTTTACGGACACACTGTATATTCTAGTAAACACCTTTTATGGAATTCAGATCTCTTTTAGTTTTCGAAGAAGTGGCCTCCGGCATTTTAAGTGGGACACCCTATATATCGGTTTAATTGAAAGCAAATCACTTAGTGTATTTCGAGAATTTTATCTTGATACATGATACCTTTCTTCATTTTCCAGGGGAAGCACTGCCCTATCTTGTCCCCCTGGCGGCGTCCATGAATTAAAATATAGATTTAATAAATACATTAATTATTGCGTAGTTAATATTGCTTTGTACGTATATTAGTTTCATTTCGTAAATTGCAGCAGGCCATTTTTAAGCCCAAACACGACTGAAACATGAGAAAAATATCTAATGTGACTTTATTTAGTTCTGTATGAAATTTGGACAATATTTTTATATTGCTACAAAAAAAGAATTTTTTTCACGTTGAATAAAAATGAATTGGATTGTTGAACTTCTTGGATTTTCTAAAGTGCATACATTAAAACTGAATCCATAGCGGAAGTTCAAAGATAATTTCGTCTTTAATTTAATGTGCACAGACGAGTTAGAACTTTTTTTATAAAAATGGCAGTGTAAAATCAGTTTATGCTGGATCACAGGAAATGGTGTGTACACCCGATATAATGACAGAGACAATCGCAAGTAATACATTGGTGAAACTAAAGTCTAAAATAAATTCTTCATGGTGATCGTGAATTACATCCCAGTAAAAGTCAAAATCGTGCAGTAACTGTTATCAGCTGATTCTATACCACGGTTAGAGTTCACTAGTCAGTTTATCAATATATTAAATTTCGGTGAAATATTTCCAGGCGAGTCATTTCGTCACACAGTGATATTAATTGGCCCCTACGTAAACTAGCCTTACTCCAGATTTCTCTTTATGTGGTATTTTAAAGTTAAAAGTTCTTGTCGTTTGCATGGTCTATACTAACAAAAATTTCTATTACCTGCACCCAGTAAAAGCATACAAATAATACACAGGTACATTTACCGGTTACAATACAATTGTGTATTCACCCAAAAATTTCAAAAATCAAAGCATTCAATAATGAAAAATTACTGCAGCACATCATAGACTCTAGTAATAGATCGAAAATTAATGTATAAACAAAATATGAAGCAAAATTTACAGAGGTACCAGTTCTTTATAATAAAATAATTACAAGAGCTATTCCCCCAACTCTACCAAAATTCAAAATTACCTCTTTCCCTTCCTTTCTTTTTTGTTCTCTTTTTTAACTTCAAAAATTTTTCATCTAAAATTTAATTAATACCAACTCTTCTAAAATCCTAACAGTTTTATATATGTATATGTTATGTGTATATGTATGTATGCGTGTGTGTATATTTGTGTATGTATATCTGTATATATGTATATATGTATATATGTATGTATATATGTATATATGTATGTATATATGTATATATGTATATATGTATATATGTATATATGTATATATGTATATAGTATATATGTATATATGTATATATGTATATATGTATATATGTATATATGTATATATGTATATATGTATATATGTATATATGTATATATGTTAGCCGCTCTTTTCAGAATTGCATTCAGAAGGGTTTTTTGAATTGTTAATTTTCCCTTCAAAAGCAATCAAAATTTATCAGTGGTTCTCGCCGATTTTCTAAGTCTAAGTTTAATTACTAAAACCATTAATTATTTTTAAATGTTATTCTCGTTCGTTCTGTTTTAGTTTTAAACCCAAATAAATTGTCGAATAGACAATGGGAGTTGGCACCCCATCTTTTTGTTTTGTTCAATTGTTTTCAATCCCCCCGAACTCTGTTGTCATCCAGCTTCTCAATTGCCACGATGCTACTTGCACGTGGATGTTTGGCTGGCTCTGGGCGCGGAATATTCGGGAGGAATTTTTTTATATGAAAATTAAAAATAAAATTGTTTTGAATTTGAATTGGAATTGGCAAGAACTATTCCAAACAATTTATGAATTAATTTATCATCACCGACACTTCATCTGACGATTTCAGCATGTCTTGCGTGTTTACTATGAAATACAGTCCGGATGGGAAATATATTGATTCCTGGTAATAAATAAAAGCTTCACTCCATTCCAATAATAAAACCTGTAGTTACAAATGAATTAATAAATGTAATGAAGTTCCAGTGTGAGACTATTGTGTCAAAAATTGTTGCTGTTTGATAAATATATGTTCTGCTATATTGTGTCCAAATTATAGGACAATTTCTTTTTTCAATAGAGAATATAATAAAAATAGAAGAACGGATTCTAAAAAGTTTAAATTTTAAATTATATAGGTAGACAACCGTTTAATATGTTATCTCTCTACAGTTAAAGTTGATTTAAATCAATCAAATTGAAGTTTTAGTTTTTAATTACCTTAAAGATGCATTTTGCATTTATTATATTCAAACAAATGTAAGAAACCCTTAATTTCTCATTAAGTTGAAGTACTGAGGAAGGCAATAAATATTGTCGAAACGTCGACTTAATGAGAAATTGAGGTTTACTTACATTTTTATTCAATTCAGTTCCGACTAAATATCAACATATTATTAATTTCTTCTGCAGGGTTTGGCGTTGGATGACTGAAGATTTTCAGTTAATACTAGGTATATAAATAATAATATAAAAGGAAGTAAAATCAAATATTTAATCGAAAACTAAAAGAGATATCTGAATTCTGCAAAAGACATTCACTGGAATATGTAAATGACTTCAGAGAAGGACACTTTCTCCACATTGAGGTATAAATGGCGTTGCGATGCAAAGGAACTGTTCGACCCCAGGAACTTTGAAAAGTGGCGTACGTGACAGGACATTAAATTCTAAGCAATTTCTATAATGTAGACAATTTTCGAAAAATCACTGGTTTTCGAGATATTTGAACTTAAATTTAATTTTTTTAAGTAACAAAAACTTTTAACATAAATTTTAGATGATACGTCTTTTGGGTCGTTTTTTATAGTAAATTAGACTGATTTAAATAGTAATGAAACAAATTAACTTCAACTTCCGGTTTGACCGGAAATTATATTATTGTTTATTTTTGAATCAGACACGATACATTTTCATAAATATTGAAAGAAAATATTACTTTGAGCATGTTTTTACATGTAACAATTTATCTATAATTGATATCAATAAAGTTAATAAAACAATTAATAGATGATTTATTTTTACCTAATTTCTTTTAACTAAAACAAAGGTGACTGTAACTGCTGTTTGGAAACAAAGATTTTGACATTTCTATTTTAAATAATATTGCAGTTGAGTTATCTAACATTTAGTTTCACAAAGATGGAGCGCCAGCATATAATGCTGGCATCGTTACGAATTATTTAGATCGTACATTTCCAGAAAGATGGATTAGCACGAATGGTGTTGTCAGGTGGCCAGGTCGGTCACCTGACCTAACTCCATTAGACTCTTTTGTGGGTTATTTGAAGAGTGTTGTATACGAAGAACCCATTGAGGATATTGTTAATCTCTACAACAAAATGTATGCTTCCGTGGCACCAATTAATATAGAGCCGGTGTTAAAAGTTTGTAGAACTGAGCTCTTAAATAGACATAATATGTGTGTTCAGAACGATGGAAATAATTTTTAACATTTAATGTAACTTTTTAGTTTTCATTTTTGTTTACCTTTTTTAATTATTATCATCTAACATTATTACCTATTTTGTAATTATATTTAGTAAATATATAAAATTGTTCATTAACTTACATTAGGTAACATAAAAATAAATCATCAATTAATTGTTTTCTTAAATTTATTGATATCAATTATAGACAAATTGTTACATGTAACAACATTCTCAAAGTAACAGTAGATATGGTAGATATTTTATGCCTAGAGATGAGAATATGCATTCAAACCATAGCAAGCTATTTCTATTAATTAAACCAAAATCCACCCTTATGGGGGGGGTGAAAACTATCCCTGACACTCAAATAACGCACGTGAGTTTAAAGAGCATGTACAAATAGATATAGACTAGACTATAAAATATCTACCATTTCTCACACATTATTAAGAGTCATTACATTATTTTTATAGTTTTACTCCATTTCAAGGGATGTTTTTGGCAAAAAAAGTAAACTGACACGATAAATCTTTGTTTAACTAAGGATTCAAATTTAGCCTCGAAAAATACACTAGATCCATGTATTTTGGTCATTACATTATTAATATAGTTTTAACCCCAATTAAAAGGATCTTTTTGGCAAAAAAAAACACACGTTAAATCTTTTTTTTTAACTCCGGATTCAAATTCAGCGTCGAAAAATACACTAGATTCATGTATTTTGTTTCGTAGTAATGACCTATTTTTTTTCTAGGGCTGTGTTATTATTAAATAACTTACGCAAAAGTACCTTGGCCTTAAAATTAAACTTGTCATTTTCATTTATCATTTACAACGTGAATTATAACAATAATAATTTTCATGATAAGACAACAGAAGAATTCTCATAAAATTCCTTTATTTTTGTGACCGGTTTCGTGAACAAGCAAATTTACTTCACATCATCAGACACAGGACTACAATAATTAAAGAAAATGAGTATAAATGTTAATAAGTTAATAAAACTTAAAAACAAGAATACAGAAGACAATTATTTCCATTTTTTAAGTACTTGTATATATTTATATATATATGTTAAATTCGTTTTCCGGGTATACTCCCGCGTAGGTGATAGGCCCCGAGAGGGACCGTGGTTGTCTGAACGACGTTTCGGCAGAATCTCATCTGCCATCTTCAGGTTCTAACCGTTAACTGCTTACTGCGGCTTCTGGTTACTCGAACTGAAAATTCACCAGAATTAAATTAACCAGAAGCCGCAGTAAGCAGTTAACGGTTAGAACCTGAAGATGGCAGATGAGATTCTGCCGAAACGTCGTTCAGACAACCACGGTCCCTCTCGGGGCCTATCACCTACGCGGGAGTATACCCGGAAAACGAATTTAACATTCACCACCCGCGAAAACCTGAAAAACAACATATATATATATATATATATATATATATATATACATATATATATATATATATATATATATATATATATATATATATATATATATATATATATATATATATATATATATATATATATATATATGTATATACATATATATATATGTATATATAAATAATTGTCTTCTGTATTCTTGTTTTTAAGTTTTATTAACTTATTAATATTTATATTTATGTATGTAACCACCATACTCATTTTCATTAATTTAGTCCTGTGTCTGATGATGTGAAGTAAATTTACTTGTTCACGAAACCGGTCACACCAATAAAGAAATTTTATGAGAATTTTTCTGTTTATCTTATCATGAATAATTACTCATGTGGGATTAACCTACCTACGTTAATAATAATTTTATTGACCATTTTTGGATACATAACATGTATTATAGTAAGTCTAGTATTTAGCTTTATAATATAAAAGTCTTTAAAACATATATACACAATACGGATCCATCAGTCACTTTCTTCAGCCGACTTATTTTTTTAACATACCAGGGCAATCTTTTTGCAAGTTGTCTCGCTGTGAGAAGTTCAAGTATTATCAAATACATACCCAGAAATATTGTAACATTTTCCTATTTTTTATTCTAATTAACTAGCTCTTATCGGGTGGCTTTTTAGATAACCTATTTGAACAAACCAGCTATGAGCTTTTTGCAGTTGTGAATTTGCTTCTTCAATAGGAAATTTAATATTTACTTCACTCGTAAGAATAGTAGTATCATCTGCATATATAATATAGCCTCTACACTAAAATCATTTACATAAATGATATGTAAAAGTTGTCCTAAAATAAACCCCTGTAGTACTCTAATAAAGGATGGCAGTACACTAGATTTATGACTATGTTGATGTCCATATATTACGTTCATAAAAATATGGGTTTAAAGTTTTCAGTGGAGATTTTGTCATCGGATTTATGTAGTGATATAATCATTGGTATAAAATCATCTTAATTAAGTGCGTGGTATTATTATCACCCTTCCATATCTAAGATTACGATTAGCTTAAACTCAATGATTTCATTTTTAGTTTGCTTTTATGTTTGGTGTGTAAATCTCTAGTAGTAGTGTCAATACCTTTAGAGACACTTAACGTTTTAATGTGTCCACGTATTCACGATTATTATAAAATATTTAGTTTAAAAATGTGTCGACTTGAATTTTCCATTTAAAAGTATTAGTAATTTTCACAAAGTCAGTCACTTGATTTTTGCGAACCAGTAAATTTTAAATTAATATTCATTTTTGAAATTCGTAAACTGATTTTATAAGTTTTTTGAAGATTACACAAATTTTATGATAAGGTTTCAACTGCCCAATAATTTATTTCTATGACCAATACCTCGGTAACGAAGGTTAATAATTCGACAGAATGTCACTCTGAAATATCGGTTTACTTTTACTTGTTGAATTGATTCTTGTTACTTTTGAGACATCCTGTATAAGCAAATATTTTCATACAGTTAAAACAATTGTCTGCCTCGTTTACAACGTGGTCCAAAAAGGTTGAAATAAATGGAAGAACGTTTTATTAACGATTTCTCAAAAAATTTATTCTTGAGAAAAGTTGGTGCATGATCTTAAGTTAAATACTGGTGACACAAATTTTTATTAGTTCAATATTTCCTCTACGTTTTTCAATAAATTATTTATAAACGTTTACGTAGGGTTGAGACGATCACCCTCAGTAATGGTAATAAATATTTATTATAGTGTGCTATCAATAGAAAAGGAGCTGAAACACTCTCCAGCTAGCTCTGCGTGTGGGGGTGTGGTACGTGCTCTATTATGTAACAAATTTGTTATTGCGGCGGGGTGGTTACCATGATTTGCACTTACTTTTAAAGCTCTTGGCTCAATATTGAATCACTAATGGTTGCTAATTAACTGTTACAAAATGTAATATTAAATAATGAAGAAAAACGGGAATTTAAAGCTTCTCTTAAACAAAAACAATTATAGGTATCATTCAAGAAGTACTTCAATTATGTATCTAGAGTTACATATTGTTTTACAAGGAAAATTATGTAGATATTTATTATGAAAAAGCATGACTTCTATACATCACTAATATAGTACTATATTTCGGTTTGATCTCATGGGGACCACAGATCGACAACGTTATCAAAAAGTCGCCTGGAACCTTCTGGCAATTTCGTCTAGCGGTAGGTAGGAACTGGGGCCTCAACCCACAGATGCTATATTGGTGTATACGGTGGTCATTAGACCGAAGCTCCAGAACGGATTTGTGGTCTGGTGGCCACACTCGGACAGAGTGATCACGTCTCTAAAGCTGGCAAAAGTTCAGAGATCGATGGATCAATGAGGACGATACCAACAGCTACCCTGGAAGTTCCGCTACCCTCGTGGATAAAGAGGGGCGCTATGGCGGTCTATCTGAGAATGCGGAATTCTGGGAGCTGGCGATGTTCAGGTAGAGGTGAGGTCACGTAGCAATTACTGGACTGGCGGAGATGGAAATCCACATCTCTGTCCTAAAGGTAGCGCGAAAGATCAGGTAAGGTTGGAAAGGAAATATACTCTCATTTATCCCAGCAGGGAGGAATAGAGTGAAAAGAGAATTGACTTGCCTCCAGACTCTCTGATCTTCTACATATACGATTCTCGATTACTACCAGACCGTCCTCCCGGGCGGGAATATATTTGGAAGGCAGAGGGTGCAGGAGAGCTTTGCTCTAGGTTCGTACTTCACGGCCTTCCAAGCAGAGGTTTACGCCATCCTAGTGGTGGCAGGCAAAGAATGGAGTGGAGTAGATGGTATGCATCTGCTACGATAGCCAGGTGGCTCTAAAAGCGGTGTACACTGCCAGGACGAGATCAACTCTCGTTCAAGAGTGTGTGGACGCCCTAGAATAGATTGTCAGGCATAAACAAGTGAGACTGATGTGAGTTCCGCGACATACCGGGAGCGGAGTTCCAGGCAACGAGAAGGCCGATGAATTGGCTAGACTGCGGCCTATTTGCCAAGCGTTAGTGTCCCCAACCATTACCATTATCATATCTCTGATTTCACTTGAAATAAAAATAAACTAGACTAACTAGTGTAGAACTCTGATCGTAATGTACCTGTATACAAAATGATTGAAGGGGTGAACATTAAAAAAAAGTAAATGCATATACATAAGTTTGATATACGCATAAGTCTATAAAAAGTTGTATGAATCTACACACGCAGTTGGACCCTGTGCAGAATATCTAAATAATGATGGTGCAATGATTGCTATAACTATGTGGTCCACACAGTATATAAAGGTGCACCAATTTATTAAATTTATATTTTTATTCATGTTGTTCAGTTTTAATTTTGAGAATGGTTGCAAATTAATTAACAGTGGTTTGCACTTATAACCCTTTAAGTAGTTAGTTACCTAATACCCACATAATATATTGTACCTTGTATATAAGTAGATAAATAAATGGACTAATACACTTAGGATTTTTGTTATCTTTTAATTATATGGTCCGATCGGTTAGGCCTAAATATTGCCTAAATAATTATTACCCTAATTTGTTAATACCCGGATTAGGTAAAAATTAAATAAATTGGTGGTCGTGACGTCATTATCCCCGGTGATTTTACCTGCATTAAGTTGTCGTTTAATTACAATTAGCCCATAATAAACATAATCTGTTTGAAATGTTTATGAGTTTAATTTTTATTGATGCCAAAATAAATGGCAAATATGGCGAATAATTGGGTTTCAAATTATTAAATTTTAATTGATTACAAGAATCGACAACGCCTCGATATATTCCTGTTATGTTCTGTGACATTGAACTATTTCAACTATTTGTAAAAATTTGCTAAACAGAATCTCAATTCTTTTTTAATCCTTAGTTTTACCAATTTCTTGAGTAAAAACTGTTTCAAGTCGTGGTTTTTTTTGTTACGATGGAAGAAGGATTCGTCAAAGCCTATTTTGACAATCTACTCCATGTAGACGTTGAGATGGTGTGTTCATTTACATGGGTACGTAGGTGTAAAGCCAGACTGAATAAATAGACATTTTGTTAATATTTACTTCAAAATGGTCCTCACAGCAGAATAGTCTGCTTGTTTTTATTGTTCTCTCAAAAATAACTGCTTTTAGCCATCGACTTCGGAGATTTCCCTCTCTAGGAACTGACAAAAATAACTTTAATTAATTATAAACCGTACTTGACAAGGAGTGACAACTGTCAACTGAATACAGAACTGAAGATTTAGGAACGGGACAATGCATTGTTGCCGGCTTCATTTCGTGACGTCACGGGTAAATTGACGTCAGAGTGGAAAATTTTTCAGCTTTATTATTTTTTTACGGATAACCAGTTAAGAAAAGAAATTCACAAAAATTCCATAAACCCCTCTTATCAACTACTATCTGATATCGTAGTTAATGAAAATTGGTGTATTAGTCCATTTGCATTTAAATTATCTGTGAATAATAATAATAATTGACGCAATCAAATAGCTATTATTATGTGATATTTTAACACAGAAATATTGTACCATTGGTCAAGGGATGAAAATTCATACACCGCATCCTGCGTGATCCCTGCTATCAACCAAGCACCAGTTAAAGCGTCGCAGCGGCAGTGGAAAATTAAAAAAAATGGTTCCTTTTTCAAGGAAGAAAAAATACTTGAAAATTATCGATTTGATTAGTTGTGACACAAATAAATTAATAAACTTTACCTCAACAGCAGAGAATTTCTTTCCTTTATCAGTTAAACCCCAGTGATTTTAGGAGTGACTGTGGCTGACCAACGACAGTAAATATCTCAGAACGGCAATTTGAATAGAACAGACGTGTTACTAGTTAAACAAAAATCACAATATCCACAACTATATGCTTTCCCGATGGCTTAATCCCTTTAAGGTAATCAAATAAGCCAAATTTTTTTTTAACTTCGGTATGATACAGTTTTATCCCCTGGCCACATATTTAAAAATTCTAATAAGATACCAAATCAGTTTCGACCTATTCTTCTTTTTTTCTTAACAAACACTGAAACGATTATCACGATACAGTGAGCGCCCTTTTTATTGTACACAAATTATTTAGAATATTAGTAGGAAGTAAACTACTTCTGTAAGCTATCAAACATGCGATATGGTTAACCTCAAGCAAGTAGACAACATGATATTTATTATAAATATATTCACATAGTGATAAGACTGGGAATCGAATACGAATAATTCGAGTATTCGAATATTCGAGTATTCGAATACGAATTATTATAATGGGAAATTATTCAAATATTCGAATATTCGAAATAGTCGAATACTCGAATATATTTGAATATTTGAATACTCGAATAATCGAATATTCGAGTACTTGAATAATCGAATATTCGAATACTCGAATATATTCGAGTATTCGAATATTCGATTATATTTGAGTAAATTTGAATATTAAAATATATTATTAAATTATGTACGAATAGGTATGCAGTATGCATCCAACCAAAGTAGGTAGTTAATAGGTATAGGTAGATACCTATTCTAAAATCCAAATATATAAATAGACCACATTAGTGGCACGTTTTACTCCCAGTTAAACTATTCCATCTCTTTCTCACCTCGACCTTATTCTTACTGCACTAAGGCAGGGGTTAAAATTAAATTTTAAATTTTAGAAAACGTGTAAATATTTAACTATTGACTTTTCACAATCTGCGTCTTTTTTAAAAACATTCTAATTTTAAAGCACTTTTATTTTTTTTCGAATAGGAAAAATAGTTATGACAGAAGTATAATAAACTATCTCTGTTTTCGTTTCATTTAAGCTTCAATAGTTAAATGTGAACAATAGCGCCTCAATCTTAAAATAAAATACTAACTAAATAATTCTGACCCTTAAAGCACATGTACAGGAGACATACCCTATTGTGGGTATGAAAAGCAAATCAAATTGCCTGCTTAGTGGATTACGTCACGACTATTATTGTGGTCTATCCAACCAAATACTCAAATAGAGTATTCACTATTTACTAGTATTCAGTGCTATATCTATTAATAATGAATATTTGGGGATTCGGATTATTCGGATACCTATTCGAATAATTCGGATTAACCGAGTATTCGAATATTCGAATTATTCGAATAGGCATTCGAATAAATCGAATTATTAGAATATTCGAATACTCGAATAATTCGAATATCCGAATATTCGAATATCTGACTAAATCGAATACCTATTCGAATAATTCGAATAATCCGAATATTCTAATATCCGAATAGTTCCAATATTTGAATATTTTTTCGAACGAATATTCGAATACTAAAATCTTGAAAATTCCCAGCCTTACATAGTGAGTGATAAGTATATCCCTCTGGTGGTCAGTGCTACTACCCGTTAGACATCATTGATGTCCTGCACTGAATTAAACCTGCAAGTCTTGTTTGGTAGCTAAAATCATTTGTTAATTCCTCACTAGACATAGACCGGTTTCGACCTTGTTATGTTCTCGTCAGCATGCCATAAGTAATGCAAAAGACAAATAATGATAGCAAACCAGGCTAGCCTAAAGCAGACTAAGCAAGACAGACATAGTGAGTGATAAGTGTATACATCTGGTGGTCAGTGCTACTACCCGTCAGACATCATTGATATCTTATTAACTGATAACGACCTACAAAGCAGGTACTAAGAGCCGTGACCTCTAACCCTGGTGGGTTAAACTATATACTGAATAGAACTTACAGGAAACAACTATTCAGCAGACAAAAGCCTCGACCTGCATTGAATTAAACCCTATCAGTTACTAAGACATCAATGATGTCTGATACACTTATCACTCCTACACTGAGGGAAATATCTGGCTTGAAATGACTAAGAAGCCTTAGTTTTTTCAATTTAATAAATATTTATTATTCTGCATTATATTTAATTCAGACAAATAAATATTTTTCATAATTTTGTTATAATAAGCATATTTCGAAGATTGGATTAATTGACAAAACTAAATGATTTATTTCAAGAATTCTCTTGGTATTTATTTTTTGTAATTAAATAATTATTTACAAGAAATAAATCTACTCATGAATAACACATTTGTATCTGCCACATTTATTACATCATTTTATTTATTTCTTAGAAAGAAATATTTACTATTAAAGTTTATACCCTAATAGCGGAAATAAATATTTAATTCTGATAAGAAATATTTATTCCTCATTAATAAATTTGTTTCTGAGAACTAAATGTTGGCCCTCTACCGGCGAAACCGCGGTACCGCATTAGACAAGATTCAACAAGACGCCATTGTTCCCTTTTTCTCTTATTAAGAGCTTTGTGTTAAAAGTGTTGTGTCCCTTTCGGTAGATGTATAGTTTATTAGAAGAATATGAGGGCTGCAAAGCCTCAAAGAAACTTTTAAATGTAAGTTTTTAATGTTTGTACGTGGTAATTTGTTTATCATAGCATATTAAAGTACCTAACCTAGCCAAAAACTGTTTAGTTGTGAAAATTTGTTCAGAGTTATTTATTTTTTTTATTTTTTTTAATAAATATGTGTAAATATTTTTCATATATTTAATTTTGTTTACCTTTAACACAGACATTTGTTTGTCTCTATCCTTAACCTGACACATCAATTAGAAATTACAATAAACAAGCGGTAAAGAAAATTGAAAATTAATCTTTATTTGAACTTTCTACTATTATTTCTAAGTTAATAATAAACTCACTTATTTGGTATTTTTGAAAAGTTCTAGTTAAACACATTACAGTCAAAATAAGAAAAGAATAAAAGGAAAATCTGTACTCAAATATATCGGTTTAGAATGTTCTTTTTTATTACTTTCTTTCTTGCATAAAAATAAATAGATTATTTTTTTAAATAAGTGTTATTTATAGACTGTATTATTTTATATTATTGTTACCATACAATCTATAAGATATTTCGCAATAATTTTCATTGTATTATTTTTTTCTTGTTCGTTTACGTTTTATCAATTCAATGCAAAACTTACTCGGTATAAGCGGTTATAATGGCTGCATTTCCTGACATTTACAATTTTCCTGAATTTTCTCTTAAAATTTGACATGGAAATCCAGATTTATATATAATAAATTTGAGGTTTAACTGATTCTAATAAGACACATTATTTAAAAAAAAATTTAGAACTTTATTAAGCATGAATAGCTTAACACCTACATGTAAGAAGAATTAACATAATAGAAATATATTTAAACGTCATCGTGTCTATGGAGAGATTATGAAGTTATACCTAGTTCATGAGAGTAATTGATTATACTGATAGTGATATAATATGTATGTACCTACATCTACGCAAAATTATTTAAAAAATTATATATCTACCCTATCATTTTTTAGAATATGTTTTATTATAAACAACTCGTGAAGCATACATGTTTTTAATATAAAATACATTTTAATTTCGCAAATATATCCCTACCGTAACGTTACTTTAATGACAAAACATCAAATGTGCAAATTTGCCGGTCTGACTTTTCTGTTGGAAAATAATATATTTTTTTCAATCTGCAGTGCCAAAACCGCAAATGCGAATATTGAATATTTTTGAAATATTTTTATACTAGGAAACTTATACCTATAAATAACTTACGTTTGAATATTTAACAACAAATTGAACTTTATTTCCCTTCTTCTGAAAAAATTAGAAAAATGCACATTCGTTGTTTTGGCAGTGGACCGACGATATGCTTTACAACTTGTGAAAAAAAATAAAAAAATATCTACTATAATTTTTAGCAAAATTGATTTTTTAATACATCGTACTGTAGACAAATCGTGAGGCATACATTTTTTAATATAAATCAATTTTTAGTTTCGCAAATATAAACCAGGTAAGTAAAAATTTTTATATATATATATGTTTTTAATTTTCTATATTCATTTATTTGTTGTATCCGTATAATTTGTCTTCGAACCTTCTTTGGGTATTAAGTCCCTATTCTATATAACTTGTTTATATATTTTTTTAAATAAACCATGCGTAGCAAAAGGATTGTTCAGATTGTTTTTTTCTTCAAAAAACCAACCTATGACTAATCCTTTCGGAGCAGAGATTTATTTAACAAATTCTTTAAATAATTCATAAGATGGTGGATACCCAAAGCAGGTGCGAGGAGAAATAGTTTTTTTTATTATAAATGAATTAAACAGTGTTATTAACAAAAATTAACAATTTATTTAATATTAATGAATATACGAAATTTTCATTGTTTTTGAGAAATAAATATTTGTTCACTATAAATAAATTAAAAACGGAATTAATGTATTCATCAACAATAAATCCACGCAATTTTCTGTAAAAAGTCTTATTCCTGAGAAATAAATATTTAATGCTCAGAAACAAATATTTAATGTTCAAAAACAAATGTTTAATGTTCACAAATAAATATTTAATGTTCAGAAACAAATATTTCTTACAAATAAGTATTTTGATTTAATTGATAATATTAAATATTCGGCTTTTAATCAAATAAATGCCTTAATTCTCCCAATTAAATGTTTAGTTCGCCAAATACAAAGAAATCATTTATTTGGTTGAAATAAAATTTATTTCTCCCAACTAAATCATTCTCTCAGTGTATGTCTATTTTGTTTAGTTTGCTTTAGGCTAGCCTGGTTTGCTATTATTATGTGTCTTTTCTATTACTTATGGCATACTGACGAGAACATAACAAGTTCGAAATCGGTCTATATCTAGTGAGGAATTGACAAATCATTTTAGCTACCTAACAAGACTTGCAGGTTTAATTCAATGCAAGTCGGGGCTTTTGTCCACTGAGTAGTTGTTTTCTATAAGTCTTATTCAGTATAAATATATTGTTATAAATTTACCAACCGAATTTATATGCATTTGCTGGAGTAATTGACCTGTAAGGTCGGATACTTATGCCTCAAAAAATCTAATTATTTGATATTGACTGAAGAGTGAATGCCCTTATTATTTAAGAAACCGAAAAATTTTATTTTAAATTTCGTTTTCTATATTTAAGTTATGCCAAAATATGAAATTTGGTTGTTAATTTGAGTTGTTGAGTGTTAAAATTTCGTCTTTATTGCATTTTCCGAACTAAATTGATGATTATCACTCTTGAGACAAATATTTTCAGTTCAATAATATTTATCAAAATATAACAGTTTTCTTTGTTACAATTTTAGTGGCAATCATTTATCCGAATAAATTTTTTGGAAAAAAAGGCATCGTTTTTGCTTGACAAGAGATTTCATCGGCCCAGTAATAATTTGAACATTATATTTCCACTCTGTACAAACCCATAAGAGGCAAGCATATTGGATTTTGCAATATTTACACATTATTTATCGAATACGTCAATATATTTAATCTGCTTTTGAGTCAATTTCAAATAATTTGATTTTATGGCATTAGCGCTCGGACTAAAACAAATTTGTGTAATCGGTATTTAAAAACCGGATTTAAATTAATTTAAGACTATGCACCAACCTTTCTCAAGAATAAAATGTTATAAGATATTGTTAATGAAAACCTTTTCCATTTGTTTTAAACTTTTTTGGACCACACTGTATAATATAGATAATATTGAATGGAGAATTTAAATCCTTCTTAATAATTTCAAAGAACAACTTTTTTAATATTGAGGAAAATGTGTAATCATAATGGTTTCAACACATTTGCAAAGCACGGTAAAAATAGGAAAAATGAATTAATTTCATATTCACTGTTTATGTATCATTTATGTGCAAATGACTTGAGAGGATAAAGAACGGTTCAATTATTCCAGTTTTATTCAACACAATATTACTACATTTTCTTGACATCAACACAGCATGAAAATAATAAAAATATTTTTAAAATTAGACTTACAACGATGTATAGTTTTTGGTTATAATTTACTATATGGGCCAAGTATGCGCATTTTTTAAAAATAAATGAAATCGTCAGGTTAAGAGATACGATTGTTCAGAGTCTACGTTACTACGCTGATTATTATTTTTGTAAGCATTATTTTTCAAATATCTTTTTGCCACTATAGAACTTGCTAGTGTAAAATATCAAATGCATATTTTTAAGCTAAGATTAATGCCTGTTTGAACTGAATTAAAATAAGAAATACTTATAGTCCAATCGAAAGTTGCATTCCATATCAAATGAATTGTTAAAAATACCTTTCAAAAATGGTTCATAGAATTGGTTTTGGCTTGTTTTCATCCTGGGAAATGCCTAATAATAATTTTCGGACAATTTCAAAACGGTACGAGGTCGTTACAAATAATTTTTTAGTTTTTTAATTTTTCTATAAATATATTTTGGAGTCACTTTGATATTAATAACGTAGAAACAATTATTATTAGTTAATTTATACAAATATTGGACAATCATATAGTTGAACCATAATTCATAGTGACTTTACAGATAATCTTATCATTGGCAGTGGTAAGATAACGTTACATATAGTTTATTTCAAACTGATTTGTAACATAAAATATCTGATGTGGCCAGCACATAATTTTTTTATACCAGTATATATTATCCTGATCTAAAAAATCATTCTGTTTATTGCTTCACTTACCTCAATTAAATTTTAAAAAAGTACCTTGTTTCATAAAAAAATTTTAATATTTAGTTATCAGCGTCCTTCGATACTGTCAATAATAATTCATGTCATATATTTTAATAATCTTTTTGACATTGGCATTTATATAACTAAATCAGATATTTCAAATGTCAAACTGCCAGATTTATCCTAACCCCATTTTATGAGGTTAAATGCGTACAAAATTTCAGATTACAGATTTATTTAAGTATCTGGAAAATATATTTTATTCGCTTGATATAGTAGACATGATTTATAATCTTTCATCAAGAATATTTTTTTTGTAAAATTAAATATAAAAAAGTTTGGGTCCAGCTGGACAATTTTGCTCATCACCGAATTTTTCATTGTCTTTGACCATTCGAACAAGTGTACCAAATTTGAAAGCTTTATCTCAAGAACTGTGGATACCACAGACATGCAGAGATTTTTTTCCGTAAAGTTATGTTTTTTCATTATAATTCGTCGAGAATCGTCATAAAATGTTGTTGACAATCTTAACTGCCAAATTTGGGAAGTCTCCCATTAGTATTTTTTGTTATCGCGCGCGCGTGCGCGTGCACGAGTAGCTGCATGGGCGGGGGATACACAGTTGAAGAACTCCGACGCATGGAAATAATTTTCAGGATTTTCAAAAATTCCACCAGAATTTCTTGATAATGTAAATCATGCGAGATTAAATTTGCTACCTGAGAAATCAAAGGTAATGTATGGAAAGGAATATTCTTTAATCAAGGAATGCTGTAACCAGAAGAAAATCGAAAGGATTACTAAAAATATGGCTCTACCTTATTTTCCTTACAATGCAAGATTTGGACAAAATATATGATGCTAAAAGCAATTTTTCCAAATTAACAGCTTTTTGAAAGGTCAAAATGTTGCTGGTCTATATGGTATCTTTGTATTAAAAAATAATAACAAATTTAATTAAATTTTGACAATTACTCTCCAATGGCAATAACTTGGTGGGTAGTTGACCAGAGCGCACAATGGCAAACGTGATTAGAAATATTGTAGATGCGGGTTCAAGTCACGCCGTCGGCAAGGTCGGTGTGAATGGTTGTATGTTCACTTTTTTAGTGTAAGTTCCTTCTAGACAGCTTATGATTTGGATTAAGGGTTTATTGATTTTAAATGGGTTCAAAAATACATTCTTCTATTTTCTCGAAAATGATGAGTGTTATTCATATTCATACAAGAGTACTACCTTTTTATTAATTCTGTTTCAGAGTTTTTCGAAAATACCACACATAATTTTTTTAAATAAAAAATCCCTAGAAATATCCCATAGAGAGTATGAAATCATTAAATCAGGTCTTTTAATCAATTGTGTCAAATATTGTGGAAATTCAAAACCATTTCTTGTTAAAATATGAAAGCGTTTATTCGCTGATAGTCCTTTATCACCTCCGTGGTGATCAGACTCGTCTTCATTGTAAATTTTTATACTAATTTAACGTAATGAATATGCCTCAAAATTTTCGGAACACCCTGTATAATATTCCATTTTAACAAATAAATAATTTACTTTCTTTGCTTTCTTTCCGAAATTAATTCAACAAAAAACGTAAAATCAAGGAAATAAATATTCAACGAAGTTGTATTATTTAGTGAAAAAGAATTTAAATTATTATTTGCAATTGTTATTGGACTCAAAGTAGAAGAATTCTAATAGACCGAGAGCTTGCATAAAAAAACCGCGATATGATACCGAAGGTTTGACTCCAGAAATAAATAATGCATAGATCATTAAAAACGTAACCACTCGTCTGCAATTCGCAATTGGCCGCCCAAATTAGCAATAATAAAATTAATATGGAAAAAATAGTATACATAATTCAACCTCCTTATCTATACCAGACTAAATTCATAAAACTAAAATGTCCGGAAACATCATTGTTCAAAATAACCAACTTGGCAGATTTTTTAGAACAGACACCATTGTACATATCTAAAAATCAGTCACAACCGCATGATTGCATACCAGTACAAATGTTGGCTAAAAATGTAGGTAAAATTATGCTGATTCAATATATGAAAAGAAAATTTGAGCAGACTGTCCCATTTCGTCGGCAGACGCCGTCAAAGATAGCGCTTAAGGGGAAATACACACAATACACACAAATACAACAAAAATCAAACAGCTCTTACCAAACATATCGAAGAAAACAACCATACATTTAATTACCAAGGTACCAAAATTCTGTCACAAGAACAACTACAACAAGAGAATAATAAAGGAAATGATTTATATACAAAAAGATAAACATAGCGTAAACGATCGAACAGACATACAGAACTTAAGAGTCTTATATACCCTATTAAATCATAATTCTCGAATATCTCGTTTAAAACTTATCCGATTTGAGTACGATTTTTACAAGATTTTTCAAAAATATGTATAAAATATCGGAATGTAATTTTTTTTCTTCAGAGTCGTCAAAAAATTTTCGCATGCATTTTAAATATTTTGTATCCAAATTTTTTAACATTCCGACATTAGTCACTGTTTGTAACGTTTATATTCATGTGACCCAACTCTTGGATTAGTTGAAAATAAATTTATTAGAAAACTAAAAACTGCATATCTATGTTCCGATAATAGCTGCCATCTCGCATGATATTTCGGAAACACGGATGCACTTGCATACACTGGACTCGTTTGCGGGAGAGGGAATCGGGCACTTAGGAACCACGTTGCGATTTTCGTAAACAACAGTGGCGTGTGTATTCTAGAGATATCTCAAATTTACTTATTTGTTATAAAGTGGGTACACTTGATTTCAATAAAAACTGGTACACTTTCTTTTAGCTATGTAAATCATTCGTTCTTTGATTGATATTAATAATCTTACAAATGTCACTTTGACGTTAACCAGTGGCGTCATTATTAAAAATGGTTCGACATCTAACAGATATTCAAAAAATTTCGAATTGTTTCTAAAATTGAAGATAGTTGGTCCATAAGAAGACTTGCTGCTGAATACAATGTGAGTAAAACCACGATATTGAGTGTTAAAAAACAATGGGAAACCAACCAAACGGTATCCCGTAAAGTTGGTTCCGGTAGGCCCAGAAAGAGCAATAATCAAGAAGATGAAAATCTTATAAATTACCTAATAGAAAACCCTTTTCAGACTGCAGTAAATGCAATTTCAGAGGCAAATTTCCCTGCTTCGGTATCTACTGCTTGCAGAAGAATAAAACTACAAAGCGACTTGAAGAGTTGTTCAGCGGCTAAAAAATACAAACTTTCAGAAGAAAAGAAGCAGGGTAGGATTATTTTTGCACTCAACTATATAATCAATGATGAAAACTTCTGGGGACAAGTTGTCTTTTCTGACGAAAAGGTTTTTCAATCCTGTAACGATGGACATGTTCGCGTATATAGGCCTCCTTCCACTAGATACGACGAAAAATATACTTTCGATCCACAAATATTAGGAAGGTTTTCAGTCAATGTCTGGGCTTGGATGAGCCTAAATGGGTTAAGTGTGTGTTGGAACAGTGGTGGTCATCTCAATTTCATTAAATATATTGAAATATTAGACAATATTATGTTGCCGTCAGTAATAGAGGTGTTTCCGGAAAATAATTTTATTTTCCAACAAGACAACTGCTCCATACATACGGCCCATCGTGTCAGGCAATGGTTTCTTAATAAAAACATAGAGTTGTTACCGTGGTCATCTAAAAGTCCGGATTTAAGTCCAATTGAAAATGTATGGGGACTAATGGTGAAACATATAAGAAAATTAAATAACCATCCAAATAATGCCCAAGAATTGGAAGGGATAATTGAAGACGCTTGGGAGAAGTTGTCGCAAGAAGTTGACCTTGCAAGAAATCTGATTTTGTCCATGCCTGCAAGACTTCAGGCAGTTTTAGACGCTATTGGAGCAATGATAAAATATTAGTTAATTCTGTATTACGTAACTGAAGTTCATTTATTTTATTTTTTTATTGTATTTTTATGTTCAGTTTGCATTGTTTACATTTTTTTTAATCTCAAGTGGTATTTTTGTGTTCTTATTTTAAAAATAGAATTATCATTATTCAGTTAGTATTTTAATTACAACCATTAGTAGAATTATCCGTAACAAATATTATTTTTTTAAACAATAATATGGCAGACTTGAAAATGTTTTGAAAAAGTTATTTTCTAATTATTTTTTAAAATTCCATTTGAATAAAATAAAAGAGAAAGGTTTAATAAGTTTAAAAACACAAAGAAAACCAATCTCCTCCAAAAAACCCAGGTCCGGGGTAAATCACTTCTTCTCCACCCCCTCTCGACATGCCTGGCCAGCCCTATTTACAGACATATGCACACAACTAAACTATTAAGATTTTCGATTACAAGAGTTGTACCAGTTTTTTTTTTAAATCAAGTGTACACCTAAGTAGACGTGTTATTGAAAGTGATTATTAGTGCAGTGAAAGAACAATGGGAAAAATAAAAACATATCATAAGCGTAAATACCCTAGCAGAAAACCGAAAAATCGAACATTAGCCCAAAAGAGAAAATATAAAAGTAAGTACTAGTGAAAATTGAATTTTTTTCGTAAATTAATAAAAGTAATAATTATCTTTTATTTCCGGTAATTTCTGTAGAGAGACTAATATAAATGAAAGTTTTCCCATTTTGCCGTCTCTAAATATTGATATGGAGAATGAAAGGCTCAATGAAAGGTGAATATGATAATTTTTATTTTTGATTTATTTTAAGCGCAGTAACCTCACGTACAGGGTGATCATTTAAGTGCACGTTACTCGATTTTTCTGCTGTATTTTTAACCTAGGAAAAAACTTCAAAAATTATACTTATGTGCTTTTTTCTAAGGAATCCGAAAATTAAAAACAATTGAATGTCAAATAAAAAAGAAAACGCCGAAAAACTGAAAAATAAAAAAATTACACACCGCATTAATATGCGGAAATGGACATAATTATGAGATTCCGAATACTGATTAAATATGCGCGTCACATACATATCTTTTACTTCCGGTTTGACCGGAAATTGCCTTAATTTTTTTTATTCTAAATGATATATCCTGTATATTCAGCTCAATTTAAAAAATTTCTTTCTGAATTCAGCAATATATGTAACGTCATCATAATCTTTCATATTTGATAAAAAGATTGGAGTTTAAATTTAAAATAACACAAATATATTTTTCATATCATTTCATCGCCTTTTCCATTCTGAGTTGAATAATATGACACACATTGATACTTCCATTTTATAGGAAAATTTTTTTAAAATAATAAGAAACGGTAAAGTGGAAATTTTTTTTGTAGATTAACGATTTAATTGTTTTGTTGTTTAGTTCTTTAGCTATTTTTAAACAAAGTAAATAAAATAATTTCGGTTTTTTTTTATTGTTTTTACATATTAATTGCAGGACAAGGACGCATGAAGGGTAAGGTTAGCTACTGCTTAGCTTATAAGCTTGACGCAATACAACTTTTTCGTCGGTTTATGTCGTACGAAACCTCTAGTACTCCGCCTCTGATAATTCAACATCTCCCGATCTGAAATGTTCCACTATGCCGTTCTGTAACTAGAACATCGGCCACCTTCGACATTCGCCGCGATAATTTCGGTTTGGCTGTATATATGCACCGTGGCCTGCGCGGGGTGTGGTAAAATCGAGACTATATTTCACTTGCATCTGATATAGACTCTTAAGTCAATTCTCTTACAGTTTAACAAAATAATAAATTACCACCAGTAAATAAAATAAAATACCAAATATAAATTCAAAATAGAGTTGGCAACAACCAGTACTTGTTAATTGTATAGCATGCGCACTTTATACCCCAATTTGGACATCTGACAAAATCTAACCATGAAAATTTTATATCATTATCATATATACTAGAAAACAAAACAGATTAATAAAACACATATATATTAACATACAAAAAACAAGATGTGATCATTATATAAAACACCCGAAGAAGGATACAATACAAATAGCAATTGTTTAAATTGTTATTTAAATAATTAAAAATCCGATTTATTCGTTAAAGCTACGTACAAATAGGTTTATTTTTGTATACATTTTATAAAAATAAAAAAAAACAACAATAAGAAGCAGATAAGATTAAAAATAACTAAACGAAATGAAATTTTCATTATCAGTTTTAAATAATTAATATGTATTATATATTATCACTTAGTATTACATATAATTAAAAAATTTTAACTTCTATAAATTATCGTACATTTGAAAAAGCTAATGACCATCAGCGAAACGTTATCTAAATTCAATATATTATGTAAAACATAATAATTTTCAGTTTTCTTACTGAACCAATAATCCCAAAAAACTCCAAACAATTTAAATAAGTATAATTTTACCTACATTTTGAGCAGACATTTATACTGGTATGCGATCATGAAGTTCTGATTGATTTTTAGGCATGTTCAATGGCATCTGTTCTAAAAAAGCTACCACCTAATGCATCTGCCAAGTTGGTTACTTTGAATAATGATGTTTCCACACATTTTAATTACGAATTTAATCTGGTATAAATAACAAGATTGTATACTACTTTTTTCCAAATTAATTACATTATTGCTAATTTGAGTGACCAATTGCGAATGGCAGACGAGTGGTTACGTTTTTAATGAACTTTGTTTATTTCTGGAGGCAAACCTTTGGTATCTTATCACGCCGGTTTTTCCACGGGGGCTCTCGGTCTATAAAATTTGCCTATAGATTTATTCGTTGTTTTTCATTTTACTAGACGTTTTCAGGTTTAAGTTGCAAATATTTTCCTTCGATCACGTCATGTATATTATAATAAAAGAATCTCTACAATTCTATTATAAATGCAATACATATTCATACCTGTTACAATTCATTCATAAAGTTCTATAAAAATAAGGAATAGAAATGTTAGGGCTTACTACCTATCTGGCATTTACGTGTAATTTGCCTGTTACATTACAAAATGGCTAAAATGTAAGTTTTTTTTAATACATTTTAGTTCCCTTAACATGGAAAAAGCGTCTAATGAACAATAAAAGTAACATCGTAGATGGTAGGATGAGGATAAATAAAATGGTCAGTTAAATGTTGCACCATGTTTGTATTACTTCTAAACATGTTCTAGACTATGTGATAAAAAAAATGTAACACTTAATAATGGTTAAAACATTTTAATGATTTTTTACTGAATAATTTTCACGCTTAGAAAGAGTATCAAATGATCAAACTCTCATTACGATATTTCACTTATGTGTGACTTACACGTTTATTGTGACTTTCTGTAACGGAAATTGCAGTTGCTTGTCTTGCCGAACGACTTGCATCACTGCTATATCATACATAATTTAATTTCGAATTTCACAAGAATCACAATGAAGAAAAAATGTTTACAGTCTATTTAAACTTGTAGGACTTTTCAAAATATTTTCTAATGACACTTTTCTTGGACTCACAAACTTTTCAATATCAACTAATGACATTAACCGATTAACAGATTTAATATCACAGCTACAATACTATATAAACGTTTCAAAATGAAACAACGAAAAAAAATTATAAACTGGTCGTTCTTGTCGGGAAAAGAAAACTGTCAGTTTTTCAATTTAAAAGTCTGCAGATGAATTAAAAGAAGTATTGTTTTCTTGAATTGCTAAATAACAATACAATGTAGAGGGGATTTATTCAAGTTCAAAACTTGGTAATCAATTTTCGAATTCAATGGATTGAAAAACAAAATGATCAAATTTTTGTAGTAAATTCCAAAAAAAAATAAATGGTGAAATCAAATTTAATTTTCCCATATTTAGGTATTTTGAAAGGGCTTTAATTCGAGATATCATTAGAGGTAGACTGTCATCATATAAGATTCTAATGGAGGGGCGGCTGAGGGGTGAGGGGGTGACTTTTTATTTGACCTTCAAACTACAGCAATTACTCTCCCCGAATTCATTTAATATAGTTGACACCACTCTTCAATATCTCGTTATGTTCACGAGAAAATTGGGGTGGAAACTTTTCAAATTGACACTCGGTATATATGTATATTTTGCCAACAGCATGCACGTACTATATGTAACAAGCAACTTGGTAAACATTATTATACTACAAGGTTAATTACTGAAAACAAGATAAAAGAAAATGCATAAAGAAAATCTCTTTGTCAGACATTAATTTTATTTTTAGGACCAAAGTACTATAATATTATTCCATAAACCATCAGAAATATGAAAAGCTTACTTTCTCTTTATAAAACGTACAAATGGATATGTTTGAACAATGATTTTTCACAGTAATTACCTAATTATTTGCTATACATGTTCCGAATTCCATCCTTTTCCAGGCAAAAAAATGTATTCAGAAAAAAATTTATATTCTTACACCCACAACTTCGTTAAACCTGTATATCATAATTATTTTAATATACAAACAAAAAATCTTTGTAGGAGCGCAACATAAATTTATTATCATGATTTGCTCCGTTTACTACCAAGTAAAACTGTAATAATTTTGAAAATTATGGAATAAATTATAAATTATGAAATTATGAATCATTTCGTTGTGTAAAAAGCTCTTGAATGTTACGCACTTATTTTGAAGTGTAACATTCACACAAGTTTAACTCTTATTGGAGACGTATGTTAGAGTTTACAGAACAATTGACCGTATCTACAATTATTCGATTAATACACGATTCTCAAATATATTAAGCCCTCAATTTAATTGCGAATATCTTACAAATGGTGGAACAAAAGCATTTAAAAAGTACGTAATCATTATGAGTTTGTTGTAAATCACCCACTGAAATTTGAATAACTTACATACGTTGACCAGTTTTGAAGAATTACTAATAAAAAGTGTCCCAGATTTTGACCCGTTACATCTCGGAAAATGTGCATCGAATGTAAATAAAATACAGCCCTTTTCATACACTGTCTTCAATATAGGCATGAAACGGAGCGATAATTTGTCATGCTGTGACAGGCAGAGGAAATCGCATGCATAGAAGGTGCCATAGACTCGACTAAATCATAAAAGGTGACATTTCAACTTTTCTTTTTTTAATTATACTCTTCTTAACTTGAAATTTTAAGAAGTAAAAAAAATATATATATTGTGGTCCTTCAAAGCTTTAATAATAACTAGGGATCGGAGGTAGAGAAAACTAACGTCAGTTATAGGGTTGCCTCTAGGTGATATGTCACCGCGTAAACATGTTCATGCATATATGATACAATTATCTTCCCTTATGATTTTTTTGGCGAGTATATAACTTTCAACGTCGTTCGATAGTGTCAATAATAACTCATGTTATGTATTTTACTAATTTCTTCTCATTGACATTGACATTTTTTGTAACTAAATTAGACATTTCAAATGTCAAACTGCTAAATTTTCCTAACCACATTTTATGAGATCAAATGTGTAAATTTTAGTTTACATCTGCTTTATTTAAGTATTTGGAAAATATTATTTTGATATAGTAGACATGATTTATAATCTTTTTTGAATATATTTTTTTTGTAAAGACAAGTACAAAAAAAGTTTGGGTCCCGTGGACCTCCTTCAGCTGGCTACTTGTGCTCATTACCGAATTTATCGTTGTCTTTGGCCTTTAGAACATGTGTACCAAATTTGAAAGCTTTATCTCAAAAACTATGGCTGCTATCGAGATACTACAGACATGAAGACAGATTCTTTTCATAAAGTTATGTTTTTTCATTATAATTCGTCGAGATTCGTCCAAAAATGCAACAAAAATTTTTAAATTTTTTCCCGAAATTGTACTTTTTTTCTTTTTCCATTCAATATGTCTCTTCTGGTGGTACCACATTTATCAAATTTAATGTGTCACCTAAAATGTTGTAGAACATCTTAATTGCCAAAGATGGGATGTTTTCCATTGGTATTTTTTTGAGTTATCGTGGCCACACACATCCACACACATACACACGAACCGACAGACATCATACGAAAAATAGTCAGAATGGATTCAGGAGGGTTCAAAACCTATATATCAATCAAAATCTCAAGGCCGAAAAAAATCACGATTACTATACTTCCTTATATTAGATATAAAAAAGTAAAAAACTTTATCACAAAAACCTTAAATATCAACAAAATCAACATTTATACTTACGAGAACGATTTTGAATGAAGATAAATAGATATTTTGGGCCTAAAGAATAACTGTAAACTAATACAAAGAAGATAAGCTTTCCTGGATAAAGTTATAAAAAATTTAATTTGTCCCATTTTTAATCTTGTTAATGTAGTAAATGGACATGGTGGAATTATGAAAAAAAAAACTTGAATTTATATTAAATGTTCAAAATGATGCCCCTCTTAATTTTTGCATAAATTAATTCTTTTAACGAATTCCCTCAAACAGTTATCTAGTTGTGGAGTTATTTCATTTACAGTTCTTCCGACTGCTTCTAGTTCTTCCCGAGTAGCTGACTGTAGACTCCATCTTTCAGAAAACCCTAAATATGGAAGTCAATTAGTGTTAAGTCAGGTGACCTGGTAGGCCACCTAACCGGTCCATTTGTACCAATCCACTGATTCTCGAAATTCGCATCTAAATAGTGGGTGACTATTCGGGCATTATGAGGTCTATCTCTGGCTTTTCTTGGCAATTGATTTATAAAATCATTGTTAATATTAGTAAAAAATTTTAGATCTGTCGGAAGTCAACTGACTATCAAAAATTATTGGAGGCAGTAACACATTACTAAATATCAAATATTAAAACCAAATATGTTTTGCTGGTTTCCTTCTCTAAAGAGGTGTTGCTTTTATTGTGCCCGGTATCTAGTATTTTGCTGGTTGAATAATCCCAGATTTGTAAATCTTGATTCATCAGAAAACAATATTTGCCTGACAAACTCACTATTTCTTCCAATGTTAGTTATAGTCCAGTCACAAAATATCACTCTTCTTTCAAAATCGTTTCTATATAAATGTTGATTTATTTGATATTTAAAGTTTTTGTAATTGTGTTTTTTTAAAATCCTTCTTGTAGATTCGTGGCTAATATTTACCTCATCACCAATTTTCCGCAGGGATACAGTCCTATCAATTTCAACAAGGGCTAATACATTTATTTCAGTCTCCTCGTTTATAATTACCCCTTCATTTTCATCATTTGTCGGGTCCATTTTTCTAAACTGAGCTTCTAGTAAATATTATGAAATAATTTTGCGGCGGGTGTCTTCTGTTTGGAAATTGTTGTCCGTAGTTTATTGCAGCAGCTCTGGAATTTTTTCCGGAATTTGCTGTAAATTAACAGCATGTCGACTTCATTTTGTATGTACATTTTTAATGAATATTGAAACAGTAAACGCAAAGAAGCAAAAATCAATTAGTTACGTAAAAAGTGACCATTCAAATAATATCATGTATTCTCACTTTTCCAAAGGTAAATTATTTTTATTTTTTTGATTAATATCTTTCATACGAGACCAAGTGTTTTAAATTTGCCACAATTTATTTATAATGAAATCCGTTGTACTTACACCAATTTAAAGCTTAAATTATGACGATTCCAATAGGGAAGGAAAAATAGGTGTTACTATTTGAAAAAAAAATAGTGATTGTCGCCCAAATGTCAGGAAAAAGTTATTTTGAATTTTTTCAAATAATTTCATTATAATGAAAAACATTAGCTTCATATTGCACCAAAATATCAAAAATGAACCATATTATGATATCCAATGCCTACGTGGAAAATTTTCATTATACAAAACATATCAATTATTAACTTTGAATTTCATAAGAAATTGAAATAAGGGTAATGTAAAAAGTTTTGATTTATTATATAGAAAATTTCATGCATAATCAGAATATGTAAAAATATACAGGGTATTTCATTTAACAATTCAAAATTGATGACACTGCCGGTAAAAATGGAAGTGGTATTGATAATATATGTTCTCTTACGTGAGTTTTAAATTTGAAATTTTATTCCAATTTTTAAGAAGATGGCGGGCTGATACATAACCTCGTTGACACCCTGTGTATGCAAAAACCGTCTCTGGAATTTATCGCTACCTCCCGATCTCTAGTAATAACTAAAGTTCGAAATTTAGGTACTGATGGCATAAATACCAGGATTGGATGTAGGTCACGTATCAGCACGTAAATACGTTCTTGCATATATGACGAATATATCTTACACTGTAATCTTTTCAGCGAATTCCATAATATCCATAGTTTATAAAGTCAATTTATTATAAACACTCACTCGAAAAGTACTGGAGGTATTCTATTTATAAACAAACATTTAGAAACCAGAAGGGAAGGGAAGTTTATTTCATTTACCCAGGCAGGAGACTACTCCCCTGTACTATATTTTATCATAGAATATTTAGGTGAAATCAGTGCGAGAAATGTGTGAACTAAACGCGTATAAAACCAAACGGCGGAAGTCAAATTTCAATTTAAGATGATATACAATGTGAACCTAACATTAAAATCGATACCGCTGCTATGGTCTGGAATTAACCAACACCTCACTGATAAAAATTGAAAATAATTAACGATAATTAATATAATATTATGAGCCTTATGATCAAGTCACGACTAAATATCCGGTGACTTGACCAGCTCCGTATATCGACCGGAAAAGCAAGAACATGTTAGAATCGACTAGGATCATTGCTCTTCGACTGGCTGATAGGGGCGGACTTGCTAGCTAAATTGTGCGCCATTGGGTCCGTGGTCTTCGAAATAAAGTATGTTAAAATTTTAATTGTGAGGTTTAGATTATTATTAATATTGGAAAATTGATTGCAGGTCGATAACAGCACAATTTATTTGTTTAATTATTTATTTATCTATTTATTCATGGATTTGATGAGTTAATTAGTCATTTATGTACATATTTTTAAATTTTAATTTGAACTTTACATTCATTGTACATCTACAAATTTGAAATTCAACGACGCATTTAACTTTGCATCTGGAAGAAAATTCTTACTTATCAAGGAGTAATATAGTAGTTTAACAATTAAATTGCCGAATTTATACAATGTCGTAAATAATTTCAACACCATTTCAACATTGATGACAATACTTCAATCTTAAACAAAACATTGGCATAAAGCCTCACCACGGTTCAACGCTCTGGCATCCATTGGGATTGCGGTGTTTCAAGGTTACCGTACCACGTTTGGAAGTTTTTTTATCTCTATAGTTATCTCTGCTAACCACTGTAAGATAGTAAATATTTTCTACGTAAGTTAGTAGAAATATAGTACAACTTTTGCCCAGTCCTCCTCAAGTACTGTATTTTAACGCCTAGGATTTACTAAGAAATATTTGCTGCTGAAGTATTCATATAGTTATCTTCACTAACCGCTGTAAGATAGTAAGTGCTAACATTATAGCATAGTTATTAAGAATTTTTCAATGGGCTAACCCATGTAATATAGTGAGTACTAACCCCTATCTTGTGGTATTTTTGTGATTAACTAAAAGTTTCTAGTATAGTTATATTTCTTAATCTATTTTTCCTGGTCTACTTATTGGTCATGGCATCCACAACCTTTTGACCTAAGTACATCCTTATCTGCTCTCCGATTTTTACTGAAGCTAGCCGCAATTATGGGAGCTCTTGTATCTTTATCTTGGGGCGCATATAGTAATACCGGTATAGTAGATTTTGTTGGTGTGTGATGTACCGTTAAATAGAGTTTATGTATCGTATCTTGGTTATGAGGTTTTTCTGTATTCTTGCCTAAGGTCAAAAGTAACGAAGAGCTGATAGTAGTGATAATTTCAGTTGTGATATATTTAAAAAAAACTTCAATCATAAAAAACATTTAACATTTCATAAAAAGATTCATGGAGTACCAAATGATTCGGCTTTTAGCAAATCGGCTAAAAAGTGCTCCAGCAGTTTTAGAAAATTCTTGAAAACATGAATAATCATATAGTATATTATATCACAAAGGCAGAAAATGAGCATTAGTAGCCCGCGGATATTAGCTGATGGCTAAGGACTGCTAATGCGTTTTCTACATGTGTGACACACAACTGTTTTTCGCCCAGCATTAAATAAAATTAAGACGAAAAGGAATAATATAACAAAAATCTTTAATTTTATAAATACAAACAGAATTTAATAAAAAACTTAAATGGTACCAATTTGCGAATCTTTTTATTATAGTAATTAATGTTAGTTATCCCTTGAGCACAATTATGGTTCGTTATACTAGAATTTGTAGGCATTCAGTAAGTGTTTAAAGTGCTAGTAGCATGGTGACCTATTTCAATAGATGAAGTTGATGCTTCATTGAAATTGTCTAGATTAATTGGTATTTCATTTATTTGGTAGAAAATATTTAACACTTCAGTTGTGCTATTTTCTCTAGTACTAGACTGTTGTTTTTGGTTTATCAGGATTTTTTTGTGAAACGACAATCTTATTTGATAAGCAGTCATCGGTATATCCTTTTGCAACTGCAGAAGAACGCCAACCTCCATGTTTTTTAAGTGTTAGGAAATTACTCCCAGAGTTGGCTAGTAGAGTTGCAGAACTACGGCGCAAGCAATGTCCTGTGAATGTATTAGGTTCAGGCAGTTTCAAAAAAGTGGCTATTTTGCTTGGATATTTGCTAAATACATTTTTCACGATCGATTACAATGTGCATTTATTCTTGTAATAAATGAAAAGGCGATTATGAGGAGTGTGGGTAGGTCTAAGGGAAATATATTTGTTGTATATTGTAAGTAGATTCAATCCATCAACTGTTTTGTTTGTGACTGTAAACGTTTCTTGTAATATTATTATTTGTTTCTGGAAATGTAACAATTATTGTGTCTCCTCTATTAACTATGTGGTCAAGTTTCATATTCAACAACTCATTTAGACGGCAAGCTCCATATAGTCCCATAATAAGAAAAACCTACAATGCAATGCTAATAAAAAAACATAATTCATCTTAATTTATTTGTTTACCTTGATCATAAGTTATTCCGAATCATCTGCTTCCTTAAAAAATTCAATGCATTGTTCTTGAGTCAAAGTCTTTGAGTTTTTAGGCAGGTAATTTACAGAATTATCAAAGTTAATATTTTCCTTGACTTTTCAACATTGATAATTCAGTACCATATTGTACCTGCATTTACAATCTTTGATCGTTCAGATAGCAAGTAGTACATTTCTTATTAAGTTTTTTTGGTTTTTTATTCCTTTTTCCAGTTATTGAACAATTCATAGTACTTTTCCTACCATTGTCTTGACTTTGTAGGTAACAAATTCATAGAAACATTGCTAGCTTCCCCTTGCACATCTGGTGGAGTATTCGTAAATTCTTCGTCACTGTCTGAATTGCCATTCATTTTAACTTATTCAAAGTATGCAAATTATAATTAAAGGTGTCTGGATTGTGAAGAACTATGTATTGTTATGAGTTTAGCGGCCCAAGCGACGAAAGACATTTATATTTTTAGGGTTAATATGATTGATTTTCATATATGCTAGACTAAAATATATTGAAACGTCCCTAGTAGCATCAAATAATTCTGTATTAAATTTCTTAATGTGTATTAGTCATTTACGTAACCAGTTATGAAAAGACTAATTTTATTTGACGAATGTAATATTTGCCAAAACGAGCGAGCGAGGCGAGCGAGTTTTGCAAATTACATGAGTCAAGTAAAATTACTTTTCATAACGTGTTAAGTACAAAATTTTATCTAATCCGCTTTAAAATAGGAAAATGATAATAATCAGTTACGTAAAAATTCATTACATCACTCAGTTATGTAATGGGACTGAGTTATGAAAAATGTGACGTTTCGTAACGTCAAAAATGCATTTAAAACTTGACATTTCATAACGTGGTTAGATAAAATTATTGTTTGCGACATTTTCTTTTATACTTACATATTTCTAGTAACATTTTTAACTTTCTGCAATTAAATTGTTCAATTAACTATGTCACCTAAATGAATAAAAGAAAAAATTAGTAGACGTTTTAAAGAATACATTTTGATTGAATATTTTCCTTGTCTCTTTTTCCGTAGATATTCATTAGACTTTTCGATCTCCCTAAGTGAAGTTGTATTACCTATTAACAAAATTTTCCTCCTAAACTGAGTTACGTAATCTCACTGTAGAAAAGTACTCTTGTGGAAGCTACTAAAGTGAATTTATCATGCATTACATTTCACCTAAAAAGCCTGTTGTTGCTAGTGTTCCTGAGAGGGCCTTATCGTATTTTTATAATTTACTTCGTTGTAGATAAATCATTTTGTGCTGCATTATTTTGTTTCAGGTATCTCAGATATTGCTACATTAGAATAGGAAAACTGCATTTTAGTGGAAATAATAAAAACCTTAAATTAAATTCGAAAATAATTACTGAACAAAACTCTATGAACTAAATGAATATGAAACCTAAAAAATTATACTAGAAATATTTTCATTACGTGTAACAATAACCTTAGGCTCAACTTCGCGGAGCATCCCCACCTTCTCTTATTATTAGTGATGGGACTCGAGTGACTTCTTTTCACTCGAATAACTCAATTCAATTCAATTCAAAACAATTTTATTAATAGTTAAAGAAAACAATGTATATGGTCCTCGCTCGACACCCGGTCCATTACCAACCTAGCATCCCCGCGTAAGGTGGCGACGGGGCAATTGTTAGGTCGGGCGGAGCGGGGCCAGTCCGGACTTAAAACTAAAACATTAACAACAAATACACCTAAAAAAAAAAACATTTTTAAATTGTATAATAACTCCGAAAACGAGAAAACAAAGACGCATGCAAAAGCATGCGCCGTTGATATAAGACTTTAAAATAATGCAAAAAGAATATATAAAATTGTATAAATTTGTGTATAATAATTTTGAATTTTGACAATGCTTCGACGAGCCAAACTGTCACAGTAAAAAGCTCGCCTCTAAACAATACTGAATTGGGAAGCGGGAATGTCCAACTCCGCTTATTTTTGGGTATTTAATGACATTTCGTGTATATGATAATGTGCCGCAATTTACTGATGGTTTGCTTATAATTTGGAATAAATTTTTTTGGGGAATATTTGATAACAAAAACGAACAAAAAGAAAATAAGAGAAAAGTGAGAACAAAATTTGGAATTTTGGCGCCCCTTTTATAATGTGGGAGTGTCCTTCCATTTTGTGGGAAGACCGTGGTCTAAAGATGTTGTCTGAAAATTGGTAACGTTTGGTACGGTAATTTGTGTTTTATTCGAAATGGCGCGTTATACTCCCTTATTTGTGTAATGTTGGAGGTTAGTGGACAATCAGAGAGTTTAAATTCGTAAAATTTTTGTGAAGTATCTCTGATATAATCCACTATGGGTACAATGTCGTTGCAAAGTTGTCGTAATTCCCTTATGGGGGTATATCTTGTTGAGTTACTTATGAGGCGAAGGAATTTGTTTTCCAGTACCTGCAATTTGTGTAACATCGTCGCGCTCGCAGAACACCAGGCCGGCGCAGCATATACTAGGGCTGGTCTCACTATCATCGTATAAATTAATTTTTTATTATCCCTGTTTAGTCTGCTATTCCCCGCCATCAGGGGGGTATAGAGTCCTGGACAGAGAATAAACTTTACGTATCGTCTCGTTAATATGTTTTCCAAAATAAAGTCCTTTATCCAAAGTTACGCCTAAATATTTTACGTCTTGTTTCGTCTCAATTTGGCTGCCCCCCATCGAAATAGGTGTAATTATTTTATTATTTATTCTTTTTCTAGTGAAAACAATAGCCTCTGACTTGGCGACGTTCACCTTCACCTTCCACTTGGCGTAGTACTCCGACGCCCTTACCATGTGCGCCTTTATCAGCTGCCCAGCGGCCTGAGCATGGTGACTGTGACAGTATATGGCGGTATCGTCGGCGTACATCGCAAGCTTGGTGTTCGGGAACTGCGGAAAGTCGGACACATATATGTTATATAATTTTGGCGCAAGGACCGACCCCTGCGGAACGCCTGCTCTAATGTCCCTCTGTGTTGATAGAGTTTTGTTCACTCTCACTCGCAGCGTTCGGCCGTGCAAGTAAGAGTGTATCAGTTGCGTTAAATGGCCCGGAAAGTCGTACCGGTGCAGTTTATATATGATACCGGGCAGCCAGACGGTATCGAATGCTTTCTCAATATCTAAGAGCACCATGGCGGTGCTCTTGTCAAGATTATATTGTCTCTTGACATCATTGACGATCCTGACGATCTGCAGAGTCGTGCTACGTCCCTTCTTGAAACCAAACTGAAAATCATCGTTGATTTCAAGATCGCCCTGTGCAGTGTTTAGCCGATTCAGAACGATCTTTTCAACCAGTTTAGATACCGCCGATAGTAAAGATATCGGACGGTAACTAGTAGCCGTTTTCGGATTTTTGTTCGGCTTCAAGATAGGACACACCACCGCACTCTTCCACTGGCTAGGCCAGTGTTGCAGACGCAAAATGCCATTGGTGATGTGCGTAAGTTGGACAATACCTTTTCTCGGCAGATTCTTAAGTAGCTTATGATCGATACCGTCCGATCCCGGCGCTTTCTTGTTTGCGAGAGTCCTGATAAGCTTTTTCAACTCTGCGGGCGTGGTCATGGTTGCTAAAATTTGCTGTCGCGTCATAGGAATTTGGACTCCATGACCGTATATTTGGGAAATTGTATTTTCGATGCGGTCGTGATCTTCGTTATTTGGGTAATTTTGATTGTGTATTGATTCAAATTGATCAGCTAAATGGTTGGCTTTTTTGCCCGTCTCTTAAGTGCGTCGTCTGGCGGCCGTTTGCGTTATTTTCCAACAGGGCTGGAATGACCTGCCTCGTGTTTCTAAGACGCTTTGTCATTTTCCATAACGAACCGTCTCGCGGATTAAGCGAATGTAATTTTTCACCCCATTTCCGATTCTTTTCGGTGTTTATGGAGTTACGAATTGACGTTTGCAGCCTGTTCATCTCCGCCTTGGCAGCCACATCTCTGTTTCTTTGCCAAAGCCGTCTTAGCCTGTTTTTGTCGCATATCATTTGTCTGACCGCGTCGTCAAGTTGTTCCTTGTACGGGTCAATCGTTTTAGTTTCAGCAACGCCCCGTTTGGCCTCCTGTAGTATGGTCGTGAATACGTCCACAGCACTTTCCAGGTCACCGGCATTATTTATATTGCTATTTATTTCAAGCCGGTCATTGATGAACTGGCGAAAAGCCGGCCAGTTGGCATTCTTATAGGACGTAACCTCAATCGCGGCGTCCTCCCTCGACACACCACGCAGATTAATTAAAATCGGATTGTGGTCGGACGTGAGCTCCTCCAACGCTACAGGCAGCGTGGAGGTAGTCACGCCCTTGTTGAGGACTATGTCGATGGTGGTCGGCGTAGTACCATTGTCTGGGAAGTGCGTCGGAGTATTCGGGAACTCCAGGGAGACATTGTTGTTATTTACATAGTCAAACAGGGTGTTGCCGTTTGCGTTATTGCGATGGCAATTCCACATTCGATGTCTGGCGTTCAAGTCACCGATGATCAGGCCGTGCCCTCCCCGATTCACCAATCTATCAAGACAGTTCACAGTGAAGCCGTTCAAAGGTCTATTATACACGGCGGTGATATGTGTGCCGCCGTCCAGCGTTACACTCACGTTTTCGATCGTCGTGTTACGTATCGATTTGTGAGTGTGTGCAATGTCGGACTTTATCAGGATGGCCACTCCGCCACCTCTGTTGCCGTCTCTGTCTTGCCTAATGGTGGTGTATCCACGGACTTTGAGCTTATCGCGTCTAGTCAATTTCGTTTCACAAAGGAGCATAATGTCAATTTTATGCCTCGTCAGAAAATTTATAAGATGCGGAATTTTGTTACCGATACCATTTGCGTTCCAAGAAGCTACTAAAAATTTAGCAGACATTGTTCGAGATATCTTGACAAAAGTTAAAAAATATTTCGAACTTTTCCAGTTCCGTATTGCAATTAACAAGCTTACCTGTCAACAGCTTGACTCTTCGTAACATCAGGTCCAGGTCTATGATGCCGGATAGTTGCTGAAAGGCTGACTGCAGCTCCGTGAATTTCCCCACGCTTTCTGCAGCTGCAGCTGCCATCGGTGGTGTTCTCATTTGTTGTTGTTGCTGCATCGTCTGTTGTTGCTGCTGCTGCTGGATTACTGACTGGGCCATCTGGGTTTGCCTTCTTCTTGTTCCAGGCAACTCTGGGAAATGTCTGTTGTAGTTTTGTTGGTCTCCACTTTCCTCTACCATTGGTCTAACCCACGCGTTTGTCCGTGGTGGCAACGCTGCGATATACCTGGTCTGGGGGGCCGGCTGTACATATTGTCTTGACTCGATTTGATCCAGTTTTCTTTGGTATATTTTACACTCTGTAGAGTTCGCGGTATGGTCCCCCTTACAGTTAACACACTTTGCTGGCTGGTTTTTGTTTATGGTACACTCCCTTGTAAAGTGCCCTCCAGCACACTTTACGCAGCTCGGAGGGGCACGACAGTTTGCAGTCGCGTGCCCCCACGCTTGACAGCGGTGACACTGTATGATGATCTTATTGTTGAAATGTCTTCTCCAGGCTACCGCAGTGTGCTGGAGGTACTTTACCTCCTTGGTCAGCTCTTTCAATGTTACCGATGAGGCTGTCACTACTAGGAAGAGGGGAAATCTCGTTCCCCTCATTTTGTAAATTTCTTTTACTTCGATCTTATAAATTTCTCTCATTTCTTCTTTTAATTCATTAAGTTCCACGTCTTCGTTCAACCCATGTAGGACAAACCCATGGGTTTTCTCTGCTTTCTGAGTATAGGTGTGGAAACTAACTTTCCCATCCTCGAAATAGGCGATACACTTTTTGTAGTCTCTCATGTCGTCCAGATATACCCCTGTGTTATTAGGGGTATTTTTGAAATGAAACCTTTTGCTCATTGTATTCTTCAAGAACGCTGTTACTCCTTTCTGGTCTTCAAATTTACCATGTATTATTATTGGTGGTGGTCTTTCTTGCTTTGGTTTTTCGTTTGTGGTACTCTTTTTTTTGGCTCGTCGTTGTATTCTTTTCTTGTACTGTCTCGTTCATGTCCTTGCTAACATCTTTATTATCTTTCAATGTTTTAAACTTGTTTTCTGTTGTTGTTTCTTTTGTCTTCTCAATGGTCCTTTTCTTCGTCGTTGGGTGCGTAAAAGTTTTGTCTTGTTCATCTATTGCACGGTGTCTTAATTTCATTATTTTTCCCAAATTTTCCGTTTGTGTCGTCTCCGTCGTGTCCATCGTTTCTTGGTTTTTGGAAGTTCTGGCAATTTTTGCACTCCTCACCTCATCGTCCGATGATGACGAGGAGGACGATACCATCGTCGAGTCTTCATTCTTCTTTTTTCCTTATTCTTACTGTTTCTTCTGCTTTTGATTTCTTGTGTACTTTTGACCTTCATATACTTTTCTTTTGCTCCGGGTAATACCCGGATGCCAAATCTTTTGTTTTCACTTATTTTATTATTTGAAATCTCAAATTTGGATCTTCTAACCTAACTTAATTTAACTGTCTAATTTAGAAAAATAAATAAATAAATAAAAGCTTTTGTAAAAACCTTTGTTAACCAAATGTGTGTCAGAAAAGAAATAATTTATGTTAAATGTCACTGTCACTTTTATTTATTAACCGAGTTTTTTTCATCTATATACTCACTAGCGTTCCTTCTTATTCTTCCGTACCTTGTCACTACTCCTATATAAATATCCCTTATCACTACACTTATTTAAAACACTTTTTTACTATTGAAAATTAAATTTATTTTCTCAAGTATATTTTTAACATCCGCTTGTCAAAATTAAATCTTGACGTCTCACTCGAATAACTCGGTAGGTTTCCAAATTTACTCGAGTTGAAACTCGGTTTCATTGTTATAAAACTAGAGTCAAAAGTGAGGTCGAGTAAAACTCAAAAAAATCGACTCGACATTTGACTCGAGTCGCTTTTTGACTTGAGTAGATTTTTGAATCGAGTCGCTTTTTGACTCGAGTCGCTTTTTTGACTCGAGTCGCCTTTAGACTCGAGTCAAGTTTCTTTAATTTAATTGTTTATGGTTTTATTAATATTTTTAAATATTCTTTAGTGCCAGTGTGATTTGTTTATATAATATAAATATGAAAGATTATTTACATGAAGGCACTGAAGACACTGATCTTGTAAAAGTAATAAAGATGAAAACATGTAACCATGAATGAAATCACTAATCAATTACTATATCATCGGATCATCGGGATCGGAAATTCCCCTCCAGAATTGTTGTTTCATGTTTGTAGGTCAGATTGTATAATTACTAATTAAAAGGTTTGTTCGTAGAGCAGTTTCCAACCGTTTGAAACTATCAGAAGCATGCGCACATTGTTGTAGAGATGCGCTTGTTCAATCAGAACGTTTGTTATTGCAGAGCTCTCGTAATTCTCGAATCTCTGTAGTCAGAAAACTATCACAAATCGCCTCTACGTACAAACCTATAATTGTTACATATGACGTTATTACGACGTATTAGAAAATTAGAAATTAGAACTTAGAATTCTTTAAAATCAAGACTCACACGACTGCAGCAATCAAACTGGCACTTTCATGTTCATAAAGATTTGTTTTTCGATTCAATTAGTTCGAAATAAATAGAAAACCGTAATCGGTGTGTATTAAATATTAAATACTGTATTTATTTAATATTTTGTGCTAAACAAGAGTTTAATTTAATGTTAATTTAATATAAAAAAAAATTAAGTTGGTTTTCTTTAAATGTCATTTTATATACAATGTTAATTAAATATTTAATTTTGTATTTGAAATCTGTTGATTTGCCGGAAAAATAATATTTGACCTGGGTCCATTTATTATTTTGTATTTCAATTATTATGATTTATGTTTATGCTTTCGATTTTTCAAACTTATGTTGGAATTAGATGGTAGTGTTTTAAATGCTGAAAGATTACCAAAAGAAAAAACCTAAATACACTTTAAAAACTTACCGTTTAGCAAACCACTGAACCATCTCCAACTACTTACTCTATAGTTCGCCTCGAGTTTGATTTCGACTCTGCCCTGACTCTAGACTCTAGTCAAACTCAACTCGATTTAAAACTTAAATCATATTGACTCACTGATTCGAGTAGCAATAACTCAACTCGAGTAACAACTTTACTCGAATTGCAACTCGACTCGACTTAAAACTTGAATCATAGTAACTCACTGATTCGAATATCAATAAAGACTCGAGTAACAACTTTACTGGAATTGCAACTCGACTCAAGTTAAAACTTGATTCGAGTAGCAATAACCCGAGTCGAGTAACAACTTTACTCGAATTGCAATTCGACTCGAGTTAAAACTTGATTCGAGTAACAATAACTCGACTCGAGTAACAACTTTACTCGAATTGAACAGCCATATGACTCAAGTCACTCGGATCTGATTTTGACTCGAGTCACTCGAGTATTTTCACACTCGAGTCCCATCACTAATTATTATTGTAAATTTTTTACTAACACAATATTTCAAAGTGCAATTGCATGCTTGGTTATTAAAACAAATGAACAAAGTCAATATATCAATTTATTGAAAAAATAATGCAGTTTTACTTAAATAAGTAATTTTTAAAATTACATTAGTTAAGTGTCCGCTTCGGATTCGATTGTATTCTGCCAACCGATCGTGAAAACTACTCATTACTTTATTCAATAATTCTTGGTTTATCAGTCGAATTTTTCGCGTAATTGCGTCTTTCAGTTCTTGTAGAATTTGGTGAAGATTAATATACACTTTAGACATCAAGAAACCCCATCAAAAGTTGGGATATGTAAGGTTAGGCATTTAGGCAACCTTGAGAGCCAGTTAATATTGCCGCGTCGGGAAATAACGCACCCAGGAAACATTTGTCTTAGCACACTCATTGCAGTAGAAGACGTATCTTGTTGAAACCATAGATCTCGATGATTATCTATTCCTAGTCTTCGAATTCACCAGATAAAAAGTTTTGAAGCATGCTAACATACCTATCTGAATTTACAGATACTGTTTGTTTTCTTAAAAAAGTAGGGACAGAGAATTCCAAAATCAATTAAGTACACCGTACCAAACTGTAACTTTTTCTCATTGTGAGTAATGTGGTTTCTCAAACATTTGTTGGTGTTGGTCGAAGGCTCAATATCTACACTTTTGCTTGTTAACGTTTCCTGATAAATGAAAATGTGCTTCATGAATCATAATTAGATTGTTTAAGATATCGGCATTTTCTTGAATCATGTAAAATTGAATACTAACCTCTGATCTTGTTTAACCCGTTTTTTCCCAGTGTTCCAATATTGGAATAGTTATGTATCTTCCCAGTGTTCCAATATTGAAACAACAAGGAATATTCCCACTCCAGTCGACTAACGCTCGAGGTCGTGTAAGCATCCCACTGCAATTGGTTCAATAATGTTTTACCAAGCAATAGAGAAGTTTTCGTTAGTTATATTTTGATATTTCTGCGACTGGCGCGTTAGATTCTATAATTTCTGATCACCCACAAAAATGGAGTCTAAAAAGTATTATATTTTTTCACTTTAAAATTTTTCTGTTCAAACAAATCAATGATAATGCATGTACTTTACTGGTGTTTCATACTTTTTTGTAAATATGAAATAAAAGTTGCTAAATTATACGGTATTTTTGATATGTTCCTATAATGGAACACTGCGAATAAACGAGTACATTATTCTTTCTTTTGTTTTTAGGTTTTACATCACTAAAGAACTAATTGATTTAACTAAATCAAGAGAATGATGAATTTTGGGAAGCTGATGTATATATTACACCTCCAAATGATAGAATGGAATCAGAAGAAGATTCTGATGATGATGAATCTCCTTCAGCAAATGTAAATCACCTTAGTGGACGCCAAATGCAATCAGAGGCTTGCGCTAAAATAAAAAAATTGGACGGGGTAGTTTACGTTGAAGATAATGATCATGAAGAAAATGATGAAACATTCTTTGAAGCTAACCTACAACCAGGAACTTCAGCTAATGCTGTTGAAGAATCTCAGGAACTCTCTGACGGCAATGCAAGCGATGACAGTGAAAATATACTTTTGGCTGGGTTGGTAACCCAAACTAACAAACAAAGAGTAGAAGCAAATTTTGAACGAAATTGGAACAAAACTGACCTAACACCTTCTTTTCCTACATTTATTTTACCTAACGCAACAGATAATGAAATCTCATTTCCAGATGCTGTTGCGTGCTTTGAATCATTTTTTAATACAGATAGATGCAATTCTTTAGTGGAAATGTTTGGATTGTATGTCAGACAAAAAGGCGATCATAACTTTAGAACAGATGAGAGAGAAATAAAATGTGTTATAGCGATTTTATTTTTATCTGGACATTTACAAGTTCCAAGGTGGCGTATGCTTTGGAAAGTTGACACTGATACATATAATCCATTAGTAGCAAATTCAATGCGGAGAAATAGGTTCGAAACGTTGAAAAAAATATGTACATTGCTCTGATAATAATCATTTAGAATAAAATAATAAATTTGCAAAATTACAACCCCTCTTCAATATGCTAAATGAACGTTTTTTTGTCTCATGCTCCTCTTAGCGAAAAATTGTACATTGATGAGTGTGGTGCCATACTTCGGTAAACATGGGGCAAAGCAATATATAAAAGTAAAGCCCATTAGGTATGGTTACAAAATATGGTCTTTATGTGAAAAATCTTGATATCTAATACAGTTCAATCCATATCAAGGCAAACAAGCAAACAGCCGACACATGGAATTGGGATTAGGAGGGTCTGTGGTAATGACACTTTTAGAAAAACTGCCAAAAGAAGTACTATTCAAAATTTATGGCGATCGATATTTTTCTTCTCTAAAATTAGTACATTTACTTCAAAAGAATGGGGTAGGATATTCAGGTACAATCAATACAAACAGATTGGAATATTGTCCTTTGCGCAATAAATTAGACATAAAAAAAATGTCCAAGAGGAAGCTTTGATTATTCTACAGACACCAATTCTCAATTAACAGTTACATTATGGAACGATAATCGCCCTGTTCTAACTGTAAGTAGTTGCGATCCGGTATCTCCAGTTTTCCAAGTCAGTAGGTGGATATCAAATGAAAAAAAAAAATTCGGTTCCTCAGCCATTTGTAATCGGTCAATATAATAAATATATGGGCGGAGTGGACCACATGGATCAAAACATTCACAACTATAGAATTAGTGTCCGTTCAAAAAAATGATGGTGGAATCTTTTTTCATTTTGTTTAGATTCGTGAATGCATAATGCCTGGCAGTTTTGTAGGCTTCAACCAAATTGCGGAAAATAGATTTTCTACAATTTCGAAGAGAAGTGGTGCAAGTGTATCTAAAGAAATACGGAAGAACAAATTCAACTGAGGGCCGTCCTAAATCGTCCAAACCATTACAAGATTGGACCCATAACCAAATTAGATACGATGGTATCAATCACTGGATTGTTCCAGCCAAAAAACAAAATAGGTGTGCTCTGTGTCGTAAGAACTCGACCAAATTGTGTGAAAAATGTGATATTAATTAACATGATGCTTGTTTTAAAATTTTCATGTGCCCAACTAATATTATAATCATTATAAAATTTGTTTTAAATGATCCCATCCGTTCCCAGTGTTCCAAAAATGGAACATCAATTTTTTTTCTTAAAAAAATTTAAAAAAAAAATATTTTTTTCGATTAAATTTAATAAGTTTATCTATAATTTTAGCAAATATATAATTTTCAAAGTTTTTTCAAAACTTGGGCACTATAGGTACATACAATAAATTAAAACCTGGGAAAAAACGGGTTAAACATCTGCTGGCAATAGGGTTTGCACAATTTGATTTTGTAATGATGCATTTCAAGATCTTTATGAAGAATTCGTCCGAGACTACCATTGGAAAACTGCATCACCTGTGCGCATTTGAGTATAGAGTGATTTTGACTTCTTTGTATATCTAAGCAAACTCTTTAATTAATTTCGGGAGTATGAACTGTTCTTCTGCGAATCCTAGGATTCGAATCAACGGTATCATTGTTTTAAAAATGCTGGTACCAATTTAAAATCGTTTTTCTTGGTGGAATTCTTCTACGCCTAATCATATTAAATTGTAGTTGAAACGTCTCTGAATTTCCATGATTGATTAAGTTTTAACGAATGCATTAACGTAAAACCATTATTAACTCCTTTTATTGAAATTCATAAACAACTTGATGACAAAAACGTTTTTGAACTGTGACAGTGTAACAAATAACAAAGTGAAGCCACCCGAGATAAATTTTTATATTGTTTAATTTCGCCTTTTAGCATCAAACATATTAAGCATGGCCTACTGCAACATAGTGCGATAGTATCGGTGTACCCATCCATATAAGTCAAAGAATTGCATCATATATTATGCTTCAATAAAATGTCTTTCTTGTATCTGTATGTTAAGTATTAAGCACAAACTAATATTTTAAAATGTGCCAGTAATAAATGCCGTACCCTGTATATATTTTTTTGTATTAATTCTCTTAGTTGCAAAGACGTTTTATTATTGTTATATATTAAAGACGTTTTAAAGTTATTCATACACTGTATAGAAAATACTCTCCAAAATCGCTTCTGTAAACCCTCAAAAATGTGATCATCGATTAAATTCGTCTTTTACATCACATTTTAAAAACAGGAAATGAATGCTCACACTTGATTTCGTCTCGAAACAAACGCATTTCGGTTCAGATATTTTACATCCGTCTTCTGGATAACAGGTTATTTATTTATAGATTATTAAAAAACAGAGAGAATGACCTTAATCTTATAATACAGGGTGTTTCATATGGATATGTACATGCATACGTTATGTGTGGATGTAGGGCACCTAGGTGGTTCCAAATAACTCATGGTTACTGGGTCTAACAACTTTCATTACCAAGATATAAGGTGTTTTATCAGTTTTAAATAATCTGTTCTTAAACATCAGCATAAGGACCACTTTGTATAAAAATTTGATAATAATTTGATAATGAGTAGGTATGTTTTAACTATGAATCGATTATATTAACCAAAATGGAAATACAGGTCTAACTTCATAAAAAAATATCAATTTCGTGTGTTCCAAAAACAAAATTTTTAAAATCGGTTTAGATTTCTAAAAACAGCCGAAAAAATGAACTAAAGAAAACACTTTCTACATTTGCGTATATAATTCCATAGATGTGATTTTTTAGTACAAATTCAATGTTATAGGAAATTCCACGAGGTATAATTTAAAAAAAAACTATTTTTACTCTCAAATTAACAAGAGTACTCAACAAAACAATTAAATCGCTTAATGAATGGGGAAAGAATCATAGAATACGAATAAATACATTGTTTTTAAGTTTCAGCTTCATGGTTTTATTTATTTATTTATCTTTTTGATATTATCGATATCACCAAAGAATGCCGTTACATTATCGTTGTAATTTATAAGAACCAAATCAGCACTGCGTTACTTATATTCATGCTTGTTGAAATGACGTTCAGATATAAACAAACTTTACTTGTTGACAGGTGAAAAATTAAAAACATAACCTACAATTTGTAAGCCAAAAGTCAGAATAATTTAACGATTCCGTCAGTTTTTAAATTTGAACTAATTTTCTGTTTTTTTATAATTTGGCAAAATGTAGATTGTTTGTAGTTATTTATAATCACATTTAAATTAATTAACATCATTAAAAATAAAATGTCTGGTGGCGTTCTAGAAAAACGATTTTGTATGCATTTTTTAGAATCATTATTACACATTGAAACATACATTTTGTTTTAAAGATTATCTATCGTTAGTTCTGAAAAGATTTTTTTTTCATATACAAAAATCAATAAAATAAAGAAATCGGTAACAATCAAACTCAAAAATAAAAAATCCAAATTTGACAGCTGACATGCAGAAACACGAAACCAAATACGTGGCAACAACGCGAGTCAAAAGCGTTCGATCAGACTGATCGATATTCTTCTCGCTTTTTACTGGAACGTACCGGGTGTTCACGCGAAATTGTGCACCCCTATTTTACCCATATTACAGCATATACGAAAAAACCAAAAATATAAAAGTTTTAGTAAATTCTTTGTAGATTTAGATTACACTATTGGAAAAACAATTGAACATCGCATTAAATAGTTGTTGACCACTCTATCTTTTTTTAAATAGATCACAATGTATTATATTTTCAAAATGTCAATTATTTTCTGATTTTGAAAATATATACTTATAATATATTATCTCTTGTAGTTTTGGAAATATTTTAAAAATAACTGTTTCAAGTGACATTTCTGTAAATGCCAGTATTTGTATTTGTTTCATTTACAAGTGTTCGTTTATACAAAAAATGCAATTTTCTAAGGTTGAACGTTACGATATATGTCAATGTATTTTGAAAATAATAAAAATGTGTTGCGTGTAAGACGAGAATATGCTCGAAAATTTCCTGATAGAAGATTTCCGTCAAGAATGACGTTTTCGAGGATCGCCACAAAATTAAGAGTAACTGGTTCCCTCAAACACTTAAAAAAGAAGGAGTTCAAACCAAAGAAAGAGATTTGGAATTTCTTCTCTATTTTCAAGAAAACCCCAACTCTTTCAGAACTACAGAAGTTTGTCGGACAAATTGAACAGAAATACGCCTTTTCAGAAATAATGTTAAATTGTTTGAATAATGATCCAAATTTTTTTTATAAAACTCTTTGGACGAATGAGGCATCATTCACCACATCCAGCGTGTTTAATAGACAAAACAAACGCTATTGGGCAATAGAAAACCCGCATTCTATAGCAGAAATAAAAACACAAGGGAGGAGATCCCTATACGTTTGGTGTAATTTATTGGAGAACAAAATTCTGGGGCCAATATTTTATGAACGGAATCTAAATAGTGAAATGTATTATCAGTTTCTACTGAACGAAATAGAAAATATCTTGCAGCAACAGATTCCTGAATATGACAATGCTATTATATGGCAGCAAGACGGAGCATCACCTCATAATATTGCTTCAGTTAGAAATTATTTAAATATTAAGTATGAAGAGTGGATAGGCAAGCAAGGGACAATAAGATGGCCCGCAAATAGCCCAGACCTAACTGTCTTGGACACTTCTTGTGAGGCTATATGAAGAATAAGGTTTATTCTAAATGAATGTGAACCGAAAATATTTTTATAAATTTCCAAAATTGCAAGAGATATTATATCATAACTATATATTTTCGAAATAAGAAAATAATAGACATTTTGAAAATATACATATTGTTCTATTTAAAAAACATAAATATGGTCAATAACTATTTAATGCGACGTTCAATTGTTTTTCCAATAGCATAATCTAAACCTACAGAGAATTTCCTAAAACTTTTCTATTTATGGTTTTTTCGTATATGCTATAATAAGAGCTAAAGAGCTAAGTTTTCGTATAACGCGTTAACAACGTTAGTGTGAGATATTAACATACTTTCTTGCACTGTTTCCCTCGTTTTATTATTTTGTAAACAAAGAACGCTTGAACAGCGTACATTGTAGATTAGGAATAAATTTTTGATGTAACAGAATTCTTTCGTGATTTCGATTATATCTTATTCATAATAACGTCCTGACAAAGTTTAACACATTGCTGTTCCAGCACTCAACCAGAACGGTCACGTACACACACACACACGAACGCACGCACGCACGCACACACACATGCATGTACGCACGCACGCACGCACGCACGCACGCGCACGCACACACGCACACGCACAAGCACGCACACGCACACACACGCACGCGCACACGCACACGCACACACGCTCACGTACGCACGCACATACACACACAACAACCATTCCCTTCCACATTTGTCATATGCCGCGGCTGAGACTCTAACTAAGGAGATATAGACGACTAGTCGTATTCTGCTACATAATAACTCTCTAGCCAAATGTGCTACCGGTATTTTGAAAACACCACTATACATTATTAAACATTATTATATATTATACATTAGTCAAGATTCAACCCCGAGACCCTTTTTGTCTCGAAACTAACGTAACACAATGAACCTACACTTAATTTCTGTAATTCACTGGTACATGGGTTTAGGTGAAACGTAAAGAGAATAAAATTATTTATTCATACATTTAACATTATTTTTAAAATTATGTTATGAAGAGTGGTTGAAATGGTGATTAAGAAAAATAGTATTTTGGTTTAAGGTTGAACCTGTAACTTCTTTTTCAAACACTTTTATGACACTAAAGCAATATGTTGTGACGTTCATCCACGTTGGGATCCCAAATATGCTAGTTGATTGCAAAATATGCTACGTCTTCTCATTGGGAGGACATATGTGTCACGTCAAAGTTAAAAGAATGTTACGTACTATTACTTAGTACGAAAACCTGAACACCTTACCAATCCTCGGCTAGTTCGTCGAAAAACACAAATCAACTCTTTATTCCAGCTCCACGTTGTACAATAGCAAGACTTAATAAAATTCCATTTTTCCATTACCATACAGCCACAATTATATAAAAACCATATTCACAAAATGAAAGAATCTCCTAGGTATCATAATCTAGACGAATATTTTAACCCCATAAAAAAAATTAAATGCTTTTTTATACCAAGTATAACCCATTAAGTTTACCCAGTGGAAAACCAGTGAGCCCAGTGAAAGCCCCTTGATAATCCAGTAATATCCGCCTAAAATTTAATAAGAAACACAAGTAAGTACTTGTTAATTATTGTTCTACTTTAAATAACTTACCACTTCCTATAGGGCATCTAGTCCATACACATGTTTAATTATAGAAATAATCCACCATTTAGCTGACAAGATACTAAGTAGCACCCTTTAAATGGTGAAAGAAGTAATCCCAACATCGATGAATAACATCCACTAAAATAAATTAGGATTTTAAATTTTAGTCTTTTAACCCTACAACTAACAAAATGCACATCCGTGAGCTAAGACGGCGAACTAGGATGAGAAGGAAATCAACAGGTGAATATTCTCACGTGATAAAATGACCAAAATATCCAGAAAGTCAATAGTCAGAAAATACCAAGGTCTGCCACATCTCGAATGAATGTGAAATTATTTAAACACGTGTCAATATTTATCAAGACGAATATAATATGTAAAACATTAATTTGAAAAGTTAGAAAGATAGGAAAATTATATAAAGTAATATTTATGCAAGGCGAATCGTAAAATACCACGACGTATAAGATTCGGTTATTTGCAGAATCCATAAAGTTTGTCGACCCTAATGTTAATAGCTGAAGTGCGTTCCATTAATGTAATTAATGTACTAACATACTTAACCGAGATGAACGGTCTAAGAAGTAAGTCTGGGATTATTTGGAAAACAACCCAATTATTGTATAAACTTTTGTTATTCCATAATTACTCGTTTCACACACAAGGTAACGATCTTCACTGAACAAGTCTATACAGAACAGACGAGCTCACGTGACAACAGATAAATTCGGTGTACAACCACGACAACAGTTAAACACTACCAATAATATTCGAATAAATGACATTTGACTGATGTCATAATTTATAAGCAAATTTACCCCGAATTAGAAATTGAATATTTCTATAGACCACAGAGATATAATGTTGAACAGAAATCATGACATCTATGATATAACCTTGAGAAGTGACATTTTAATACAAATGGATAAAATATTACAGATAAAAATTTTTTGTGAAGTAGTTTAAAAATGTGATGTTTATAATGTAATATTTATAAAGTTAATGAAAAAAAATTACTAGTTGATTTTTATACTTAAAATGCATAACTATTTCTCATGACGATGAATTTAACTTTAACAATGTTTTGGCGTTTAAATTATTCTTGGTAATTTGACAATAGAAATAGAACTTCCCATAAAATTGAGTTTGTGTTAAAAAATAAAACTTATAAAATTAAATGCGAAAATGTAGAAAGTACAATTATTTAGTTTATTTTTTCTGCTGACAAATAATTTCTAATTTAGCCGGACCTGTATTTCCACTTTGGTTAATAAGTTAGTTGATTTGATAAACAAAATATATCTACTGATAATAAAATTTCTGTACAGAGTGTCTTAAGAAAAAGTATATAAAATCGATAAACCACCCTATATCTTGATAATGAAGATTGTTAGACCCATTAACCATGGGTTATTTAGAACCACCTAAGTACTTCACATCCATAGTTAATGTGTATACATTTCCCTATGAAACACCCTGTACATTAGGGTGGGCCGAAAAAATAAATTTTCAATTTTCAACTCAGTATAGTAAAAAAAAGTTGTAAGATGGTCAAGCAATTTTAACTATTTTTTCTGGTAACTTTTTTTGAAATCTAGCCGCGTCCCAGGGGAGATAAAAAGATGATTTGTTAAAGTTTTTTTTGACATATTGGTATAGTCTTAGATGTAGACTTTATGGTCTAGTAACAAAAAAAAGATATTTTTTCGAAAATTTTGAAGTTTAACCGCGCCCCAGGGATTAGATATTTACAAGGTGCGAAAAATTCAGACAAAATAATGTTATGCAGCTTTTTGCTTGAGAAGGAGATTATTTCAGTAAAATGTTTTCTCTCTCTCTACCCAGAACTCACCACGAGGAGGTAACTGTACTTCGAGATCCGCCCCTTCCCAACATAAATAATAGTTTTATGATTTTTTTACCTTTTTTTAGCGACGAAATAATCTTTCTTACTCTCAAAATATGGTAGAGAACTTCTTGCTTCTATTTTCAACCTAATAAAGCCATCTCTTGACAACGTACCGCAAACCTTGCTTGATGCTTCTGACACTAACTTCACACATCGCTCCACTGCTTGAGTGTGGTCAGGAAATTTATCTAATAAAATGGGTGTTTTTGTTTCACTTGCTTTTAATAAATCTTCGGATTTAATACCCATCGTTAAAGGCGGTTCTGTCACTTTGACTTCGTTCCAATTTATTAAATCAATATAATCTCTTGCCTCAAAATTAATATCTTGAACTCTAAATACGCGAAGCCCTCTTCCAGGTTGGGATCTAGCTTTTAGTATTCGCCTGATTCCAAGCTCCCTAATGTAATCCCTCGAATCTGATATCATGGTTATTAGGGTATTTTCAGGATGGGCAAAATACGCAATCATAGTAATAACCTTATCGACAACTTTTTTCACTGATTCCGGAAACTCTCTAGACAGTTGTATTATTTTAAATAAATGTATAGAACCATACTGGCATGACGGTTGTATTTTAATGCTAAACCAAACAGGGGCATATACTTTTATTATAAATTTGGTTAATATCACAAGGTTTTGGGAAGGATTTTGTGTAGCTACATACAAACGCAGCACCCTATTGGCAGTTGTTAGCCATCTGGCATGGCTTATTTTACCTGGATCTTTTTTGGATAATTTTTCGGAGCAGAAACCATCTCTAACAGCGCAGCATATTTGGTATAGATATTGTTGGTCTGTACTGAGTTCTTTTTCATTATTCACTAGTGGTAAGTCCGTGTCAATTGTTTGAAAATCTTGAACGTGCATGGATTGGCAGGATGCCAGCCTAGATCAAATTGGTCCGGAAAATGAATAAGGCCCTTTTGTGTGACCGTCCAATTCTTGAAGTAGATGTCTTAATGGAAGCTCGTTGGCGTGCAGCAAGCAAATAATCCACTGAAGAGGTTTTTTGGTTTGAACTTCAATTAATCTAATTATTCCGCCTCTCCAACCTGTATTTACATTTGTACCATCACAACCGATGACTTTTAAATTTTCTAAACCAAAAAATTTTGCTTTCATGTAGGACAAAATGGTCTTTGCTATATTCATTGAAGTTCCGGGAGGTATAACGGTTATATGGCCTATAGATTTGCTTCCAGGTTTCTCTATTAGAGAAACATGTTCTTTCTGTTTTATAACTCGACGTCCATCAGAAAGTACCATGGTTTGGTATTTTCGTCTGTCGAAGTATAATGCATTAATCTCTTGGTTTTTTCCATAATCTGTCTTCCGCAGTAGCTCTCTCTTTTTTTTAGTTCTCTACGAATTTTGTTTTTATCGATGACATTGAGTGGATTATCCTCAGAAACTAGCCCAAAATCTTGCAAAGTTGCTGTAGCAATTTTTGCTACTGTTCTATTTGATACACCCGTCATATCGGCCATTTTTGCAATATTAGGTAAATGAAGTCTTAATTGATTTCTTGGTATATCTTTCTATGGTACATTTTTTCTCGTTGTTCAAAATCCTCGTCATTATTGTCCTCTTCACTTGTTGAAGAAAATTCTGTAGGACCTATGACTGTCGAAGCATTATAGCCACTAGTTGAAGGTGCTGGAATAATTTCTGTGGATTTAAATAATGGTTTATTCGATTGATACCTTTTTCCTTTTTTTGCAACTTTTCCGTTGTTTCTTTATCTATCCCAATAATTGTCATTTTCTTTTTTATTTCTTTGATCACTTAAAAATTCTCGCTCAATAATAGGGACCTTTGACTTCTTATCACATTTACAAGAATTAAAATCACTGCATTTATAGGAAGAAATATCAAATAATTTTTGTGCTTGTACCCTAAAAGAATCTATCTTTAATTGCAAAGAAGCAGTTTTTCGACTTTTCAGAGGCTTTATTAAATTTCGATATTTTTTGTGATATGCAGTTATCATAGCTATAACACGTTTTTGTCCAACAGTTGGCAATGAAGCATGATTCCATATACCTAGTACTCTGTTTGCAACAATTGCTGAAATCTCCCATTCTGGTGGTTGTTTACTACCTTCTCCCTTTAATTCGTCCTGCACAAAAAAATAATGACGCATTACATCTTCATAAGACGGTAGAACACTTGTTCTTGAGCCGTACCAAATACCGGATGGCTACCTTTTCTTCGCGTTTCAATTGCTTTTGTCTTAGTTTTTAACAACTTGTTTTCACCACTAAAACACTTATAACAAACAACCTAAACGTAAACACTAACTTTGCTTATACTATGAAATAGTTTATCACTAATATTAAATTTACAGTTTTATCTCGCTCTCGAATAGACCTTATTTGCCGAAATATAACGTCTATGAACACTAATGCAGTTACCATCTGTGACTAATCTCGCAATTATTCTTATAAACAAACACACAATTTCAGGATTCAACTTGCGGGTAAAGGGAGTTGGGAGTGGGGTCACCTTATCTATGACTCTTTATAACTGTAGCGCGATTGGGGCGCGGCTAAAAATAGAAATAAAGAAAAATAATTTGTCGTGATAATTTTTTATGTTACTATGAACAGATAAAATGCTATACCAGATTGAAGAAGCTAATTTAAAAAATATATAATAATTGGCTAAAATGGTGTTTTTCTTTTACAAGTGGAGCGTTTATAGTACGAGCCGAAGGCGCGTGCTATAAACCACACGACTTGGCTGACGCTTGTCGTCGAGAGGCACTCTACAATATGACCATTGATGACATTGTGAGAAAAGACTGCATGCTAGTTGTTAAAGTACCTGATTTGAAGACCCACATTGAAAGGACTTTTATGGTAATTGGTGAGAGTTAATGGAATAAATCCACTAAATATTTATGAGAAATATGCAGCTATTCGCCCTACTCATGTGAATCACAAATGGGTTTTTCTTCAATATCAAGGAGAAAAATATACGGTCCAATGAGTTGGTATTAATAAATTTTCTTTAAACATTACTTTATCCAAAACAGATTTAAAAAAAGAACTGGACGCAATTCGATTTGTAGCATATAATAACAGGTATCCTCAAAATACAATTAATAAATTAATTTTCAAAAAACAAAATAACGTTCAGAAATATAACCCATTATTAACGTAAAAAAAAGATAAAACATTCAATATCATATGCAGGACACATCTCTAATTCGATCAGTAATACATTTTCAAAATTAATATAAAAACATCATTTAATTCAAACAAAAATAAAGGCAAATATTTGTACAACGCAAAAGAACTGAAATTTTTTAAAAGTGTGGGGTATATCGGTTAGATTGTCCGGAATGTAGTGCGGCATATATAGGTCAAACAGGTAGATCATTTAGTATAGGATATAGAAAACATATTCATACACGAAAACAATACTCCAACTTTCACAAACATTTATTAGATTCAGGCCATACTATAACTAACAATCATATGCCAAAAATATTACATGTTTGTGAAAAAAGTGAAGAACTGAACGTACTAGAAGCTTTGGAAATAAATAAGTTAAACAAAATTAAAAACTATAATACATTAAACGATCAGATAGATTTAAATAATTCCCCGATGTTAAATTTAGTTCAGTAAACTTATTGCTGTTAGGATAAAAATTCAATCTAAAATATCAATTTACTACCTCACACTATGCTTTTAGGACAACATCTGTATACAGAAAAACCAACCATAAACTTAGTTGCTGTTCAATTTATGTGTTAAGAATAAGTCTGTATATTTTAGTTACTCGAAAATGCCGGAATAGGTTGAAACTAGTCGTAAAGTTAAAAATAAAAACTGAAAATTAAATAAAAACAGTGCTTTTGTAATTATTTAATTTTACTTGCAAAGCCTACTTCTTTTAGATCCAGAAGAAGTAGATGCTTCTTTGTTATCGAAACACAATCAACTCACTTATCAACCGATTTTTCATAAGAAAAGTGGCCTACTGCAAAAACCGTCGTATATAAATATCCTTGATATAAATAGGTATAATAAAATATATATGCAAAACAAGGACATCAGACAGACCGATATGTTTTAAATCAACAGACCGTCGAGTAGGATCTACAGCGTCAACAGTAGAAAATATAAGTTGATTATAACATGTTTAATCTCCCCCATATTAATAAATCTAATATTTCTCAGGATTTAGGTCATGATGATAAAATGAATATAATAACCCAATTACTGTACCAATTAAAAATATTAGTAGATTTTAATCCATTAGTAAAAAAAATTACCGTTTACCTTCGTAATTGAAAATTAATAAGCATTCCGTAATTAAATGATAAAATTCTCAGAAAGAAATTAATCCTCTGTTTTTAAGTAATAAAAGTCCAAGACTTAAAAATAAAAAAAGTAATGAATGATACAATACATGATACTCATATATTGAAAATATCTCGAAGAATTTCTTTGTACAAACAAAAATTAAATATTCCATTTTCTTATTTCTATAAACAGCTGGTTGTACAGGGTAATTCATTATAAATTACCCACCCCTTATCATCGTTATTATTGCCTATTGAAAAAAAAGTTTTAAATAAAAGTTATGTGGTTATGACTGAATTTTGTTAAAATGCTATCAAAAGTACAGTAGCGTGCAGATTTCAGGGGATACAAAAGTATAATATATTTTTTTAAATGTAATACCCTGTATATTATTAAATTTTTTGGAATGACCCTGTGTTCCTGATTTCAAAAAATATAAAATATATTATCCCTACCGTATACCGTCCTTGAGTTATTAAACGTCGAATATTTTAGTTAAACTAGTTGCTGTAAATATGGAAAAGAAAACATTATTAAAATGAGCTATGAAAATGACAACTATTATGTTTGAAAAGTGACATTTCTTTAATGAAATAATCAAAATGGTTTTCAGTGAGGAAGAAAAAGTCCAAATATTTCCTTGTTATATACAAAATATAAAAAATAAACTTGCAGCAAAAAGAGCATATAGGGTGTTGTATCCAAATCGTCCAACACTATCAGAAAATATGTTCAAAAATATTTACTGAACGGTGAATAAATACCTCCAGTTTTAGTAAAAAAAAAGCGTGTAGTTTATGGAAACCAGAAAGAACAGCTAGATATACTGCTTCATTTCGAAGGTAAGCCCATCCATATTTATTCTCGAATAGACTTTTTTGAAACAATGTATTATTTTTTAGAAAATTCTGAATGTAGTCGAAAGTCATGGAAAAACAAGCATAACAAAAAAAGATTGGTAAAACAAATAAAAAATCAGGAAGCAAAACTGTTAGCGTTTGGTGTGGAATTTTCAGAAACAAAATTGTTGGGCTTATATTTTATGCCTATACTTTAACGGAAGTTACCTATCTAGAAATAATTATCCCAGAAGCAGAAAACATAATTTTGCAGTATTTTCCGGAAGTCGAACATGATGATATGATGTGGATGCAGGATGAGGCAACTCTACTTCCGTTCGAGATCACTGGAATAATGTATTCCCAATATGGACAGGGAATAATGGACCTATTAAATGGCCACCTAACAATCCAGATTTGACCCTCATGGATTCATTTTTTGGAGATTTCTAAAACACATTGTCAATAATAATAATAATAATAGTACTAATAATAACACCATACTCTAAATCTGACAGTGATGCTTACCATCAAGCAGCACTGTCTAGATAGGATCCAAGCGCTCATGGCGATAAAGAAAACATTGAAGAGGCGAGTGAGGAGTATGGAACAAAACAGTTTGTTCCGTACGAATCCTTCCCCTCTTCTTTCAAGAGCCACAGCGTGTTGTCGAGAATCCGTCGACTGTAGAAGATGTCGAAACCTTCTGGAAGGGAATCTACGAAACGACGCGTCCATTCAATAGCGTCACTCCATCAATTGCACACTTCGAGGCTCTGTGCCACAGACATCTTGAAGAGCCAGAACAAGTGTGCCCGGCAATCAGTACGGAGAAAGTCCAACAAGCACTTGTTAGTACCAAGAACTTCGCTGCCCCGGGCCCAGACGGCATTAACAACTGGTGGTGGAAGAAATTTCCTTCCACTCACCGCCGTCTGGCGCGAGTTTTCAACTTATGGTTGATCTAGGGGCAGCAGATTCCGGACTGGTTCGTCGAGGAATGTACTGTGCCTCCAAAAAGGGGGATCATTCCGATCCGAGGAATTATAGGCCGATCACTTGCCTCAACACCTGCTACAAGATATTTACACGTATCTTGTATGCTAGGACATTGAGGTCTGTTGATCCGGTCTTCCAGCAGATACACGAACAGCGTGGTACCAAGAGCGGCGTGGCAGGTTGCAAGGACAGCCTGCTAATAGACCGCTGAATTACACAGGATTCTGTGCAATTCAAGCGGAATCTATCGATGGCCTGGATTGATTACCGCAAGGCATTTGATACAACATCGCATGAGCTATTGTTGTACTTGCTCGAATGTCTTCCGGTACCAGCACCACTAGTGAGATGCATAGAACAGCTGCTGCCACTCTGGAAGACTCGCTTCACCATAACATTAGGTGCACAGCGGGTCACGACAGAGCAGGTAGCATTTAGGAGAGAACTTTTCCAGGGTGACTCCCTAAGTCCTCTCTTCTTCTGCATCTCACTGCTACCGTTGTCTGTTGGGCTCCGCCAAACCCGCGGGTATCAATGTGGACCACCCAGCGACCGGAGGCATAAGGTCACCCATCTATTCTATATGGATGGCCTTAAACTTTATGCCTTCCTAGAGCGCGAACTACAAGACGCTCTTAGGGTGGTCGAAGAATATACACGAGCAATTGGTGTGGAGTTCGGGTTGGACAAATGTGTCGTTGTCCACCTCAAGAGAGGACGATGTGGGGAATTCCCTGAAGATGCTCAGCTCGCATATGGAAGCATCCTAAGACATCTGGATGCCGGAGAGACCTATACGTATCTGGGTGTGCAACAAAGGCACATCCAGGATGTAACACAAATAAAAAGATTCTCTCCGCGGCAAGTACAGACACCGCCTCCGAAAGATTTGGTCTTCCGAACTTTCGGGGAAGAACAAGGTGTCTACAACTAATATGCTTGCCGTTCCGGTTTTGCTCTACTCCTTCGGAGTAGTAAAGTGGACAGTAGAGGAGCTGCGCCAATTAGATAGAGATACCCGCAAGATGATGAATATTCACAGAAGTATGCATCCTAGATCGTCCGTTCCTCGTGTGTACCTCCCACGTCAACGGGGGGGCCGAGGACTCTTGAGCGGGGAGTGTATGCATGACAAAGTAGTACTGAGTATGGCATATAATATACTCAGGAGCTCAGATCTCCTCTTGCGGTTTGTGAAACATCACGAAACTGTAGGAGTGGTAGCAGGATGGTTCAAGGCAGCAAGAAGAGCCACAGATGAACTTGGTCTCGCATTTGACATCAGGCGCGGAGGCCGGCGAGGTGCTGATGTTGAGTCAGTCACCGAACTTCAGCCAAATTGTCTGAAAGGCCGTATCAGGGCTGCCGAACAGGAAAATCTGTTTCGGCAGCACGTCGATAAACCCCCGCATTGTGTCTTCTATAAGAACATAGAAACACTGTGTTTATCGACCAGGCTGACCTTCGCCTTTCTAAGGTCAGCAAGGCTTAAGTCGGAGACCGAGGGATTCATTACGGTCTGCCAAGATGGTGTTATCAACACCTTGGTCTATCGTAGCCGCGTGTGGCGTGTAGAGGTTCCTGATATCAACTGCAGAACATGCCATCAGGCGCCGGAATCGCTCATGCACTTACTATCTGCATGCCCCATATACGCGATTTCGGCCTACCTCCACCGACATAACGCGGCTTCACGAGTGCTATACTATCAACTAAGGCACTCGTACGGGGTATACCAGACACCAGTGCTGCCTTACGTCCCCGGAGATATTGAGTCTGTTGTCGAGAACGAAAAATGCCGGATTTACTGGAACTATTCGTTCCCGACTGTCAGGTTAATTCAAGCCAACAAACTTGACATAGTTCTTCTCGACCATCAACTCAAGGTGATGTATGTCATCGAGTTCTCGGCACCTGCGGAGAAAAACATCACCTTGAAGGAGGAGGAGAAACGGACCAAATATCGCGATCTCCGGTACGAGCTCCAAGTGCTGTACCCAGGCTACTCGGTCAAAATGGTCGTCCTAATGATCGGTGTACTCGGAGGGATAAAGCCTACGCTGCTCTCAGAACTGAAGGTCATACCGGCCTGCCAAAAATCAGCCGAGTGGCTGGCAGACCAAATTCTTGGTTCTCTCCGTCTACTTAGGGCACATGATTCTTGTATCTAAAGTCACTAACCCTGCGGGATGTGGGGAGTGGCTGCATTGATGCGCCGGCGTGACTCCCGTGAGGCGTCGGAGGCCACGGGAGTGGCATCGGATATTCCGGAAAAAAATATATACAAGTCATTAAAGAGAAGATTCGACTTGAAATAAACAATCTGAACGTAAATAATGAACCCACATCCAGTACAATTATAAATATAAGAAGACGTTATCAATTATGCATTGACAGTAATGGTGGACAAATCGAACATCTTTTATGAGATCATTTATTTATATTTAAATTTTCTAAATAAATCTTTGTTATCTATTTTGTATAAATATTTCGTTTTTTTCTTCCTCACCGTAAACTATTTTGATTATTTCATTAAAGAAATGTTACTTATCAGACATAATAGTTGTCACTTTCATAGCTCACTTTAATAATGTTAACTTTTCCATATTTACAATAACTAGTTTAACTATGATATTCGACGTTTAATAACTCATAAACTGTATATGGTAGGAGAAACGTATGATATATTTTTGAAATTAGGAGCAAAGGATTATTCCAAAAATTTAATAATATACAGGGTATCCCATTTAAAAAATATATTACTTTTTTGTATCCCCTGAAATCTGCACGCTACTGTACTTTTGATAGCATTTTAATAAAATTCAGTCATAACCACACAACTTTTTATTTAAAAGTTTTTTTCTATAGGCAATAATAACGATGATAAGTAGTGGGTAATTTATAATTAATAAATAACCCTGTACAATAAAGCATTTATTAGCTTCAAGAGTACTACAGATTTAAATTGTTATTGTTCTCATCAATATTTTGCACTGTGCTATGCCATGGTAATTTTTAATTAAAGTAAATTTCAATCAATAATACTCCAACATCAAAACCTGGATACCTGAAAATGTCCACTGGAATGCGGCCAATCAAGAAACGAAAGTAAAGCTGTGCCAAAGGACGCGTCTATTTTTTTTATCTTATAATGGCCTTTGGACTCTAGGGTCGAAATAGTATATTACATATCGAGGTGGAAAGTGTTTCATTACTCTCGAGAAGATTAGGTAGTTTACCGAGACGCGCAGTGTCGAACTTAATTTTATCTCGAGACAGTAATGAAACTTTCCATCGAGGTTTCTATACTATTTTATTTACAATCAGAATTTAAATTCTGTTGTTTTTTTGATAAAAACTAAATAAAGAATACATCGCAACAGAATAATATTTAGGTGGTCAAATAAATACGCTATCTGACATTTATCCCTTGTGAAGATGTCACAGAAATGGCAATATTTTTGAAGTTAGGCGGCGGTTGCTAGCTTGTTTGAAATAAACAAACGTCAGTTTAAGTCCAATTTTTTGCATTCGAGAGAGTAAAACCGTGAAAGTCGTTTGAAAAGGCTGTTTCATGATGAATCGATTGACAGTACCCCTCCTGAATATAGTGTCACAGTGTTTGGTGTCTGAAAAAAGTAGGCGTCGGTAACTAAAGGCCAATGCCGCATAATGAAAGTGATATGAAGCAACAAAAATGAAACATTTTTTTAGCTCAAAAAATATTCTAATGGTGTATTTTGGAGAGCAAATCACACAAAAGAAACCATCAATCTTAAGGGCCATGTATATAATATTAAGAACAATGCTAGAAATTGAAGAAAAATCCCATATTTCGAAACATGGAAAACTCCTAGCCTACCTGAAAAGACAAAATGTGGGTTTTAGGTCCAAGAAATCTAACATACTTTCAAGGGAGAATATAGAAAATTTTTATAATGTAAGGGATCAATTACAAAATAATCCTTCAAAGTAATAAATTTATATCCTTTAAAATGTATTGTTTCCCAAAAATTTTTTTCTTATTGTTTCATGTCGTACTAGTGGTAGGTGTTTCAGGAGTCTGTCGAATGGACGAATTAGTGAAAATAAAAATGTCAGACATAGCTAAGTTGGAAAAAAAAATGTCAGTTGAAATTCCAGATTTTAAAACACATAAAAGTAGAGCATGTCTTATTAATGACCCAAGCTGGGTGGAAATTGTTCGAGACTTCATAAATCTTCGAAAAGACATAAACATCGACAGAGTTTTGGTTCAGTTCAGAGAGAGAAAAGACAAGAAGACAACCAATAGGTCACAATTCAATAGCCAATTTTCCGAAAAAAATAGCCACTTTTTTGAAGTTGGAAAACATTGAGGGCTTTACAGGTTACGCTCTCAGAAGAACCACCGCCACCTTACTAGCCAACAGTGGTACAGATTTACTACAACTAAAGAGGCTGGGGGGATGAAATTCTAGCATTGTGGCGAAAGGTTATGTAGACTGTTCAATGGAGAACAAAACCAAAACCGCTACCATGCTGTCCACCCATCCCATGTCTTCGTATAATTCCTCAAGTAGCTCACAAAATCTCGGCAGTCATTCAACAACAAATTACCTTATCAACCAAATAAACCACCACTGGGGATGCCGATGCTGGCCTAAAAATATCCATACAGGCCTACAATAAATATAATTTAACAATTAATTTTAATAAGTAGTTTTTTGTATTTTAGTTTTTTCTTGTTATTATTGTTTCCTTATTTGCTATTAAATATAAAATTCACAAAAATTGTCTTTCTTTATTTAAAAAAAATATAATGCTTTTATTAGTAAAAATAAAATTTTACAGTTTTCAAATTTTAAGGCGGGAAATGAGGGTGGTAAATGAGGGTAGTAAATGAGGGCAAGGAATGAAGGCGGGAGTAGAGGTATGTAATATGACACTTCCAAACCTTCAATAAAGTCAGTAATGTCAACATTAAATATATGGTTGTAAATAAAATATGTATTACTCCTATGTGTGGATGTACATATACATTTTCACATAAAAACGATTAGCATATACATACATTGTGGTGTGAATAGTATCGTAGTTGCCTTGAATAGGAATAAAATTTCAACGACCTTGCTGCACAGTTTCTCGTCATCTAATTGAGGGCTATTTGCGCAAGCTATTTATTTCTGAATTAGGAAGAGGGTAAGAATAAATAAATTCCAATGTTTAAAGATAAGGACCACCTTAATCATCCGAAAACCTTCATGCCATAAAAAAGAATACGCTCTCAATAAAGATTTTCAATAAATATGTGGACAAGGGTAGTTAATAATCAATTAATTCCTCCCAAGTGCCTGGATGTGCGTTTGAACAATAGCTAAGTTTAATTTTCTTTTCTTATTTACTTCAATTGTTAAGATTAATTAACAAGTGAAAAATTAGCATGTTCAGTATTCGCAGAAGCATTTGATATCTACCCTTTCGGTTAGGCATACGGCTTATAAGGCTAGTGAAGGAATAAGAAAACACACTTAATTTAAACCAGTTTTAATAAATTGGGTGGCGTCGGTGGAATGCATGGTGTAACTTATAAAGAATTTCTTCTTGTATCATATCTATTAACTGTTGTTTATGGCTGTCAGCGCACACTTGCATCATTAATAAACCTTCTATAGTATACTCTGCTGTATATGTATATATTTTATTTTTGACAATTTATATAAATAAATAAAAAAAAAACGCTGCCAATTACTTGGGGATCAGAACTTCCTCACCGTAGTAAAACTCGACGTGCGGAGGAGTTTATAATAAAAGTAATTTTTGACGTTTCAAAGAAGCCACATTTTGATGTTTCAAAAAGTCACATTGGTGGAATGTCACTAATATTTTTTTTAGACATTGAGACAGATTTTGCTTATCAACAAACTCAATCTCTTCCTTGACCTCTAGAATGTGTGTACTAATTTTGAAAGCTTTATTTCAAAAACTGTAGCTGCAATCGCGAACCAGACAGACACACAGACACATAGGCTCTGAAATTTTGTGTATCGTCATAATAATCTAGAACTCGGAGCGCAGTAAACGCACTTAGAGGCCACCGATTACTGTGCCTAGCGACAAGCCCAGATTACTTACAGTCGATAGAGTATAATATGATGGGCCAGCTTTAAATTGTATATTAGGAATATATAGCGTGGTCCATAGGTAATGGATAAAATCAGTTTCTACGTAATTTACCATTTTTAAGTAAAATCCTAAAACGCTTCAATTTTTAATTATAAATGATACTATTTGAGCAGAATATTATACCTCACTCTTCAATACTCTTTGAGTGACAGGTACCCCTTTCAAATTTTTAAATAAATGAGGGTGCATGTGATACCTCATTTGAGAGTACTTTTAATTATTTATTCAGCAATATAAGGATATTCTGAAGTATTTGTATTGTCTATCCATAAAATTAAATTTAAAATTTTTTAAATGTATACATCAAGTATGTTCTGTAGCCAAGAAGCCGTAAACTGTTTATGTCTATGTAACAAATATCTGTCAAATCTGACTAGACTATATTTTGTGTGATACTTATTTCAATATTCAATTTAAAAACGCATAAGGAACATTTTTTGTATGCTACATCTGTGTGAACTTATGAGTCTAGTTATTTATCATTTATTGTTAGGTTAATATACTTTGATTATTATTTTAATAATGAGTCTTTCGGAAACCCAAAGAATTGAAATTATAATATTATAAGGATGTGGTGATAAAACAGGAACGTAGAAAGGGGTATATGAAATCTTCAATAATAAGTGTCCTAACCATCGCAATTCTCAGTCTATGGTTAGTAGAATAGAACGAAAACTTCGTCAATTTGGAAATATCAAAGATCTTCCTAAATCTGGCAACAAAACCACTTTAGACTATGAAAAGGAAATTGATATTGAAGAGAATTAACATAAACCTACAAAACAAGTTGCCGCAGATAATGATATTAGTAACACGTCCATATTGCGTCTTCAAAAAAATAAAAGAAATATACCACTCATACAAAATTCATTTGGTTTAAGAACTTAACGACAATATTCTCATCGCTCATTGGAATTTTGTGAAATCATGGCAAATAGATGCCAAGAAGATCCGTTATTTATAAAATAACATTATTTTTTCTGATGAAGCAATATTTGTCTTAAATGGAACAGTGAATAAACATAATGTAGATATTGTAGTAGAGAAAAACCACATTAGATGACTGAGGCCAATACTCAATATCCTATGAAAGTGAATGTTTGGGCTGGAATTACAAATAATCAAATTGTCGGGCCATATTTCTTTGATTAATTGGCGCGTTACTTGAGTTTCTTTCACAATTTCTTAGTTCTAGGGTAAAGACATTTACCAGATATTGGCAACCTTAATGAAATTGATAGAAAGCTTTGGTATCAGTAGGACGAAGTTACATCACATTTTGTATTAGAAGTAAGGGCGTATCTTTATCAAGTTTTTTTCAATAGGTGGATCGGTAGTCGCGGTGAAAAAGGATTTCCCATCATCCTGATCTCCAGATTTGAATCCGCTTGATTAGTTTTTATGGGATTTTTAAAATCGATTGATGATGATTTAAAAAAACAGAATAAAGCAAAAAATTAATCAGATCATCCAGGAAACGAAACAAAATGTGTTATAAGAGCTTCAGCAACGCCTCTAACATTGCCAAGAAACAACTGGCTCCAAGTTTGAATATTTGATTTAAACTGTTTCATGTTAATTTTTTATATTTATTTTCACTAAAAAAATCAGACGAATTCAAAAAACCTTATATTGCTCAATAGAGAATTAAAAACCCTTTCAAATGAGTGTACTAGTATGTGAGGATTAATTTTCAGTTTAGAAAAAATCTCCAGTCCAGTGTGAGTGGCAAGTGACTGCCACTCGACCACGAAGCCATTCATTCCATTCAAAAATTTTAAAGAGGTAGCTGTCACGTCAAAGGGGTTAAAGGGTGAAGTATAATAAATATATAATAAAACTGGAAGACGCATCGATTTCTTATAAATACACTAAACTTCTGCTGACTTAGAAAGACCTTTTATCATTTAGCTCCCAAAATACACTCATTTTGTTTCGATTTTGTCTTAATTTATTTTTCTTTCACTTGACAGAAACGCGTATAGATAGTTTGCAAGAAAAAAACAGAAAAATATGTGAAAAGGAATAGACGCTAAAGAATCCCTAAATTTTTTAAAGATCATGGCATTCTTGTAATTTAGAAAAATTATTGAATTCCTTAAATATATATAAAATGCTTCCATTTTAATATTCAGAATGAAAAAAATTGTATCACAAAGTACCGTCTTATAAGTTTGTTGTTTTCCTGTCAATTATTTCGGGTAAATACGATTATTTTTATTAGAATTACCATTTTGTCTGTATTAATAAGCATTAATTGTAGAAATCTAATTGATTTACCTGTAAAAGACTATAGATATTTTAGATATTACAGAGTCCTCGACAAACATTACGAATAAATTTACATTTGACTTTAATATGCATCACTGACGTAGTTTTCTATAGAGCACCATACACTGCGCTCAACATGCGTTTCACAAATCAAGTTGGCCTTATTTGGAGATAATTGAAATTAACCTTATCGTTGAAAATGGTTGGTGGGGATCTGTGGTTCTCCGTCTGTTGCGACGCTTACCACGGGATGTATTTAATTAGTGTAACGTTGCTTATGTCAATGAGCTGCTTGTTAAGGATTTATTATGTGTGTGAAGATCTGTTAGTAATTTACAATTTTATTCTGCTGGCTACTTTACATGATTGCTTGTTTTTTAGTTTGCTTAGTGCTGGCGTCTTTTTATTATCCCATTATTATGACTCTTTTATGTGGGGAGCTGTTTTGTGGGGTTCTTTTCTTTCTTTCTTTCTTTATAGTATATATTTTTATTATTTATTTTTGAATATTTACCATTTTATTTTGTATTTTCTTTCTGTTGTTCTGTTTCATTTTTATTTTTATAGGTTTTACAGGTTTTTTTCTAATCATCAAATTAATATTAGGAGTTATAGATATAATTCAGAGAGAGGTATTTAGGAGGGTTATCAAACTTAAGGGTAAGTGGATATTGCAGGGTGAGGTCTGTAGATTGGAGTAGGGTGTTTTGGGAGAAGGTCAGTAAGGATGTGGTTTTCTAATGTGGGGATTCCTGTAATGTCATGTAGTGACTATATACGTGTCCATCTATTTGTACGGAGGGCTTTATTTTTGGTGATTTGGAGTTTTTTCTGTAGAGATGAGGTGGTTAAAGGATAACAAACTGGTGAAGCGTATGTTAGGAGAAGGTGGATATAGGATTTGTATAGGAGGCTAGCGGTAAAGGGGGGCGACTTTAACTATTTTGTAGTTTTGCGTACCTCGCGTTGACTTTTGAGATAGTTTTTGATATGTGCTTTTTAAATTGTAACCACTTGTCTTGTGTAAGTCCGAGATACTCTATTTCTGTGTCCGTTCGACACGGTTGTCGAGGACGTCAAGGGCTGTCGCGATAAGGGCTCTTTTCCTGGTTAAGCATAAAGCTTAAAAGTTGGAGTTCAGGTCAACATGGCTTTAAAGTATGGTGGTCATTAGGGCGGGATTTCTAAATGTCGTTATAATGGCTGAACCGTCGGCGTATAGTACAATTGTCATTCGGCGGTCTATAGGGTAAGGTTGAACAGGCTGGGGGATGCCGGCTAAAATCGGGGATGGGAATGAGCATACCTGATTTATTAACTGGAATTTGCGGTTAGAAACATAAGACTGTATTATTTTAATAATACGAGTCGGAATTGTCGCATGATGTAATTTACATAGTAGTCTAGGATGCCAGACTGTCGAAGGCTTTTTCGAGGTCAAGCGTGATAAACTTTGTGTGCAGACCTCGGTTGAAATTGGTGGTAATGAGTTCACCGACACGGAATAGTTGTGTGGGCGAGTGACGGACGGAAGCGATACAGGAATCTGTTGTAGACTTCATTGTCTATCACAGACCCCAGCATGCTTTTGAGGATAAGGGAATCTAGTATTTTACCTATGGATGATAGAACACAGATGGGGCATAACTTGAGGGTAGAGACTTTGATTTTCTGGGTTTTGGGATGGGAATAAGTTTAGCTACACTCCATTTGTTAGAATAATGGGATAATCTAAAGCAGGTATTAAAAATTTTAGATAGATAAAGTATTGCCGAGGGAGGTGGCTCTTTTAGGACATAGTTCGGGATATTATTTAATCCAGGAGCTTCCCTAGATTATAGTTTTTTAATTATTGATCTGATTTCCGGTGGTGGGAAAAAGATGGGGTCATCTTGTGGGGCAAGAGTAGTGTTTCAAGGAAATTATGGGATAGGGTGCCAAAATAGCAGCCGAGCTAGAAGTTTTTCATATTTTTCTTTAATTGGACATGATCATTTTTGACTAATTGCTGCTCAAATGCATCCAGCAGTCTAATTCTTACATTCCTAATTAATCTTAGATTGCTACAATTTATTTTATGGTTCTTCACAACACTAGATTTATCTGTTCTACCATATTTGAGATGAGCCATGTGTACCTTGGATCTACTTTGAATTGATCGTATAATTTATCCAACATGCTTTTGATTACAGTCCTTACAGCTAATTTCGTAAATCCCCAGTTTTCCGTTTTGTCTTTCGGTTTATCTAAAAGTTGTTGTAGTTTATTTCCCGATGAATGAACCACTGTAACACCTATATCATTAAAAATCTTACCAATACCACGGATGCATCGAGAATCTTATGAAATCGATACAAATTTCGGTCTATCTCTTTCATTTTGACAGGAGGAATTTCAGTGTTTATCCACATTTTCTAATTATTTTATCGATAAATTAACTCCTATATGAAAAAGTCTATCTGACAGCACATTTTTGTCACTTTGACAGCGATAAAAAAGGTGCATCTTTTTTATCACCGATAAAAATATATAACAATTTATAACAACTGTATTTTTAATAACTGTTCCTTTAAATAATTGTATAAATAAAGATAATTATTGTTGTTGTTCGTTCACATATTCTGTCGTTAATTTATCTTGCCAAAAAACACTCGAGCTTTTCTTTCATGGATAAATTTCTTTTTAACTAAAAATTTTGCCAATCAGTAATTTTGCTCGAAAAACTAACATTTGACAAAATCGCTCGACCTGCGGTCTCGCGATTTTTTTCATGTCAGTTTTTCTTATAAAATTACTGATTGGCAAAATCATTTCGTTACAAAGAGAAATTTATCCGATAAAAAAAAGCTCTTGTGCTTTTACTGTTGATTAAACTTACAGAATATCCATTACTCGCAGCTACATCCTTTAATCAATGCCTTTTCTTTTTTCTTTTTTTAACCTCTCCTTATTAAGGGGGAAGGCTAACAGGCTATGAACAAGAAAATTCGCCATTTTCTGCAGAGTACAATGGTGAGAGTCCTTACAGATATATCTTAAAGTACTGGTATCTTTTCTGTATATTAAGTCATTAGTTATTTTCGCTATTTCTAATTATTAATACATCTAAAAATGGTAGTTGTCCAGAGTTGTTAATTTCTTATGAGAATTTGACTGACGAGAAACGGCTGTTTAATTTAGAAACAAAGTTGTCAACATCAATGCTTCTTGTATTAAACTGCAAAAATATTACCCACTTATCTAAGCCAATCCTTGGAAAAATACTCGATTTTTTATTTGACTCTGTTTCGATTCTGTTCATGAAAAGACTGACAATGATGGTTAAAAATAACTCATTGCTGTTCCTTCAGGTCTTTCGAAGAAATTATCATTGAATCGAAAGCAATCTTATTTGGTGCAAAGTTTAGTGTGTAGAAGGTATTCTTTAACTACAACTTGACTGAGATTGTTTTATTCGAGTAGATCCTTAAGGTAGCCAAATTTGGAGGTGACCGGCACAATATATTTTTCCTTATAACTTGTGAATGGCTGGAGATATCTAAAGTCTGTAAAGACATTTATTAGTTCCTTGTTAAGGCCTACTCAGCTGTATGGATTTCAACCTCATACCTGATGCCCTTCTGGTTCCTAAAATTTTGTTTTTAGATGGAACGACTCAGCAAATTATATCTAAATTTATTAATGCTTTGCCTAGTGGCCCCCTGCTAGGGCCAAGATCTCTAGTTTGGAGGGAACTGGTACGGGATCTATAGGAGTTAGTACGAGTTGGTAGTTCAAGGTCATTTACATCTGGCGGCAGCCAATTTACACCTGACCGACGACTTTCTTTGATGTATGTCGACAGACGTATCACGATTAAAATGCATGGGTATAGAAAAAATTAATACTGCCACGAAAGTTTCCACTCCCAGGTAACTCAACACCTAGTTTAACTAAATTAAGATATTTCAAACATATATTAATAATATAATTTCATTCTTCTAGATAACTGGTACTGAAAAATACTTATGTATGTGTTAGTTTAGTGTTACATCCCCTAATACCTCCAGTCTTTCTCGAGTGAGTGTTTACAATAAATGAACTGTATCAACTTTGGATATTACAGAATTCGCTAAAAAAATTACAACGTAAGATATATCATATCATACATGTATGAACATAATTACGTGTGACGCATAATCTACAGCCAATCCTAGTCTTGACATCATCAATACCTAAATTCCGAGCTCTAGTTATAAATTACCATGAAAAATACTATTACTTTGCTTATACTGGAGCATGTCTTCCAAATCAAGGGTGATTTTACGGTCAGTTGTTAGATCTAGAAAACTTTTTAGCTAATGTTAAAGCGAAAAAAACATCAAAATTTTCCATAAGTGTCTCACAATGAGTACATCGTCATCATGTTTCCATTAACTACGTGAAATCATCTTATTTTCTCACATTACCTTACCTTCATTAGATAAATCCTGCTGATTACTAACGTAAAAGAATAATTATCATTTCACGATGTATAGTCAATTTCAATAAAACAGTAATTTTAAAACACATTTAGGTAAAAATGACAAATTAGATGTCATAAAAAATAGAATACGTCAAGGGTTTACTTTCACTGCAAGAATTTTAAGAGTAAAATCATTTCTCTTTAACGAAAAACTCGTAAGGAAACTTTAACCTTTCAATCAATCATATATTTAATCGCACTCGTGTTACATTTGAAGCTTCTACCGTCATCAATTTTGTTCGAATCGAATCTCATCTTTACATGTTGTATTGTTAAAAGTTTGCTGAATGATATACATCATTAATTTATTTTTGACTGGATTACCACATTTATGTAATACATAAGAATATACAGTATGCAAACTTATGATAAAATAAATTATTTATGTTCATAACAGACATTTTTTGGGAAAAATCCTCAGATGGGTTGCTTTTTATTTTTAAAATGCGAATTTTTGGCATAAAAAATGTTATACCCTTTTCAAACCCCTCATACAGATCAACCATTTCGAAAATTTTAAATGGTAGAAGGGGTTGAGCTTAAGGCCTGTTGAAAAGGTATTTTAATTCTCTACACAATGGTTTTAAATATTTTGAATTCGGTTAATACTTGTTCGAGATTATTAAAGATGTAAAATCAAACATGATCTCTTAAATTCAATATTTTCTTTAAAATCGAAAATACCTAAATTCTAAAACAAAATTTTTAATAAGACTTACCATAAAACGGATTTAGCCAGTTTATTAAAGGCCCTGAATTAGGTTAAAACTTATTCAAGATTTTTAAAGATGTAATATCAAACATGATTTCTTAAATTCAATAATTTCTTTAAAATCGAAAATACCTAAATTTTAAAACTAAATTTTTTAATAAGACTTACCATAAAACGGATTTAGCCAGTTGATTAAATGCCCTGAATTCGATTAAAACTTATTCAAGATTTTTAAAGATGTAATATCAATATCAATGCTCTTAAATTCAATAATTTCATTAAAACTGAAAATACCTAAATTCCAAAACCAAGTTTTTAATAATACTTACGATAAAAATCATAAATACAAATATTATTGATTTTTTCTGCTTGTTGACAAGAGTAAATTTTTTGTTCCAGTATTTTAACCATCTTTTTTTGTTATCATATCGATAAACTGCACATATGCAATGAGTTCATTAATTGCTTCTTTAACTAAAGATTTAACTTCTGATTTGTTTCTTAATGACATGGCTATATATATTTTTATATTTCGCACGTTATATATGGTCACTAAAGCTAATTAATTTTATAGTACACTTTGGGAAATTTTGAAAACCATTATACTCGATATGTTACTTTTCGACGAAGTAATTTAAAACGTGTCTACTTGCTCTGAGATATCTACACGGTTTAATTAATTATTATTGGCTTATTTAAAACGTGTTCCGTATTCCCTGATCTCATTTTATTCGCTTTTAGTATAAGTTTTTGAATATAATTTTTCTTTCATTATTATTATCCTAATGCCATGAAATAGGTTTAAATTATTATTATTATTATTATTTGTACTCATGTCGCGCCAATACTCAGTTTCACAAATCCCTACCTCTTGGCTATTCTACGTGGATGCCGAGTTGCCACGAAGAAACACTTCGAATTTTGAATTCACTCTCTCAACACGTGTTCGTGTTTTTCTCGAAAAAAAATTAATTATCTCGCTCGCCCTTTTCACGGAAATTTTGTGAAAAGTGACTCAATCACTCAAGCTTACGAGTGTTCGACTTACATCACACAGAAGCTCCCTACAGTCCGCTGCCACCTACCAGAAATCAGGAACAGGCCCACAACATCAGGCTAACAAAGGTAGGAAAAGTGTTAACCGAGTTCGAACATTTTGTTTAATAGCTTTTTCTCAGTTTTATCTCATATTTTTACTCAAACCCCTACAAAACGTGTAGATATAATTTATTGTGTTAAAATATATTTCATTAAAACTTGTGTCACAAAAGTTAAAATTTGATAAAAATTTGGTTTTTATATAGCAATGCTATTAAAATACCAATATATTGTATGAATTTCATCTGCATAACATTTACGTACACGTTCATAAAGTAAAATTTTAACAATTTAATATGGATATTTTCGTTACTTTCAAGGTCATTGGTTAATCCCTAAATATTAACCGATTTGACTGAAATTACAATCGAATAAAAAATAGTGTATATCACATGGACGAAATTGTTTTTCATACTCATGTGGTCGCCTCGTTCTGTAATTTTCCGCCACCGTACGAATTTCTGCACTTTTCGTCCTTGTGTCATAAATAATAATTTTTAAAAAACATGTATTAATCCATGAAAGGAAACCTGAATTGTTAGGTTAGTCCATTTGATAAACTTTACCATCTAGTCAAAAGCTGGTTACATTAAAATTGTCATCTCTTTGTTGACATTAATTTTGCAAGTGATGATACAATATGAAAGAACTTTTAACGCAAAAGCATAAAAAGCATATACATTGTATAGCTAGTATTGCTATTACTATTATATTGCCTATTTACTTTCATTAACGATGTTTATCACCATGTTTTACCCCACTTTAATAAAAGCCCAATACTAATTTATCAACATCAAAGAGAATAAACGATTGAAACAATTTATGAGTCGTTTGAATTGTTTTATAACACATTATGAATATTTAATTGATGTTTTCTATTTGACTATGTAATTAAATATTTTATTATGAATGTACCTAACTGTACTCCGGGAATTATTACTAGTATTAAATACATACATACAAGGTGTTCGAGAATAACAAAATAATTTTTGGGGGTTGGATTCCTCACTTAAAAATGACAATAAAAGATCAAGTCATGGTTGTCTACGGTCCTTTTTGATAAAACCATTAGATTCCTCATGAAAAATATAGCCCTAGTACCAAATTTCATTGTTTTGCTCAAAATAATTTTTGAAAGAAAAAGTGAAAACCGTATTTTAGGTGCCATCGATGATAATGTAACGTCGGTTGCAATTCATTTTCTAATAAGTTCCGTAAGAGTAAAATAATAAGGATAATATTTTTCTGATAACTGATAATATTCTCTTGCCACAATTCGCCCACAAAATTGTTCTTGTTATAAATGACCTTTTTCGGCATATTTTTGAATTAAAGTAACACTCGAATATAGACAAATAATTACGAGGGCGAATAAGGACAAACAACTGTATTTTTATATAATTATATTGAATTGTCATTTCAATGTGACAATTGTTGATTGGAAGTGACAATTTTCAAATTGAAGTGACAATTGTCAATTCGAAGAGACAATTAATTGTCGCTTCAATTTAACAATTGTTGCTTTGAATCAACGAAACGAGTTTGATTGCCAGAATGAGGTGATGAACCTAGTTCGGCGGCAATCAAACGAGTTCGTTGAACCATAATCAAACGTGTATTGTTCAATATTTTATCCTCGTCGATGAAAATAATAAGTTTCTCTTTTATTATTGTGTAAAAATTACAGATGTCAGATAATTTTACATAAAATTCAAAATAAGTCAAATGATTTCCAGCCTAAACAAAGTGATTAATGTACATATTTCTATGGTAAATTTTACAAAAGACAAATAATCTTGTTGTTATTTTTGCTGAAATAAATAAATTCTGCTGCAAGTTATGTCATTCCTTGTTTTAGAAAAAACAGTGCGATAGTTATATTCCTAGAATCATAAAATGCTTTTTTAAAAAATATCTCATTCACTTCAAAATCTTAAAACCGTTAAGGATTCATAACAGCACTAGTGCGGCAAAAAAGATCTTAACGAAACTCAAATTAATTTGTTTAATAGCCTGTAACAACATTGCCGTATATAAAATATATTGTTACGTGTTTGCTATCCCCACAAACACCTATACTCGTAGATTCGTTGATTGAAAGTCCAGGTAACACTTACTCACTACTTTATTTACTAATTAACAATTAATAACAATAGATTAATCACTTTCCTAATTATAATCACAACTGAACACTTATAAGTCTCTTTCTTATTTCTTCTTTACTCGTTCACGTTCGACTTAAGATTAAATCTCGGCCCACTATATACAACGTCGTTTAGTCTGGTGACCACAGTGTAAGGACCTTCCCAGGGCGGGTGAAGCTTCGGGGACCTGCCTTTCTTTCGTTGTGGGTTATATAGCCAAACCAAATCTCCAGCCTGGAACCCTCCTGAATTCGCCTTAAGATCATAACGAGCCTTCATGCGATCACTTGCTATGGCAATTCGGTCTCGTACCAGCTCATGAATGTTCCTTAGCCGTTCACCAACTTCATCGGCGTAGTCATTTACGGAAAGTCGCTCCTCATCCGGTGTGCCAAACACCAAGTCACATGGCAGTCTAATCTCATGTCCAAACATCACGCGAGCCGGCGTCTGTTTTGTTGTTTCATGAATGGAGGCCCTGTAGGCCATAAGGAAAAGAGGTAAGTGACGGTCCCAATCTTTCTGATGTTTCTCAACCACTTTGGATAGGTGCTCCTCCATGGTTTTATTATATCTCTCCACCATTCCGTCTGATTGTGGATGTAGGGCTGTTGTTCTTGTCTTATGAATTCCCAGTAAGCGACACATCTTCTGAAATACCCCTGATTCAAAGTTTCTTCCTTGATCCGAATGCAATTCTAGGAGCACGCCAAATCGACATACTAGATTATCGACCAGAGCTTGAGCGACAGTGGCTGCTTCTTGGTTGGGTATGGCATAAGCTTCAGGCCACTTACTGAAATAGTCCATGGCAACTAAGATGTATTTGTTCCCATCATCTGTCACGGGGAATGGACCAGCTACATCGATCGCAATTCGCTCAAAAGGAACCCCTACGTTATATTGTTTCATTTGGCCCTTACTTCTTGTCCGTGGCCCCTTACTTGCCGCACAAACTTCACATTTGCGGCACCAAGCTTCCACATCTTGGCGGCTGTTCACCCAGTAGAATCGTTCGCGTACTTTAGTGAGAGTTTTGTTGATGCCAAAATGTCCGCCAGATGTTCCATTATGCACTTCCTGGAGTACTTTTGATATGCGACACCTGGGAATTACCAATCTCAAAGAAATTTTCTTCCCGTCTGGACTTTCCCAAGCTCTTTTCAACAGTCCATCCTCTACTCTAAGGGAATCCCATTGTGCCCACAAAGCCTTCAGTCCCACCGCCTTGTCTGAAATGTCCTTCCAGCCTGGTCGGGCTCATCTTTCTTTCCATTCCAGAATAGGACCAGTTTCTTGATCTTTTAACTGCTCTTCTCTTAATGTTTCTCTTGTCCAATCGTCAGGAACATCAATTTTAACGGTGTTTACAATTATTATCCCTTGTTGTTTTTCTACCCGGTTGCAGTGCTTGCAGTCTTCCCGACAGGGTCTTCTGGAGAGAGCGTCTGCATTTCTATGGGATTTTCCAGGACGATGTTCGATTTTAAAATCGTATTGCTGCAGTTTTTCTATCCAACGAGCTAGTTGGCCTTCCGGAGTTTTCAATTGTAATAACCACTTTAATGCAGCATGGTCGGTCCGAACTTTAAAATGTTGTCCATATAGGTACTTGTGAAAATGGTCTATGGACTTGACAATGGCCAATAGTTCCTTCCGTGTCACACAATAGTTACGTTCTGGCTTCGACAGCGTCTTGCTGAAGTACTCAATTACTTTTTCCTGTCCATTTTGAATTTGGGAAAGAACACATCCAAGTCCAGAATTACTGGCATCTGTGTCTGATACGTAGAGGCCTTTCCGTTCTGGGTATGAAAGAACAGGACTCGAACACAGTGCTGATTTTAGTGTTCTGAATGATGTTTCGCACTCTTGTGTCCATTGGTACTGAACCTTCTCTTCTGTAAGCCGGTGTAGTGGCTTTGCAATATCAGCAAATCGTTCCACAAATCGTCTGTAATAAGTGCATAGACCAAGGAAGCTTCGTACTTCGTGAAAATTTGAAGGCCTTGGCCAATCTCGTACTGAGGAAATCTTGTCTGGATCTGTTCTTATCCCCTCCGAAGACACAACATGTCCTAGGAATTTTACCTCTTTCTGGAACATTAGGCACTTTTTGGGATTTAATTTCAGGTGTGCATTTTTAATTCTTCCAAACACTTCTTGAAGGTTCTTCAAATGCTCCTTAAAATCCCTTCCCATAACCATCACATCATCAAGATAAACTAGACCTGTCTTCCAAGTTAGTCCTCGTAGTACCAGTTCCATCAGTCTTTCAAAAGTCGCTGGCGCATTGCACAGGCCGAAAGGCATCACAGTGAATTGATAAAGGCCACTTCCTGTCGAAAAAGCTGTCTTGTCTTTGTCATCTGGATGAAGTCCCACTTGCCAATATCCACTTCGAAGATCTAGAGTGGAAAACCACTGTGAACCTGCCAGCGTACTTAGTGTGTCATCAATTCGGGGTAGCGGATAGCTGTCTTTTCTTGTGACGTCATTCAGCTTCCTGTAGTCGACACAGAATCTTAAAGTTCCATCTTTCTTAGCAACCAAAACTACTGGCGACGACCAAGGACTGGTTGATTCCTCAATAACTCCGTCTTTAAGCATCTTCTGTACCATTGCAGAAGCCTCTTCTTGTTTTGCTAATGGGAGCCTCCTAGGTGGTTGACGAATAGGAGCTGATTCACCAGTATTTATCCGATGTTGCACTATGTTGGTCTTTGTAAGAGCTTCTGTGTCCTTTGCAAATACTTCTTCAAAAATTTTAAAGCTTTTCTATGTTCATCTGGAGTTAAATGGTCTAACTGGGCATTTAACATCTTTAGAACTTCTTGGTCCATATCTTTAGACGAAGCTCCAATGATTTGTTCTTCACATCTCGCAATCCATGTGACTGGTTCGTAGGTGCCAACTGCTTCGCCTTCTTTGAGCGTCACTGAGTGTGAATTTAGGTTAACCATTCTAATCGGTATCTTGTCTGTAGTTTGTGTTAAAGTCCTTGCCAGGATCACATTGTCCGTCATTTTAATTGAGTCATCCTTCTCAATGAGGCCAAAGCGGTATCCCACAGAATTTTCCTCCAGGACTGCCTCAATTACTTTCTCTGCTCGTGCAGGAATTTTTACGGTCTTCGAAGTTAGTAGCCTAATATTATGGAATTTTTCATCTGCCGTTGAAAGAATAATTTCTTCATTTCCAATCCTGAGAACTCGTTCGCCAACGTCAAGTACAAATCCATATTTTTCCATAACGTCTAATCCTAAAATGAAGTCATCTATAATGTCAGCTACGATAACTTGATGTTTAAAACATAAGCGGCCAATCTGCAGCTCCATGTCGACTTCCCCATGAACCGCCGCCCTATCTCCCGTAGCTGTCTGGATGACTAATCCATTTTGTCCTTTATTTATTTTGAATCCCGTTATGAATCCTGCCTGTACTATTGATGACGTAGCTCCTGTGTCGATTGTGAACACGCATTTCTTCTTATTTACATAACCCTCCAACAACAGACTACTTTGAACTCTCTGAAGTTGGGAAACTTTTATTTCTTGGGGGTCACAACATTTCTTGGCCAGCGCAGCCCCCAAATGGCCAGCCGTCTTTAGTTTTCCTGTGGCTCTTCAACCACAGCAGCATTTACTCTTTCTGGGCTGCGTTGACGACAGTTCCTCTTGATATGGCCCACTTTGCCACACCTATAACAACGGATGCCTCCATTCTGCCTCCCACTACTTTGTTGTTGGTCTTGTCTCTGCTGGGCGTTCGATTTTGTCAGTAGTTGGGTTATCATCTTGTGTAGATCAGATATCAGGTTTTGTGTTGTATTGTCTGGCTTGTCTTCCTCCACACTCACAGCTCGTACTCTCTGATTTGATTGTGTGGTATCCTTATAGGCAGCTACAATCTCCAGTGCATGTACTAAAGCCTCACTACTAAGCTTATGCCTGGCCAGCTTAAGAATTCGCCTAACTTCCTGGTCCCTTACTCCATCAATAAATGTACTAACTGCTAACTGTTGTTGAAATTCCATTGGTGCATCAGGATAGGCTAGATAGGCTAATCTTTCTACCGCAGCTTCGAACTCCTGGAGGCTTTCTCCACCTCGTTGTCTGCGTGATTTGAGCTGAGCCTGATATACTTGGGCGAGATGTTGGTCGCCATATCTTAGTTCTAACGCTGCCTCCAAAATGCTAAAGTTTTGTTGCTGCGCGGCAGGAATTGTTTGGAGCAGGTCTAATGCTTGGCCCCTTAGTGCTAATACCAATGCTGTTGCTTTTTCCTCATCGTTCCAGTTATTTGAACGTGCAGCTGCCTCAAATTGTCTCTTATAAGTTGACCATGAACTTTGACCGTCGAATGAAGGTGGCTGTAACCTAGCACCAGACGACAGTACTAATTGGCCTCCCTTCTCTCTTAATTGTTGTTTCAACCGGGCTATCTCCCCTTCAACTTCACCGACTTTTCCTTTAACTTCAGTTATTTCTCCTTCAACTTGGCTGACTTTTTCTTTAACTTCACTGACTTCTTCTTTAACTTCACTGACTTCAGCCTGTACATCTTCCTTCAATTGTTCAGTGACCGAGAGCATGAATTGATGCTGTCCCTCCATAAGTTGTCTTAATTCTTCCTGACGTTCCTTTCTTTGTTCTTCCTTTTCTTCCTGTCGTCTTATTTCCAGGCCTTCGATCATTTTTATCAAGTCTTCTTTTTCTTCCTGTCATCTTCTCTCTTGTTCTTCTTTTTCTTCTTGTCGTCTTCTCTCTTGTTCTTCTTTTTCTTCTTGTCGTCTTCTCTCTTGTTCTTCTTTTTCTTCTTGTCGTCTTCTCTCTTGTTCTTCTTTGTCTTTCTGTCGTCTTCTCTCTTGTTCTTCTTTGTCTTCCTGTCGTCTTCTCTCTTGTTCTTCTTTTTCTTCTTGTCGTCTTCTTTCTTGATCTTCCATAATTTTTCTCTGTTCGTCCATCCGTTGTAACAATGCAGCAAGCATGTCCTGTGTTTGCTTCTCCGCCATACTTCTTGTTGTTGGCATTAATTCACGACACGTAAATCAGTTCAAAATAAAGTTTATTACACTATAAAATCCGTAAAATGTTGAAATCACGTCTATTTTGTTAATAGAATGTTCCAGAAAAATCTCGAAGCAGCACTAGAAAGTCTTATTTAGAGTCTATACTTCTTTTGTGTTGACAAAATTCACTTATCTCCACTAATTGTCCAATGGAATGTTCGAGAATTTTCACGAAATATCACTAATAAGTCTTGTTTTGAGTCTATAACACGTTCCCGTTAACACAATTCACGTATCTTCTGTAGTTTCCAAATCGAATGTTCTAGAATTGTCACTAAAAGTCACTTATAGTTTTATTTTTAAGTCTACAACACTTTCCCGTCGACACAATTCACGTATCCCCTGTAGTTTCCAAATAGAATGTTCTAGAATTTTCCCGAAATTGCACCAGTAGTCTTTTTTCTCAGTCTACAACACGTTATTACTAGCGGCACTCACGTATTTGCAGCTATTTCTAAATCGAATGTTCTAGATACTCCTCGAAAATTCACTTTAAGTCACTATTTGGTCCAGAAATAGTCCTCCAAACACTGCCCAGTAGTTTAATTCTTCGTGTCACCCCTAATTCCTGAGAAGAACACTGTAGAATGTTTTCGAATATTCCAGAAATTTCTCTTCCAATCCACTTCCGACACCAAATTGTTACGTGTTTGCTATCCCCACAAACACCTATACTCGTAGATTCGTTGATTGAAAGTCCAGGTAACACTTACTCACTACTTTATTTACTAATTAACAATTAATAACAATAGATTAATCACTTTCCTAATTATAATCACAACTGAACACTTATAGGTCTCTTTCTTATTTCTTCTTTACTCGTTCACGTTCGACTTAAGATTAAATCTCGGCCCACCGTGCGTCTTATTTATACATCCATTCTCCCGGTCTAGAGCACTCCAGAATATTCCCGGCCGATCGTGTACAATTCCAGCCTAATCTAACCAGTCTGCACAGTCCAGTGGCGTAACAATATTTATTAAGTAAACACGATAAAATTATTTTATTTAAATAATGTAAATACACTAAGCAAATGTTTATTGAGTTTAAGTTAAAACTATATCTGTAATTTTTAAAATGAAACACAACATAAGTTAACAATACTTTTATGAAAAAAATAATGAAGCAATAATAATTTTAATTGTTTCCCTTTAAATAAAGTTATAACAACTAGTCTCAGGACTCAAGGGTCGGGGTAATTGAATTAACAATGGACCACTACTTTCGCCAGAAGATTATTTATTTCTACCATCGGTTGCATTTACTAATAAATAAACTAAAATGTGTCCGTAAAGTATGGAATAAATTCATTATATCTTAAACCAAACATATTTAGAAAAAATCCTCGGACACGTCGATTTTTAATTTAAATTGCGCACCTAATCCTTTATTTTTTGGTTATGACATCATCACTGTTTTTGTCATGATGTCATCGATATTTTAAATGAAATACCCCATATATTTCTCCATTTTTGGATTCTGAACTCGCAGTTGATTTCAAAAGGGACCAAAATTGAAAAGTCGAAAGATACCGATTAGTAAATTCTTATATTCAAAAATTTTGCTTATGAGAATTTACTAGGCGTAGGTGGTGTAAGGGTAGACTGGGGTAATTGGATACACTTAAAATAGCCACTGAATGATGCAATTTAGGTAAGTTATAATATGTTTCCACAATACAGTAAAAAACTAATCTCAGTTTTAGTTTCAGTGTTCCAGGACATCGTGAAGCAATCTGATGGCCAGATGAAAATTCAGAGAAATATCGTTTCTTCAACATTTTCTGCATTGCTTTGTCTTTTATTTTTTATAGACTTTATACTGCTAGCTATTATATTTTTTTTATTTTATTATTAATATTAATATTAATAGATTGCCCACAGTATGGCGACCTTCTATATGGGGACATTTTCTCAAGGTCGAGCAATACCAATTGGTGATCCAAATTATATCAACAAGAGTGAAGGCAAAGATGGCGTAGGCAGATTGCTTAAAATTTAAATTTAATAACTTGTAATTATCACTCATTGACGAAAGGAAAATTTATTATTTAAGGGAGTCGGTGCCACTTCAGGTAGGACACACTTCAATAACGCATTTACTCATTATTACATATAAATATCGCTTAACAATAGATCTTTATAGTTCGACTGCTTAAATAATACTAAAGCCATTTAGTTGCTAGACACCAGCCAAGTTCCGCGCTGGCATTATGCTTTGGTCCCTTGCGGAAAGTCTATATGGTCTGTGGTTTCAGTAGATATGGGGTCGGTTGAGCCTGGGAAACTATTAAGGACCGTGGGAACTTTGGTCGGCATACTTCAAAGGAGACGGGTGTCATCTTCATTGTCTTGTCATTTAAGGTGGGGGTGTTATCTGCATTATCTGGTCATAGCAGGAGGAGCATGTTCAGCAGAGGCCCCTGGATCAGATCAGCTAGGTTTCCATCCACATACATCTTCTGAAAACGGTTTTCCAAAATATTGATATGGGGTATCAAATGAATCATATCGATGGCTAGAATAATGATACAATTAAATTTTCGCTCTAGGAGTGAAAAATGACACTTGGAGTGTTAAAATATAAGAGCATGTTCTGCGGATCGAAACATGCCAGAATCCTCTATAAAATAATGACTTTCGACATCTAGTTTCGATGTTCCAAAATATATGGTGTGTGGGATCAACTGAATCATTTCAACGACTAGAATACTAATTTAACTAAATTTTGATTCTACGTATGAAAAATTATACTTGGTGTTTCATATTAGAACTAAAAGAATATCATATTCTATGGCTCAATATACATTAGAATCCGTTATAAAATAACATCTTCCGGGCTCCACTTCCGGTGTTTAGAAATATATGTCGTGGGATATCAAATGAATCGTCTCAACGGCTAAAATACTACTTTGATTAAATTGTGAACTATGCGTAAAAATGACGCTTGGTGTTTGATGTTAGAATCAAAAGTATATAAGCATGTTCTATGGTCACGGTCTCCAATTCCGGGTATCCAAAATTACTACAATGTGATAATTGTCATATCGAAGCGACAATTGTCACATCGAACTGATAATTGTCACTTTAATGTGACAACTCGGTATAATTACATATATAAATATAAAGTTATGAGTCCTTATACGCCTTCGTAAATAATATCTTGTGTCAAAAAACAGTGCATCCTATAAAAATGCAAAGTAACTTTTTATGTTGATTTGAATTCCACTATCGAATTTATTATTATAAATTCGAAAAACTTGCGAAGAACAATGTGACGAAAAACTTCAAGTAATAATGGAGTAACTAACGCATTCTACAAACAACGATAAAATAAATAAGACTATTATATTTTTCATATCTCAAAACATAATCTTACCAAATTTTACGACACTTTGTCTAACAGTTTCTTAATTTTCCTAAAAACATTTTCAGAACCCTATGTTGGAGCTCCTCTTCTCGAAAATGGAGCATTACGAAAATCTTTATATATTTATGAATGCAGTGAGTTGTTTTTTTGGGACACCCTATTATGAGTCGCATTCAACCTTCGTTTCTAAATCTCATTAATGGTAATTTCTGACCCTTTTCAAAACTGGAATCTAATATAGCGACAGTATCGGTTTAGCGAAGAACCATTTTCTAAGTAAAACCTTATCAGAGATTTACAGATTCCTGCAGATTCAAGTTAGGTTTTAAATCCTTCTTTTTCTTTTATCTCAACTTTTCATTCGAGTAAAATAATTCATTATTGTTGATGGAAAATTAACCAGTATTCCTTGTGTCTTAGTATTTGTAAAATAGATAATATATGTATGTATAATACAAAATACTAAAAACTGAACGTTTAAAAAGTTACTTTGATACAAACTTTTTAAATGGCACAGTATTTGTGGGATCATTAGACATGGAAATTCTCTAAAAGTTACAATTACCTTGAATAACATTTTATTTAATTTATTCACAGTAACGTATATTTTCAAACCAGATTTATCTTCTTTATGTAAATTTAATGAAAATTCTAGATACGCAAGTTTTATTTAAAATATAACCGCTTAGCAGAATCAATTTAGTATACAGGATGTTTCCAAAAAGTGGGGCGGTAGTTGCTAAAACAAGTAATTTTACAAAAAAACTGCCATTTAATGGCGAAAATGCGTTTTTGCGGAATTTTATGAATTAAAGTGTAAAACTGAGTAAAAAATATTTATTTGACATTCTTACATTGAAAAATAATTAAATCAAAAACCAGTTTTTGGAAAAAATGCTGTTGCCATATGAAAACTAGCTTAGCAAGTAATAAAAAAAAATTAAAATATACAAATAGGGAAAGTATAACACAAGTTTGTCACTTAACTTGTCATTATTTAGTATGAAGAATGGGATTGCACCCTAGGAACAGACCAATATTACATTTTTTACAAATAATGCGCATTTGAATTGAAATTAGCAAATGATCCGTATGATTATCGAAATCGACAGATACACTCCAAGAAGTGAGCTAGAAAAACCTCAGGTTATACAACTTGAGAGAGGGCATTTGAATACTGGTCACCTGTGAAATGTGACATAATTTTAAAACACCTAAATTTATTTAAAAGTCCGATTTAGATCTATAGGTAAATATCTTTTTTATTCTTTTTATTATTAAAATCAGTTATTTATTAAAATGTGTCATAAAAAATGCCTTTTTTTTATGACACATTTTAATAAATAATTGATTTTAATAATGAAAATGATTAAAAAAGATAATTACCTGTAGATCTAATCTGTAGATTCTATCTGTCCTTTTATCAGGCTGGCATACTTTTTATTCGCCTTCTTTTATAGGAAAACAGAAAAACAATTTTAATTAACTAGCAAAACATTTAGGTATTATTATGAATGAAATTTACCAAATCTCTTTCCAATCTTAAATGCATTCATTTCTTTATGAATTTATTACAATAATAACAATTACTTCTTTTCAGATCCAGTGAATGGTTACACAGTGTAATACTGGATCTTGCTGAATTCTTGGATAATACTTTGTACCTATTCTGATAAGTTTGAACAATTTGCTTCCGACACTCTGACTGATAGGATTCTTTATTTTATATTGCCTCCTTATGATCCAGGTGATTACAATAGCAATAGCTAAAAGTTACATGAAAATTGAGCACCACCATTTTTTTCTTCTAAACTAATCCTGTATCTCCCTATATGTTCATACATAAGATCTGTAGCCATACTTTGAGAGTTTATAATTTGAAAATTCTTTATATGTATTAGGTATTAGATCACCACCAATCCATGGAATTTTTTGCAAACTTGAACGTTGTAGCAGCTTTGATTGTGTCATTCACTGATTGAATAGCACTTTCTTCATCGGAATCATCAAATGCATCCAACACTATATTATCTTTGAGTTTGAGTCTTACTTCAGGTGGAGCTACTAGCTGATGATGGTTTAGATTGTCAACAAAACCAGTCTCGTGCTCGTCGCTAGAGTGTTCATCAGTTAATACATTGCTCTCAAGAGATTCGATGAATATTTCATCAACATCTGCATCAACATAGCTGTATTGCTTCCTCGAATATAAATCCGAATCTGCAAATCAAAGCATATGTATAACAATTTTAAGTCACTGGACCGGCAGCGACAACAAAAATGATCTCAGAATGAAAACATGTTGTGATTTTAAAAATATGACAAAAGCCATATTTTAATCAAACATTTTTCTAGCCTGTTCGTTGACTTTCATTTGTAACAAAAATAGTAACTGTTGTATGATTACTTACTGTGGCACAAAGTCCATTATTTCTGCTATTTGCAAAATGAGAAAAATCTAAATCACAAGTGTACAAAGATTTCAAGATTTTATAAAAAAAACAAGCTAATTATATTAACAACAGTTCTAGAATTACTTGACATATTCGGTCTTAACCTCAAACAAGCACACAAAATGGCGTCGTGTTTATAAAACCTTGCCCACCTTGCCATATGGACACCCTAGCCATAGAATTGTTTTAAAAGTTTTTTTAAAAATTGGCATTATTACAATACAATACAATACAATTTAATGCAATACAATACAATATGTTTATTGAAAAAAGCAAACAGTACAAGTACAGACAAGACACTTTTTCCAAAAGGAAGTGTATCAACCGTGTTGTTTTACTTCAATTCCCGTGTACAAAAATATACCTTTATATTATATCAGCTTGAAATGAAAACAAAAAAAAACCTTTTAATTTAGAACATTAATACATTAAAATTTTCTAATCTAGATACAAATATGTCTTCTTTTAATTTAGATTTAACCGTTGAGACCGACATGTTATGATACTGCATTGGCAAATTATTATTAATAATATATGCTGCTATGAGTGAAAAGGAAGATCGAAAAGACAAATTTTGGTAAGAGGGAATACAAACTCTATCTTTAATTTGTCTAAGATCTATATTGTGAATTACAGTGCGCTATTGTATTTCATTTAACAAATAATTTGGCTTTTCTGTTCTCTAAATGGTTAAAACAAATCACACAATGTGTATAAATCTCCATTCACACATAATCAATAAACTAAAAGCACGTAATTTTGGATTGTCCGTTTATATATGAGACTTACCTCCGTTTTCATAATCAACTTTAAATTATAAGTTATTTTAAATTTAGACGTTTGCATTTAAAATACAATGTATTTAAAGTGACTTTAGTTGAAGTGAGATTTAAAATTGATTATGAAAATGGACCTTAAATCATTGTTTTATAAAGTTCAGCAATTTGAAATTCCGCATAAGAAAAATTATATATCAGCTGAATATTATCAGCATACATGTATAGTTTTGATTGTAGCTGAAGTCTCGATATATCTGCAATAAATATACTAAAGAGAAGTGGTCAAATTATAGATCCTTGTGGAATACCGGATTCAACTGATCTATAGTGTGATGTTTGTATCGAGTATCCTGTAATCACACTAGTAATCTGTTGTTTGCCATGGAGATAGTTTTGAAACCAAGGAAAAGTACTTCCAGATATGCCATAATAATCTAATTTTTCAATTAAGCAATTAATATCTAAAGAATCAAAGGCTTTGGACATATCAAGTAATGTCAAAGAGGTGATTTGAGTGTATTACTTAGGCTGGTGCTGTATATTAATCAAGTACATGAGAACTACATTTTTCATTTAGTGTTTGGTTCTGTTATCAAAAATGGCACATGTTTATAAAAACAAAGTTCCTGTTGACAGGATTTTAATGTAAGGTGAGTGTCATCAAATCGTCGTGATAGCATCTCACTGCTGCGTAAAACTTGTTTCCATTTGATGTTCCACCCAGCACCGAAACAATTTCTATATCTCGTACATCGATCCCAATGTAACTGTGGAGTTACAAGGATATGAGGAAGACCAGCTTATATGTCTTATTAGATGGTGAGGAACAAATTTATTGTTGAGGAACAACCACCATGAGCACCAGAAAATTTCCCTTCAAGTAGTACAGTTTGGCGTAGGTGACGGGAAAACGAATTTTATCTGTTGCACATCCAACATAGTGCAAATGCAAATTTCACGAGAAGTGTTTTAGTAATAGACGAGGCTACCTTTAATTGAAATGGGGTGTATAACTTTCGAAATACGCATGTGTGGTATTGGAAAATTCACATGCAAATCATAGAACACATTTTAAGCCAATATTCTCTATAAATTTATGGACAGGTAATGTTATAATGTTAATCGTACCCTTATTGGAACTTTCGTGTTATAATAAATTGTAACGGTGTCTGTTTGGACGCCCAAAATATGTAAGAAAGTATACATGGGCGTCGGAATACGTAACAATGTTTGCTTTCGAATAGCTGGTTTGAGGAATTAATCCAGGATTCCTGTAAGTTGTAAATAAGAAAGCCCAAAGTGTACGTAACAGAGTTTGTTGCATTAAAGCAACATTTATCCAAAACATGAAGTTAATAAATATTAAATCAGATTCTCTAACAATTAAACCAAGTCAAGTACAGTTAATAAATATTATATACGTCGGTGAAATTAGTTTACGGAGAGGAGTGTAATTTCGGGAATTAAACCATATGACGGTAAGCTTCAGCTCCACGTTCTGATATCCAGAACTCGATGCGAAGGTAAGTTCGATAATTATTTAAAGGCGGCAGGTCCAGCTCAACGCGCTGAAGACTTACGGCAATAAATATTTAGAGGACTCGTGACGGTGGTTGGTTTAGAAATTATTTATTAACGGCGGGTCCAATTCAACGCGCTGAAGACCTACGACAATAAATAATTTCTAGACTGTTGACGGCAGTGCAGGACGGTAAAATGGCTACCAACAACAGGAGGTCTAGCTCAGCGCGCTAAAAACCCCAAGATGCTACCAGACATTTGGTCGGGAAGCGTCATCGTCGGATTCTGTATTCTAACCAAATGGAGTCAAGCTCAACGTGTTTAAGACTACTCAACTACCCAGCTCAACGTGCTGAAGATAGTTGTCAGTAGAAAACTGAATTGATTTCCTTGGCTATGACGATTCTATTTATACCAAAATTATGGCCTTGGTGACGTCTCATATTTCATGGCGGCAGGAAGTACGTGGCAGCACATGCCAAACGGTAATTGCAGAAACTTCTAGGAATGAACATATGCATGATTCACCATATGGCGACAGGAAGTGCGCGGTAGCACAAGACAAACGGAAATTTCCGAAACTATAGTAATGAACATATGTATGATTCATTACAAAATACTGAATGGTTTAGAATATTTACAAACTTTTTGCAAGATATTTTACCAGAGTTACTAGTCGATGTACCACAAAATATTCGCGAAAACATGATGGCACTGTCGATGTGAAGTGACGGGATGATTTGAATTAAACGTATTGAACCAAACGTATTCTGACCGATAACCGAACATAATGCTAGTGTTATGGCCTTGACGGTGCCCGAACCTAACTTCGCTTGATTTATACTTATGAGGTCACATGAAATCCTTCGCGTACAGAACAGAAGTGGACACGGTTAAGGAATTGAGATCTAGAACCGACAACGAAACAGAAACAATACGTCGACAAGATGCACCGTTAACATCTTGTAATAAGTCATGGATACGCCGAGTAAAAATCTGTATATTGGGAAACAGCGACAACTTTGAACATTTGACATAAAGTGGCAGGACCAGACTCATCAAATTTTAAGTAGTCAAAATAGCAATTATAAATATACCGATCCACTTGATTGTATTCAATGATATTATACTGAATCGATGCAACGCTCAGATTAAATTGTCAATTAAATTGATTTCTAATTGCTGTTTAAATACAGCAGGCAGTTATTGAGTGGATAACTATTATTTATACAAAAAGTGTATTAAACTGAATTTTGTAAAGAAAATACGCACACAAATTGTCTTTACATTTCGCGGTTTAATATGTAGGAAACAGTGTGTAAAATGCTCATCTCTGAATTAAGCACCTGCTGGAACAGGTGTCGACAAAAATTGTAATAATGAAACATTGTGCACTTCTCTGCCTGATTCATTAGGGAATTTCTTTATAATTCCTACGTAAGAGTTTGCGACCTACCCTTCTTTTCTACACAAGAGCAGAAGTGTCACTTTGACGCCCAAAACTACGGCGGTGCTCACGGTACGGATATCTCGGGCGCCAGTTTATGTTTAGAGTGCAGAAACACCACTTTACTCTATCGGCGGGACTATAGAGGCCGGGCAACTACAGTGAAGAAATGGATAAGCCAGGGGTCGGGAAAAGGTAACTTACACACTACAGTTAATGAAACGACTCTCATTCAATATATTTACATTTATTCTACACACTAAATATTATTTACACTATATATACATCTTAGTAATTACAACTTATACTACAACGGTCTTAATTACAGGCGAGCGGGGACAGTAAGAGGGTGTACAAGCGGTGCGACACGGTAATACGGTGATTAAGCAGTGAAAAAGGTGACCAGCAATAATGAATCGGCCATAAGCAGACGACCGCGACGGACGGATACCAGGAGGAGAAGCAAGCGTTAAAACAAGCACACTATGACTGTGACTATGACTTACTATGGCTGTTATTTACTATGGCTTGGCTGATGGATGGTTCCGGCCTGATGATATGCCGAATCTAGTACCTCCAAGTCACCCTGCAGAATGTGACGTGCTCAGGTAGCCAGGAGGACACCCGGTATAACGCGGTTATAGTTTGGGGGGGGGGAGGAGTGGCAAGCCTAACAGTTGGAAATTTAAAGAGACTACGGTAATGTCAAACTCCAAGTTACCCTGCAGAATTTGACGTGCTCAGGTAGCCTGGATGACACGTGGTTACGAACGATAGTACCTCCAAGTCACCCTACAGAATATGACGTGCTCAGGTAGCCTGGATGACACGTGGTTACGAACGATAGTACCTCCAAGTCACCCTACAGAATATGACGTACTCAGGTAGCCTGGAGGACACGCGGTTACGAAAGTACCTCCAAGTCACCCTGCAGAATATGACGTGCTCAGGTAGCCTGGAGGACACGCGGTTAACGCGGTTATGGTTCCAACCTTCAGCCGCTCTCCCGTTCTACACTCGGACGGAAGGGTATGAGGCAGATATGGCTTTTCGTTCGCGGACCCCACAGATGGGGCGGTTGCGTTTTACAAACTCTAAACAATGTCCGGAAAATACACACCAGGCAAGTAATACTTTTTATTTACCAAACCTTTATTTATCAAACCTTGATACCTAGTTCCTTATCCTGGCTGCTTCCTCTCTGGAGCGGTCGGTGTCGGCACGTCTGGTAGGCACTGGCGGTAGTAATGGACTCTCCTAGACGCTCTGAAAAATCCTCAAGCTACTAAACTTTGCCAAAAGCAGAAGTAGGAGGACGCGGTAGTCATGCGCGGGATATTGCAACTACGTCACCTTTTACGGAATTCTGCATTAAATTTAAATACCTATACCTCTATACTCACAACGAGATTACTTACTGTGCTGGTCAGCGTGGTTCTTCGGTCAGCGGTCAGACGGAAAACTGATTTGTTTGTTTCTAGTCTCGGGGTCCTTCACGGTGGGGCGGGCACAGGAGTGCCGGGGACAATATGCGCGATTCGCGTGTCGCGATTTACGTACTGTCTGTAGCTCGGCCTATTTGAATTGTTAATAGAAACGGATTACCACTACCTATCTTACAAATAATAATTATACTATTATTAATAAGCAACTGACAATACCACTATTAAGGGCGCGGTACTACAATGTTTAAAATATCTTTTGACTCAGACAAATAGTTACATATTTTAATTCTATAAAATAATCACTTCGTTACAAGTTTCTAATAGAGCGGCTCTCCGTGTAGGTTAACTTAGTTTTAAGTATCAAGAAATAAGAAACTTAATTTTTAAAAATATTTATGACAACTGAATAATTTTTTTAAATAATTATCCCTATTAGAACTATCTTCAAATTTACGTCAATGGGTGCTGCATTCTATTACTTCGCACTTAGAACGAATAAATTTTAATGGAGGCGTGCGACACATTATTTTATCATATAGAGCACCAGTTCATTACGTTATTTTTTTATTCTGTATTTATCTAATCAATAGTACCACGTAGTCAACTACTAGTAATCAGCGCGGAAAAAACATATTTTTTGAGGTAATCGGTATGAAAATCGTTAAATTATTATGCGTCTCTGTTAGAAACGATGAACATGACGGCTCTAGTTATCACCATACATTATTTATGAATTGTGTCTAAAAACATTCAGTCTCTTTACTATCTCTATGTTGAGATGAAAAGGAATAAATTTCTGCGGTATTCATTACCTGCTATTTCCTACCCCTAATGTGAGGTTAATTGAAATTCTCTTCGCAAAAAAAATTAATTAACCATTACGAGTTTTTTATAAAAAGACATAAACTGGGATCAAAAATAGATTAAAAAGTTTTTTAAGATGCTCTGTATGGCTGCGAAGGAGTTTAAAATGTAGAGGGATTGTTAAGTATGTAATTATTGACCGGCAATGGTAATAAGCTTAAAATTAATATTAAATTTAATTTATTACTAGAGCTTAAAACTTAGGTACTGATGACGTGAAAATCATGATAGGCTGTAGGTTATGTAGCAGCGCGTAAATGTGTTCATGCACGTATGACACAATATATCTTACATTGTAATTATCTTTGCGAATTCCGTAATATCCAAAGTTGAAAAAGTTAATTTATTATAAATACTCACTCGAAGAGGAGATATTGGGGAAAGCAACATTAAACTAACACATACATAAGTATTTTTAGTACCAGTTACGTACAAGAATAAAAATATAATATTAATATCTGTTCTAAATGTTTTGGAGTTAAATTAGTAGCTATTGAATCATTTGGGAGTGGGAATATTTTGAGGACTTCCGGTTTTTATCGATATCCACCTATTTTCGCCGTGAGAATCTCTGTGGCAGCATACATCAAAGCAAGTCATTGACCAGGTGTTAATTGACTGCCGGCAGATATGAATGACCTTGAACTATAAACCCCTGTGGCTCCCGTAGTAGGCCCCCCACACTCCTCATAGAAATCTTTGCCCTAAAACGAGAGCCATAGTATAAGCAAAGCATTAATAAATTTAACTAAAATTATCTTAAGTATAAGTCATTCTATAAACAAAAATTTAGGAACCAGGAGGGCGTTAGGTACGGGGTTGAAGCCCCTGCCGTTAGTAGCACATAACAAGGAACAAATCAAATGTCGCTACAGAATTTAGATATCGTTGGCCGTTCACGAGTTATAAGGAAAAATATAGTGTGGTCACTCCCAAATTTGGCTAGTATAAGAATAAAACTTTTTTTTTCAAGGGCACTCTTATTGTTCCGTTTATTATTATAAGCTTTTGTAATAAATTGTAATTAAATCCTTATCCGTAAAAATTTAACAATGCAACTTTTTCAAACTTCTCTATGTATTCTACTGTGTTTGTAGAGGAACTTTATGTTATTATATTTAGAAAGTATTTTAAGAACTTAACTATCTTCCTCTTTTTATTCACAGCACCGTTAAACTTCTTCAGAAATCAATATACTCGATTACCATATATTTCCTTGAAGGTTAAAGCATATATTTGCACAGGGTTTTATACACCAAAAGTATATAATGAGGCTGTCTATATTGAGATGTTGAGTTGACATACAATATAGAACTTGCACTTTATATTTCAGTAAGAGATAATAAGATTTCTGCTATAATTGAAGCGCATCGAAAAAGCTTTAAATATGAATCAGATATACAGATAAGAAAGTGCTATCTTCACTCCTCGACCACATGTTCCAACATACAATAAGACGACTAAAAACAAACCTAAATATCCCAAATGGTATACTAGTGAAATTAAAAATATATAACATTAAAAAATAAATATCGTTTAAAATATAAAAAAGAAAAAACGAGCACGACCTTCTAGAATTTAGAAGACTGAGAATAGTAATAAAGACTCAGATAAGCACTGCTTATAAACATTACCTAAACGGTGTACAAAATTCTGTAACAACCGATCCATCAAATTTTTGGTCTTTTATACAAAACAAAAGAGACACGACCAGGATTCCGGGTTTATTGACTCATGGAGAAAGTACTTACGATATCCCAGGATCAATAGTTAATGGTTTTGGTAATTTTTTCAGTAGTGTTTACCTGCCGTCTAGTGATAGAGTAACTAACAATACCTACAAGGACGTGTCATGTCTTAACATTTCCTATTTAACCGAAGATGAAATTATATCCGCCACTAAGAAGCTTAAGAATAAGATGACATCAGGGCACGATAACATTTCTTCCTTTCTTGTTATCTTGTCATCTGAAATAAGCAATTACAGAGCCATTGCAATACTCTGCAACTTTGCAAAAGTCTTCGAGATATCTTTATATGCTCGTATCTACCACTCGGTAAAATCCTTAATATCACCCTTCCAGCATGGTTTCATGGAAATGCGGTCCACTGCAACTAACCTATGTTTGATAACGCAGTTTATATCGAAAGTACTAGATTCGCAAGGTCAGGTAGATGTGATATAAACTGATTTCTCGAAGGCGTTTGATCGGATCGATCATGAACTTCTATTAGGTAAATTAAATACGTTTGGGTTTAGTTGTCATCTCATAGCATTTTTTAGGTCATATTTATATCATATAAAACAGTACGCAGTGTACTGTAGATATGAATAGGAACTATTTACGGCAAATTAAGGTGTATCTCGGGGTTCCAATCTCGGACCACTACTCTTTCTGCTGTTTATAAATGATTTCATAGACATAGTACAATGCGACAAGCTATTATTTGCTAATGATATGAAGATCTTTGCAGAAATAGGCAGTGTGGATGATTGTGAAAGCGTTCTAGCACAACTGAAAATAGTAGAAAATTGGTGTAACAAAAATAATCTCCATTTGAATGCGTCAAAATATAAAGTTATCTCTTATACAAGAAAATCTAATCCAGTTGTATTTGACTACTTAAATCGGCAAGTACTTGAACGTTCTGTAACAATAAAAGACTTACGGGTTATATTTGATGACAAATTTACTTTCTCGAACCATGTGGAGCAAGTAACATCATCTGCATTGCAAATGTTAGGTGTTATCATTAGAAACTGCCACTCGCTCTCTAACGAGTTTGCTCTAAAAACACTTTACCATTCATACGTAAGATCCAAACTAGAATACTGCTCGATAGTCTGACACCCGCACTATACTTGTCATAAAAACGCCATCGAAAATGTACAGCGAAGATTTCTGAAATCATTATCATTAAAAATTGATGGTTTTTACCCACAAAGAGTCTATCAACACTCATTATTACTTGATAAATTTAATTTTACTTCTCTGGAATTGTCACGTGCAATAAATGGTTTGAAAATGTTATATAATTTGTTTCACAACAAATTAGACAGTTTATCGCTGTTAGGTATGTTTTACTTACAAATTCCTCGAATTACCTCACGTTAAACTCATACGTTTTACTGCAAAACGCCCAGAACTAATGCTCTTCTCAGATCCCCAATACATGTTATGTGCAATAATTTCAATAAAATATCGAATATATGTGATATCAATTGTTGTACATTTTCAGAAATTATTAACGCTTTTAACATAATCTTTACAGCTAACAATAGTAGCTGTAGAAGATATGATATTTAAAGGTGTAAATAAAACATATAAAACATTCTAAGATAAACTTTTTATTTAAATTTAAGAAAAAAATATGTTCCCAATTGGGCCCAGGCTTATAAGCTGCACTTTAATACATATTTAATTTGTATGAAACTCTACAAAGCAATTGCTTTCGTATAAAAACATAGGTGTACTTTACATTTTTAACAGGTAACTTTGCTTGTGCCTTTGCATCCCACTTTTTACGGGCATAATATCAGCAACTTGATCAACTCATGACCAAAATTACCTTGCATTTGGCTGTTTTATAATTGACATCCATATGAGGATACACAGCAATCATTTTAATTCTTCCGACGATAAATACAGTGGCTTGTTGGCTGTATCTAAGTACTGAATAAAACTGTTTGATAAACAATACTATCTAAAATGATGACATCAAAAAAAAACTTTAAAATTTTATAAGGAGTTGTCAACTGTAAGAATTCTGAAGGAAGTAGAGTATTTTCTTGAAATTGGGTGCCTTCTGCATTGGTATTCGTAATGGAATTCTTCCATTTGACTTCAGATGCTTTACCTGTCGAAGGCACATTAGGAAGTAGGTCAACTAAAGGTACCTCATCACTACTATGACAAACTAGTTCATCATGCTGTGTATTATTTTCCACCAAAATATTCGAATCATCAATATAATCCTCCAAAATAGAATAGAAATATCTCTTATGTGCGTCAAGTTTTTTCAATAAAAAACTTTGGGTATCAGTGTACTAAATTTCTCTCGGTCAATATCCATAATAAACACCTAAAAAAAGTAAACACCTAAAATCTACCTGCTATGCATACTGTTCCACAATCGGAAACATATGTATTTGCCAAAAAAATAATTACGTGTCTTCACAAATACATATTACATGGCCATTCTACATGACAAGCAGATATTGAGAGGTTAAACTAATATTTTTACAAAATAAAACTTACCTATCTTTCATCAAGAATATATTTTTTTTGTAAAGGCAAATACAAAAAAGTCTGGGTCCCATGGACCTCCTATCAGCTGGCCAATTTTGCTCCTCATCGAATTTATTATTATCTTTGGCCTTTAGAAGATGTGTACCAAATTAGAAAGCTTTATCTCAAACATTGTGGCTGCTATCGCGATACTACAGACATGCAGACAGATTTTTCTTCTTTCATTCATTATTTCTCTTCTGGTGGTGCCACGTTCATCAAATTTAATGTGTCACCTAAAATGTTGTTGAAAATCTTAACTGTCAAATTTGGGAAGTCTTCCATTAGTATTTTTTAAGTTATCCCGGATAAACACACGCACGCACGCACCCGCGCAAGCACGCGTGTACGCGCACACACACACACTCACGCACGCACACACACGCGCACGCACGCACGCACCCACACGAACACATACACCCGCACGCATGCGCACGCCTACGCTCAGACGAACGCGCACACGCACGCACGTACACACGCACACACGCACGTACGCACACACGCACACACACACACACACACACCGACAGACATCATTCGAAAAATAGTTAAAATGGATGGTTCAAAACGTATATATCATTCAAAATCTCGAGGTCAAAAAAAATTACGATTATTATAATTCTTTATATTAGTTATAAGAAAGTAAAAAATTGATTTTCACTGTCAGTGGCAAAATAGCTTTCCTAGTTGAATTGAAAAACCATAAATTATATTACTAATAAACTATATTTAGCTGATGAGAAAAAAACATTTTGATAGGTTAGGTATAATAGTGCTTAATACGCATGAAGATTTTAATTTATTACAAAATATTTAGAATTATTTTCAATATTGCTGATCTATTATAACTTTGTGAGTGATACTAATTCCAATAAGCTTAACTATCCTTCCAGTGAATCCTAGTAATGTATGTATGTATACAGTTTCCCAATCTCGGTCGGTGGCGATAGGAATTATGTAGATGGATATCAAGTAATTGAACTGTGTAATATGATGCAGTCGCTGATTCTCAAACCAACCATTTTTTTTTTTTTTTAGATAAATATAATGTTTTTATGTTTATATTTTCATATTGTCGTTATTTTCTTAATTGGATTATTTTGCAGCACAACATAATGTTTTTTATTTTGTGCTGTAAAATAATCCAATTTAGAAAATAACAGCAATATGAAAATATTATGCTTTCTCTACAAATTTAACAGAATGATTATATGGCTCCGTGGTTCAAAAAAAATGTTTTGAATGCATTAAACCTTAGTGCTTGAAGTTTTGTGTAATGGATAGTTGGAATTTGCTATACATCAAGGATAGAAATAGATAAGAGAAACTGATTGATATCTTAAAAATCTGCCGATAATAAATTGTAACGAAGTGATTATTTTATAAAATTAAATTAGGTAACTAGGTGCTATTTGTCTGTTTTGAAAGATATTTTAAACATTGTAGTACTGCGCTGTTAATAGTGGTCTTGTCAGTTGCTCATTAATCATAGTATAATTGGTTATTATAAGATAGGTAGTGTTGATCTGTTTGTATAGACATTCCACATATGCCGAGTTGCAGGCAGTACGTGAATCGCGAAACGTGAAGTGCGCATATTGCCCCCGGCACTCCTGTGCCCGCCCTACAGTAAAGGACTCCGAGACTGGAAACAATAAAATTAGTTCCCGTCTGACCGCCAACCGAAGCACCACGCCGACTAGCACAGTAAGTAATCTTGTGAGTATAGAGGTACATAGGTATTTACATTTAATGCGGAATTATTCTAAGTCCGTAAACAGGTGACGTAGGTGCAATATTCCGTGCATGACTAGCGAGAGTAAATAACCGCCATAGATAGTCATAGTGTGCTTGTATTGGCGCTTGCTTCCCCTCTTGGTGTCCGTCCGCCGTCTGCTTATGGCCGATTAGTTATTGCTGGTCACCTTTTTTTTCGTTGCTTAATCACCGTAGTACCGTGTCGCAGCGCTTATCCGCCCGCTTACTGTCCCCGCTCGCCTATGATTAAGACTGTTTGTAGTATAAGTTGTAGTTACTAAGGTGTATATAAAGTGTAAATAATAATTAGTGTGTAGAATAAATGTAAATATATTGAATAAGAGTCGTTTCATTAACTGTAGTGTGTAAGTTACCTTTTCTCGACCCCTGGCTTATCCGTTTCTTCACTGTAGTTGCCCGGCCTCTATCGTTCCGCCGATAGAGTAAAGTGGTTTTCTGCACTCTAAACAGAAACTGGCGCCCGAGATATCCGTACCGTGAGCACCGCCGTAGTGTTGGGCGTCAAAGTGACACTTCTGCTCTTGTATAGTGCAGCGAAGTACGTCACAAAATAAACCTATACGGTTTATGCATGATGGTGTCTCTAGAATTTTTGCGCGTCAATTTCTGAACAAAACGTATTTTGCTCACTAGATTGGTCAATGAGGATTACACTTATTGCCTCCTCTGTCACCAGATCATACTCCTCTAGATTTTTTTTAGGGTCATTTAAAATCATTAGTCTACGAAAACGAATACTTAATGCTTTTGCAACAACCCGACAGACTCCCGGTATCGAAGACAATTTTCGTTTGTTTATGGATAAGAATGGATATATCATGACTAGTGGAGTTCATTTTCTTTCCAGTAATTTTTTTCAGTATTCCTTTTCCCAACTAGCACCAAAGTGACGAGAACTGGCGTCGCAACTTTAATATAGTAGGCATTACATAACTATCACTAAATTTGCGACTTAAGTGTAAAATTCACCCGTGTACTAACAATTGCGTAAATTATACTGAAATCAGGCACTGTATAGTAATTACACTTTCAAATAAGTAGTATGTGCAATGTCGCGGATACTCTGCATTACTTTAAAGAATTTTGAACTTTAAAGTGAAAATTGGTAGTATTGCCGACTAAACAACGTTACCAAAGAATCACTTCAAAGTAATGATAACTGAAAGTTTTCTATGTAAAATTTCTTAAACGCTGATCGAAAATGTTCTTGAACTTTAAAGTTGTGAAACTTATTAGTGGCATCTTAAGTAAAAATAACGTTACTTCTACGAACGAGGAGACTTTAAAGTTATTTTTACTACTCCTCATTGATTCAAAATGACGACAAAGTTACGTATACCTTGAAAACCTACTATAAAGTGATATAAACTTTTAAGTCAACACTTTCTTATTCGGAACCACTCGAAAATGATGTTGAAAAGAAGTAAAACAACAAAGATTTTTCGGCATTCATTGACCTTTTATAGAAAAATTTGGTGAAATTAACAATTTGACATATTACTTGATTAATGAGGAACCAACCCTTATTCATTGAAACAGATAAATAACCAGGTTAGGGAAAATCAGACATTGCAGTGAGGAACCAACAAATGTTGAAGTAGAGAATGTAATTGATTGCTTGTGATTTATTAAAATTAAAATTTCATCCACTGAACAAATTCGCAAAATTTAGATGACAGAAAATATGGATAAAAGTGTCAACTTTGGCCAATCGAGATTTTCGCCGCAATGAATTTTGTTTGCATTCAAAGTAAATTCCCCGAATTATTAATTTGTTTGTCAGTTATTGAGTGTTGCCAATTCCAAACAATAAAATTACCTTGACTTAAATCAAATCAGCCAGCTCTACCAACTTACAAGTGAGGGTCTTAAATTACGTGGGAATTTTGCGGGCAGCGTAGTAGACGCCAGTTTAGAGCTACCGAGAAAATGACGTCTTTCGATGTATTTATTACTTTTTGGTAAACTTAACTCCATAGAGAAATTGTTGTAGTTCCCGTCATCACTTTTCAAGTAGCAACAACTATAATGTTAGTCGCATCTGCTACTTTATGGTAAATGTAACTTTGAAGGAAAATAATTTCGGTTTTTGTCACCCTTATTCGCCATTTTTTTATTATTGATTAATGACAACATATTGACAGACAAATATAATATAATTTTGAACACAATTTTTTTTATTAAATATGGTTATTTATAAACATGATATAAATAGATTATTATTACTTCATAATACATAAAACAAAAAAATGTTTTCCATAAAATTTTGATTTTCGATTGTACACATAATTTTTGGAAACATTTTTTTCCCAAAAAAAAAAAAAAATCTATAGAACGCATCTCTTTTATCGAAGTATCATAGTAATATTTTACCGAAAACAAGCAGTCGTTTTAATTACCACACTCAGAGTGAATGCAGAAAATCATAGTTTATTACCTATACCTTCAATCAATTTAACTTAGACATATTGACTTAAAACTCAGTAAGTCCGATTGCAATATATTATATTTTGCTAATCGAACGAAATAGAAAGAGAGGACAAAATATAATTTGCTCTCACACCATTAATAAAGCTCTTCCAAGAGCTGTTCATTTCTTCTACTTGGTTATGTTCTATTTACGTAATAACCTATTTATCAACACGTAACAGAGATGGTTTCGGAATAGTAATTGCTAGGTAATAACTATTCCCCATTTTGGTGAATGCTTGGTAGAAGGATCGTTCGCATTACGTAACAGTCGTTAGTTGTGAAAACCTGATGGTAGCTACCACGTAGAGACTACTAGTTGTGCTGCTTGGGTTTTATGTTGTTTTGTTAAAAATAAACCTTTTGCAGATCCAAGGGAACTTTTTTTGATTAAAAAAAGAATTATTATTGCGTAAAATATTTTTTATAATAAAATTTGTTGTCGCTTTGTGTTCTCGCAAGAAAGATTTTTAATACTGTAGATCTCGTCGATTATTAAACAAGATCGTAACAATGCATAAAATAAAATAAAATGAAAGTAGATACCTCTTTGTGGGATTATGATGTACGATTAGACTCTTAAGCCTTTAGGATAATAATTGCAGCTTACAAAACATTTTAATCCAAAGTAAATTAACTAATCCTTTGTAAATATTTGTTAATAATGAGATAAATTTCGCTTCACAAAGCATATTTAATTTATCAGCAGGCTGGTATTACTTTTAGTTAACTAGGTAAGTACGTTCATTCTTATTTACTAAATTGCCAAGTACAACGTTAAATGTATTTTAGATGTATATTATATGTAAATTTTCATTTAAAACATGCCCACCTTACTTAGTAGTTCTAAATGTCAACACTACTTAGCATTAAACTACAATATTAGTAATCTTCCTGAAGGTACTAAAACTTGCAAGACACTTATATAATGTAATTCCTAGACGTCTCTGTATATTTATTAGCAGAATATAGCACAATAATCTAATAGAAGGGTAAAATATATGCAACAGAGTTATTTTTGAATAAATATTAAGAAAACAGTTAACCTCCACGTTTGGATTTAGCTACATTCACGTTCCTGTTTCCCTGTAGAGTATGTCAAAAGACTGTAACACTGCTACAACTTTTTAAACTGTAATCATATCAGAAGAGAATATCTATACATATTTTTCTTTTCTTGACCGTTAATATCAAATATCTGATAGTTCTTTTGGGGATTTCGGTCAGGTATAACTAATTTTAAGTTAGAAAATAAAAATAATAAAATTAGTTATGCCTGACCGAAATCCCCAAAAAAACTATCAGACATTATTTGAAAAAAAAGATCTGTGTTTAATGTTGCCAATTCACTGGGCTTCTATTTTGCATCCTTAACCAAATAATGGATAAAGTATATCAAATAAAATTACCTCTTATGAGTTGGATTACACTGATTTTATCTGATTTCAGAAATTACTAATAAAACACTATAGGTATATCATGCACTACGAGTTATTTTGAATCTTACCAGAGTAGAAATGGATATCAAATGGCATCCTCTGATAACCGGTGTCATAAGATAAACTCGGTTTGAGTAAAAAATGGTCTTTATTATTAATTACCAATTAATTACCAACTGAGAATTATTAGAACAAAAATAAACTTAACGAAATTGATAGTGACTAAAAATATTCAATCAAAGATCTTTTTATATTCGTTCTAAACTAAATGTTCTTTGATAACACCGGTTGCATCATCTAACAGTTAATTATACAAGTTTATAGGTTCTAGACTTTCGCTAAAATATGGATTGCCAACACCAATATTGACGATTGAAACGCTAATAGTTTTATATGACACAAGGGCGGAAAATGCATTTTTTCGCAGATTACGAAAAATTGCCCGACGAGGCGAAACCGAGTTGGACAACTGTATGAGTACGAAAAACATTTTCGTTCGTGTGTCATACATTATTTTTTATCGATTTTGAGATGAAAATATTAAAGTTTTATTTATTACATTTATTTTAAGTGAAAAATTTGATCGTAATCAACTTCACGTCATGACACAAACTAAAAAGAATATCATGACAGTTTGTTTCATTTATTTATGGTCTTCATTATTTTGTTCATAAATGTTATCATCCGAAAATTAGTAGCCTAGCAACCACAACAAAAAAAAATAATAAAATTTAATATATTCTAATCTAATATTTTATATGAGGCGTGTAGATGCAGAACCTGCTTTACACATCTAGTGTCACTTTGAGCTAAAACCAAAAAATTTTTAGAGAAACTATTCCTATAATTACAAGAGTCTGCCTTTGACCAGAAGATGACGCATAATGTCTTGATTCAAATGATACACATCTCAGTAATCAGTGTACGACGAAATTGCGGGAATTTCAATTTAAAAAATTCGTAAAGCGTGGTTTGCAACTTTGCAAGCAAAGAGCATGTTTTGCACCTATAATTTGAAAATAGTCTTGAAAGTTGTAGTTTTATTGTAGGAAATAAGAGCATGTTTTGGATTATTAAATTTAATGAAAAATAACGCAAACATACTACAATCATAATAGACACATACTGGCACTACTGGCGTTAGTTGACACGGTATCGAAATATTTTATAGATAAAAATTAGACAAGAAAAATTAAACGTTACAAAAATTAAACCATCAAGTCTATCACATCTGCAGCAACACATTCATCTTCCATTACTTCTTCTTCATTATGGTTGTTTATAAGGACTTTTTTTTCTCCCTTTGCCCCTTGGAACATGGTTTAATTTTAACACTGGCATTTAGTGTATCCATCTAATTAACGTTTTTATTAAAAATGTGTGTCTAAATATTACTCAATTCTTGTAACAAACTGAGCTATAAACTAATAAAAAGAATACAGCATATTATGTTATGGCTACACACAATCAGGTGATGCTTGTGGGCTACGCCATTGGCTATCGAGCATATAGCATGATTTGCATTAACATCTTTATAGCATAAAGTATGATTTTCGTCTACTTTCAGATTTTAAACCGCAATTTTGGTGTTATAGAACTGGGTATGCTTCTAAACAAAAACCCTATTCCTTATTAAAACCGGAAGATGGCGGTATCAATAACTAATTTTTCGTATTTTTGTCATAAAGCAGGTTTTGCATCTACACGCCTCATATATTAAAATATCCTAGAAGAAATTACTGTTTTCACATATATGAGGAGTAGAAAAAATAACATTTCCTACTATACGTTTTTGTCGTTCATGCAACCGATATTTTCATCTCTTGTTGCAAAATTACCATAATACTATTCTTATCTGAATGCGCTAGTATAAAAGTTTTAGGTAGATAATAAATTAAAAGCAACACTTCAAATACATTTGCCGTGGAAACTATTAAAACAACTACTCAATATAGCAATTCTTGTTTCTTCTTGTTGTGATAATTTCTACGATAAAATATATTGGAAGTGTTGTGTTTGATTTATCATCTACTTTTTTATGCCTTTCGATCAAGGACCATACAGCCAGCCATAATGTACTTAATTGTTAAGTACACAACAAAATTTAAGCCAATGCCTTACTAATTTCGTGTATACCTACGACTAACCTAACCACAAGACAAAAAAAAGAGAATGAAATTAAATATGATAAACAAAAAGGATATAACAGAGTACACGCTTCCCGTCCTGGGTCCAACAGGATATTTTAAATTAGACAATACAGGGTGGACCATGGTTGATAGGAAAAAAAACATAAGGTAAAACACAAGGTAAACAAAAATAACCTACAGTTTAACTTTAGTGTCTTCTAGAAAATCTATTAAATAGTTATAAATTTTCCTTGATACTATACATAACAAGCTTAAAATATTAAAAGGTGCCAACATATTGCAGTTTTCTGCAATATTGCTAATTAATCTACTAGTAGCATTTTGATATTTCTATTATATACTTAAAACTTTTATACTAGCTCATTCAGATAAGAACGACAGTATAAAATATAAAAACTATAGATATTTATTACTGTTTTCATGTTAGGTTTGAAAGTATTCTTATGTAATACCCAATAAATATTTTATTATTTATTTCTAGAAATGCATAAATACGATGCAAATAATATGTCAGATTTTTTAAAATTTATGCAACGAATAGGCTTATTTAGTTTAGGTTAGATGTCATAAATGCCATTGTGATTACGATTACCAAAGATAAAATAATTAATCTTTCAAATTAAAATGTTAAATATGACAAATGTTCATATTTTGATTTACATAATTACATTTTTATAAATAACATGTTCGTGCTTACCAGTCTCCTGAGGAGTTTCAAAGAAATGAAAGACAATATATATCGGACTAGGGGTTTTTGTTTTTGTATGGAATCTGGAGGAAATCATTTCTTAAGTGTAGAAATTTTTCTTTTTGGTAAGTCATTATTTTTTTAATCTCAATATTTTTTTGTTTCTAATATTTACTAAGAATACTGTTATTTAATTCAATGCAATTTTTGCTTCTAAATTGAGTAGTTGTTTTAAAAGATTCTAAAAAAATGTATTGGAAGTGTTGTGTTTGATTTATTATGTACCTAAAATTTTTAATAGCGCATTCAGATAAGAATAATAATAATAATAATATGTTTATTTATTGAAGGAAATTACATGGTGTTACATTTTATTTCATTTGTGTAATAAACGAATAAATAAACATGGAGAAACCTACAGAAAAGATCTGCTGGTGGGTTGTCCCATTGTAAAAAAAATTTTTACATATATATATAATATTAGTTTGGGGACAGTTTATAATAGTTGTGTTGAAAGTAATAACAATAATGATAATAGTGAGTACAATGCTACAATGGTAAATATTTCTGAACATTCCACTGAAAGTAGAACCTTGAGACGTGAGATGTGGCAGTTTATTTAATGAACTGAAGGTGATCGGAGGTAAGTGGTTTATTGTTACCGCAGCAGTGTCAATAAATTACTTTTATTCAATTAAAGCTTAATTGATTCTAATCTAGTCTGCGCCTAGTCTAAGCCTAGTCTAATATATCATTTGGTTACGGATTGATCATTCCTATTTGGGTTGTCATGATTTGTCTGATTTTATTTAGTATTACTTAAAATATAAGCAATTACTTGTTGTCTGGGTACACTGAGAGAAGATTTTTGCAGTGACAGCCAAAAATCGAGCTACAGTAGCAAAAAACTCTATTTGAATAGGCGCCAGCCAAGAATTTTACTAGGGCAGTAAAACTCGTTTTGCTAAAGTTACTTTACTATGACAGTAAGGTTACTTCATAAAATATTTTTCATCTAGCCACCGAAAATAAGCTTTACTGTTATAGTAAAGTAATATTAGTGTAGTAAAGTGACATATATCACTAGTATGTAAACAACCTGGCTACCGTAACACCAGTTCTTTTTTTATCCTGGCAAAGATTTTTACTGCCGCTTAATATCTTTATTACTATTGCAGTTGATCGCTTTTTTGTTGCAGTAAAGATATTTATTAGCTGAAGTAAGGTATCTGGCTACGATAGAGTTAATTCTTTTCACTTACAGCAACATTTTTTTTACCGCTCCATGATTTTTCTGGTATTGTAGCAAAGTGTTTTGCTACCATTGCGAGGTTTTTACTGCTGTAGTTAATTACTTTTTTATTGCAGCATATATGCTTTCCTAATTTAGTAAAGAATTAGCCTGTCGCAGAAAATAGATTCTGTCATGTCAAAAAGTTTTAGATCAGTCACAGTAGAATTTCTTAATTAGAAAAGAAAGGTGATTTTGCTGTTATTAAAAAGCATATCTGCTGTGGGAATAAATATTTTTTTGCTGAAAAATCGACATGGAGGCGCGTGTCGCTCAAAATGTTTATCTGTTTATGAAATTTTCTCGGATAGAAATACATATATTTAATGTTTTGCAAGGAAAATAATTTTGTTATAAAGTTATTTATTTTTTATCAATTAGTGTTTATCTTTGCCAGTTTTCTTAATTATCATACATACAATTTTTTTATCAAAAATTATTTTTCCTCGAACAAATTTAAAAATTTATAGATATACATTTTTTCCAGAGCAATTTTTATGCCATCATGCACGATGACATAAAATGCTTCTTTCTTTAAAAAATTTCCTCCGGAATAAATTCACGTTTTCCTAAATTTTTACATTTTTCGAGAAAAAATATATATATTTTTTAAATTGCTTGTTATCATAATTATGAAAACTGACAATTACAAATTAATATTAATTGATGATAAACTAAATAAACATTATAATAAAACTATTTATTAAATTTATTTGTATCCGAGAAAATATCATAAACAAACATTTATGAGCCACCTCCTGCATAGTTTTCAGCAAAAAAATATTTATTCCTAAAATAACATTAAATGCACAGTCCTGTCTAATTAAAAAAATCTACTATTAATGATCTCAAATTTGACAGATCAATATTTCACTACAGGTGTACGAATTTTTTTGTTTGTAATTTAAATTAGATTTTAAAGATTTTTATGTATTCAGCAAATCAAACAAATGAACCCAGTGAGGAGTTACCTTAGATATCAGCAAATTCACGTATTGCAAAAATGTCATCAACTGCTTCCAGTTGACACACTTGTTCATATTGTCTGTCATCGTTTTCACCATTGGTGAATTTTGGGTTCCTATGTTTGATCAGTATCGAAAATAAATGTTAGCCATAATGACTACATAGGTAGTTCACCTTTAGATAATATGAAGAACTTTCTTTTTTTAAGAAAATATTTTTTTTACAAACAAGACGATATTAATGAATAATGAAAATTAAACTTCCTAAACATGAAACTGCAAGCAAAAAACTGGTGTACTCTGGAATGCACCGAAAACAATGGTCAAGGATTTGGCATAAATGAATAAAAACAATTAAAAAAAAAAACATTTATTTTGATAATAAATTAACAGCCCTTTCTATAAAAGTAAAAGAGTTAGGAAACAGAAAATAAACGGAATTTAAAATCATCTTTTTGCCCTGGCAATTTTTTAAACCGCTTTGAAATCTCATCAGCTATTCACAAAAATAAAACAAATGCATAACTCAGGGATCCATCTTGGATACCAACAAAAGTTATGTGTCCAAATTATCACTTTTGCCTATATTTTCTGTCATCACTTACATATTGGTAAATTTTGTAGCTTCCCTGAGTCATTCATTTGTCTGATTTTTGCGAATAAGCTAGTATTTCCCGAGGAAGCTTCAGCATATGACCTCCAGGAAACATTACAATCAAGATATTAAACAGCACTGGTCAAAACACTTTATTTCAAAACATGTTTGCACCAATTTTTTATATTTCAGTACTTCCTTTTTTTTTTTTTTATTGATTTTCAATGCTCTTTAAATTAGTTTAGTATTTGTCGAGGTATTTGTATTTGAATTTAACTCGGTTTAACTATTTTCTTATAAGATCAGCTGATTGTCACCAAATTTAAATAAGTTCCTAAATTGCAATTCTCATTGCTTCTATATATCCATTCCAGAAAATAGGTACTTAAGTAGATTTACGTATGCCAATAAAAAACAAACCAGTTACGATATATCCCCGTATACATGGGGTTTACGAAAGGACAAAATAGGTAGGTACCTACTAATATTTTTAACTTTTCTAGGAAAAGTCATTCTTTATAAAAAAAACTTACTTCTTTAAAAAATTATCACTTACGTTGAGAAATTTTAGGTTTTTTATAATGGGTGATCAAAAATTATAAAAACATAAAATTAGATTAAGAATAAACCTCTAATCTTTAGAGTAAAATATGAAATAAAAAAAGTTGTTTAATATTTAATAAGCACCCCATATAAATACAAATTTTTCTTTGAATATTTGTGAAATACTGGAGGTAATAAGAGCGTAATCATATTCCTAAACCGCCAGTTTTCGTCTTTATCAATCTTATATTCATTAATATTTTTTTCCACTATAGATAGTGAGTAGGTATTTTGGAATGAAAAAAAAAAATTGGAAAATTATATAATATGTAATCCGGTAAGAAAGGTTTAGCTATAAAGGACAAAATGCATATCAGCTCTAATACAATATGTTTAAAATTGTGATTTAATTTTCAATTTACAAAAAACAATATAATATTAATTTGAAATCTTGAGATTGCCCATATCATGTTTGAAATAACTTTTTGATTTAACATTTCACGTCAAAATAAAAAATAGTTTATTATTAAAAATTCTAACTTAAATGTTGTCAAAGCAAAAATTTTTAGATACAATGACTATTTTCTGAAAAAACGAAGGTTTTGACATTTTAATCTCTCAGAACTCCATTCGTAGACATATTGTAGGTACTTATATTGAGAAGAAAATTGTTAAACTAATGAATCCAGCGTAAAACAATGATCGAATAGATTAGAAAGCAGTAGATGAGATGTCAAATTTTTAATTTTAAAGTAGAATTATTTTTAATTTTAATCAATAATCATTAATAATACACCATTAAAAAATGCAAAGGAGAGAACAAGATAGTTTTATAAACAAAAAAGTTAATCTCGCTAAGACACGCACGCACCCGCGTAATCTGGGGTCTTTATGTAAGTTAAGATCGGTCATTAATTTTGTTAGTATGTCATATATGGTAGAATTGACGTCGCGGTTTAAAAAACCAGTAGCAAAAAAAACGACTTACCAAAGTCTTCTGTGGTTTATTTATAACACAAAAAATAATGGTTAGATATGTTTGTAAGTCATCAAATCTTTCAAACTCACTTCGTATCATAACATAAATAATACATACTATTTGAATGCACGACGCCACAAGGTTTACCCTTTAAATCCTAACGAAAAATGGCAGCAAAAGAAGCAACAAACTCAACTTTTGATGTTCGACGCTTGGGTCGAGCTGTCCGATTGAGCCCGATTGGTATTGCGATGACGTAACTCAACACAAAACTTTGCTATTCTGGAAAAATTTTTATCTATCACAGTAAACTTTTCTTTATATTTTTTTCTTTTTAATGGTAGCTAAATGCTTTAGTGTTCTAGTAAAGCAAATAATAAAGGCTGAAAAGTACTTTTTAAGGGCTAATAAAAACACGCAGTAAAGTGGTTTTATCTGATGTAGTGGACAGACACTTCTAATCTAAATAAAATTATTGCTACGCCAGTTAAAAAAGTCTTAGCAAAGAATTCTTTGCTGGGGCTTTTCTCAGTGTATGTTTGAAATCAATTTTTTTTTGTTTTTTTTTTTGATTGAGTGTATAGTTTTATTTTCTGAAGGTATTAAATTATAGAGTTTTGGTCCTAAATACATGTAATTTCTCTGTAAAATATTTTTTTTCGGATCTAGGGACCTCTGTGGAGTTTAATTTATATCTCGTGCTGTAATTATGGTCTATGTTTCTTAATTCGTGTTTGTTTGCGATGTTGCCTGATAATAACTTTATAGAAGAAGAGCTGACGAGGGTCAGTTTCTTTGTACAGTTGGTCTGTTGGGTACATATGCTCGCTGATGCACCCCAGGCTATTATGCCATAGTTTAGGTGACTCTCAATTAATGCATGGTATAGTATACGCATCTGTTCGATCTTAAATATTTGTGAGAACTGCTTAAGCTTGTATAAGATGCTACGTATTTTCTTTATTAAATGGTTAATGTGTGTCTCCCATTTTAGGTGAGGATCAATGTACAATCCCAGATATTTAATATTCGTAACAGAGCTTATGTGTATCTCTGGAGAAATTATTAATTCATTGTACGATGGTAAGTATTTTGAGTAAGTAGTGAAGGGAATATAGTGAGTTTTATTGAAATTAATTGTAAGCAGACGTGCGTTAAACCATTGCGCTATAAGCTTGAAGTCATTTTCTGCTTTTGTTTTTAGAGTTACCCAATTATCTGCTTTGTATAGAATAGCTGTATCGTCAGCAAAACTGACTACATCTCCCTCAACCTGTAACTTATACAGATCACTGAGGTAAATATTAAAGAGTATTGGCCCCAATACGGTTCCTTGTGGAATTCCATACTTTATGGTTCTCTTTTCACTTAATATGTCACTAATTCTTACGCATTGTTGCCTATTCATTAAATAACTTTTCATGAGTTCATAGGGAGTTCCTCTGAACCCAATGTTTTCCAGTACTCGTAGAAGTTGGGTATGATCAACAGTATCAAATGCCTTGGCCAGATCGACGAAGATATATAGTGCTGAATTTTTCTTTATCAATAGCTGTACTAACGTTTGTTGTTAAGTGAAATATAGCATCCTCCGTTGATCTGCCTTCTCTGAAACCAAACTGTTTATTTGAAATAAGCTTATATTTGTCTAAATAGTTGACAAGGCGTTTTTTTAGTAATATTTCAAATCATTTTGCCACATTTGATATTGATATAGAATGACAGTATAAAATATATAAACCTAGAGGTATTTATTATTTGTAGCATTTAAGGTTAGAAAGTATGCTTATGTCATACCTAATAATTATTTTAATATCTTTTTCCAGAAGTGCATAAATGCGAAGCAAACAATATGTCAGATGTTTTTAAAATTACTGTTAGTAATTTGGACTACCTGTGATTACAGGAATCGACACCACAGCTGTTCCCACCTAAATTTAGAAGGATGGAAAGAAAAGCTTGACTGTCTGTGTTTTATTATGATATTTTCAGTAGATTTTATAAGCTTTGTGGTACCAAAATATTTTCGCGGATCAGTTCATAATAACATATGGATATAGTAGATCGAAAAATCAATCCCTCACTCAAAAGAGTTTTGGAAATAAAAATTGTTGGCTTATTCTTACATACACAAAATTGAGTGATTTAACTGTCAGCATACGATGCAATGATGGTTCTAAAGTTAAACTAGCATAATTAAATTGACCAAAATCGCCTAAATTTGTATTTTTTTCACTTTATTTGTTAACATCACAATGGCGGACAACAGTGTATAGATTCGTCCTTGAGCTGTACTTGAAAAAATTAAGTTAAGTAAAGCAACCTCGGTCTTGCTGTATGTATGAATCGTTCCACCATCCCAGACGGCACCAGATTTCCTTAGAATGTTCTAATTTTGTCCTAGGGTGGATATCCGTATAAAAATAAACAATGGCTATCCTATGGTTAATCTAACTGGATGTCGTTGTCCTTTAGAAATCCAAATATGGGTATCCTCATGTTGTCCACAAATGATAACCTATGGATATCTATTTAGGATCTTCTGGTCCAGTTTACGTATTAAAATAACGAAAAATTAATAGCAGAAAAATCACTTCCTTACAATATAACTCAGAGTTCTCTCCGACCCTGCTCAATTTCAATAAGTATTAGCTCACTGAACGAATGTACAAGCATGCAAAATTTAATTAAAAATGAAAAGTTAGAATGTTTGATCAAAGGCGCATTTTTTGCTTGTTACTTTTCGATATTGATTGTGAGTGAATCAGTACTAATCTAAAACAATTAGTTTATAAGTTAATGTATTCCCAATTTTTGTAAAATATAGATGGTATTAAATAAAAATCCCTGTTGAGAATGTGACAGAAAAACAAAACTCTTATAAAATATCTTACATATATCTGGAATATAATAATTAAATAGATAAATAAGCTAGAGGATTAGGTTTATATGTTTAAAACTAGTAAATTGTGAGAATCGTAAAATTACTGACTTTGTACTAATTTTGGAAGTAGAGTTGATTGTAACTTCGTTGATTAAGAGTACTTTAACATTTCTCTATTCTGCTCAATGGGTTAATCCTTCCATTTTAGCTGATCAATTGAATTAGGTATAATAAAATACCGTGGAAATTCCAAACCAGCTTACACAAATTGCAGTGCTACTGAATTATCGTGAATTAAATTGATTAAAATTTTCTTTTCATTGAACTGTAATATACGTATCTATACTTAATTCGTACATTTTTACACATAAAGCCAATGTTGCTAAAGATACAAAGTATGCTGGATATAGCTGGATAAAAGAGATATTTAAATTTCAGTTTTAATCAATAGAATAGAATAGAATAATTTATTTCTGCAACTTATTTACATAAATATAGATGTTGTAATAAGGTTAATAATAAAAGAGGATAATATATCACAGAATACGGATACAATATATTTTTCTACGACTACTAAGAAATCTGTTCATCATATCCATGTCACTGATTAGTAAATCTAGTACATTGTGTAAGACTCTGTGTTTCCCACTAGTAACCATAGCTACTAGTGCATAATAGGTCTATTGTAATTCAGGTAAAATTGAATCGGGGAATCTACGACAGTACTGCCATAGCAACATTACTAAGTAAAATAAGAACACAGCCGCGCTGTCAAATGCTTTATTAATTTAAAGAAAAAAAAGTCTTAGAAAAAGTATCGTGCATAACTCATATGGAATATCAATTTTTAAACTCATATACAGTAGTACTCGTCTGATGAGTTGTGCTGCAAAGCTTATAAAGAAATGGGTATCATTCCGTGCTCGTTATACAATATAAGTACTATTAAATGTGAAATTCTTTCAGTGTATAGAAACAATTTTGGACTAAGAACATTTTTATTATTTGTTAAACTTCTTTAAAGTTGTGCAGTGTTTTACATCAGTTGGCAATTTATTAAAAAATAACTTCCAGTTCATATTGGGAATCTTTGGTACAAGGAAAAGTATTCACGGATATTTGTTTATTGTTATATATTCTACAATGGTGATTATAGTCTGTTTTTATTTCCGAATATATAACCCAATAAATTATAGAAATATATAATCTACAGTTAACATTTTTTCTCTTTTAAATGTATCGCTACTTGATTCTACGTAACGTAAATTGAACATGGACCTTGTAATTTTATTTTGCATTAGAAATACTCTCTGTATATCGTTTCTGTTTCCATATGTGATTATGTTATAAGCAATTTGAGAATATACAAGGTTAGAAGTGATTTCTGCTCTAGATTATTTTATAAATTAATGATGTCGAAACAAGATTATCTCGGATTTCGCACAAATGTTTCAATTGATTGCTAAAGTTACGATTAGTATAAATTATTAGTTAGTTTCGAGAAACTTAGATTCTGCTTGTTTCCTTACATGATAGTTGTTTAAATATAAATTAAAATTGAACTGCATTTTCTTTCTTTTGTTTTAAAGTGGATGCGAATTGTTTTTTCATAATTTATTATTAAATGACTTTTAAAACGCCAATCAGTAAAAAGCTGCACAAGATGGTTCACATTTCTTTCTGTTTCTTCAGGAATTTTTACCGTAACTACAATTGATGTCAGCATATATTTGTTAGAAGGGTTATGTAATATGGTAAGTCATTGACATACAATAGGAGTATCAAAGAACCCAGCACAATGCTCTGGGGAGATGCTATTAGATTAGATATTAGATAGATTGGATAGATTTTCTATTTTAACTATAATTTTTCTGTCAGTGAGGTATGATATAATCCTTCAATTTAGAAAATTGAATTCTAGACTCTCTATCTGATATATAAGTAGGAGTAACAGGTAACATCAAGCAATTTGGGACACCACGGTGTCCATTAAGTAAGATGAAAATACATGTTTTGATATTTTCTTTGGTGCTGATCCATACTTTTTTCTTTTTTTAGATTGCTATGACTAGAAGTGAAAAGGAATTGGGTTTGCAACAATATTTATTAGTGCCTCATGAAGAATAAAGTTTTAAAAATGTTGGAAATAACACATATTTTATTTAATGCCTAAAGTTAATGTCGATTTACATTTTAGTTTATTATAGAGAAAAAAGACAAAATAAACATGAATACGTATGTAAATACTAATTGACAATCTTGGACGACTTTGAAATAATTTTCTAGTATTTTGAGCAACAAGCAATAGATTTTGGAGGCGCGTTTCACTGTTTGTCATGCTGATAAATTCTTCAGTGAGTTGAACTCCTCGCTCTGCTACATCGTTTACAACACAAATATCAGAAAGAATTCAGCGGCATGAAAGAAATTATTGTTTTTCCAAAACAGAGGATCAACTTCCTAAAAATCACAAGATTAGTTGAACCTTGTAAACAATCATTATGACTAACTGGTACCAAAGTTTTCAAATCCTTGTTTACCCATTGCCGGAATATCCTTTGGCTGTAGGACATTAGCAGGAATCCTTCTCAGTCTTCACAGATGCTAGTATCCGGCATTTAGTTATGGAAAACGTTAAATCAAGTAGTGCTAAACTTACCAACTCGTTCCCCAGATACCATAGATATCCACAAAACTTTTCCCTTGCTGTAACTGAAAATTTTCGGTTATGACATTTTCATAGACACAGGTCTTGCAAAAAAGTTAGTTTTTGATTTGGAGCTGCTATAACATTAGTTGACCAAACTTTGCCTTCACATGAAGCAGTACAATAAATATGCAAACTTCTCGAAGTTCTACTTCTTCATACTTAGTTAGATGCCAATAGTTTTTAGAGATTTTTAATGAATAAAGTGTTTTTGCCATCTAACACGCTATATATATTGCCCCAGGTGGTGTAAACTTATTGCCTCGCTAAAGACCGATACAACTCCCTATACCTCTCTATAGTCGTCAAAGACTATGGTTTTCCTTGACCCTTGTCTTACAAAATGTAATACCGTGTGTCCTAAATTCGATGCTCACCATTGCAATCTCGGAAACCATAACAGCTACTAGTCGGTTAGACAGGACAAGTTTTCGCAAATTTTATGCTGATTCCAAATCCGTTAAGAAATCACGGCTAACTGAAATCATTTTTTGGGATTTTCCAAAAGAACGAAAATTTTGTGTTATCTCTTTTTGGCTGTAGCCAAGTTATCCTTGGTCAGACAGGTTTTAGACTTTTACATTATTAGTATATTTTTAGAGACTAATATTTTGGTGTAGAAACGAATGTTCGATATTTTTTGTTTTCGAGATATCGGAGGTAAATTTTGTTTTTTCTTATGGCAGCAATATTGACTTTTACGTTTTTCTGATTGTGCTTAAAAAAGAGCTTTCAAATGATGTAACACATGCCGAGGAAAAATTGTTTTTCAAATGACTAATTTCAGAAGAGTTATCCATTGTTTAACAAAACAAAATAGTAGGCCATGGAAAATCAAAAGTTTCTTTTGATTTTATGGATAATATATATCAAACATTATAAAAAATAACAGTAATATTAAGGTTACCAGTTTGACACGTTTAAATAATTTTAATTTTCTGTTAAAATACTGAACATAATCGATATGGAGAAAGTTTTTTAATATCAGCAAATTTACAGAAATGATAGTAAAGAAGTAGGAAGATTTAATAAAACTGTTCAATATGACCTCCATTTAGCTGAATACATTTTTGGCATCTACGCCTAACTGAGCTGATTACTCTTCTGAGAATATTGGCATTTATTGTGCCGAAAACGTCCATAACTCTGTTTTCCAAAATATCGATAGTTTCCGGGCTTTCAAAATCATAACTTCATTTTTCACCATACCTCAAATAAAAATCAGGAGGGGTTATATCAGGGGTCCCTGGCAATTTAGCTTTTTTCTGGCCTAAAAATGACTTTGTGGAATACTGAAAATATTTTTTTCAGTCAGCTTTTATGTAAAAAATAAAATTGCGCAAAAATGTCGTTTTACTTCTCTGCAAATGCTTTTAAAATTATGAAATGTATTTTTTCAAAGTCGCTGAAGGCCAAAAAATAATTTTAAACAGAGGATTCCTTACAAAATTTTAATTGTACTAGTGAGATCAGGTGATTTGTAAAAGTGTAAAATTTATTTGACTGTCCTTAAGACCAAAAATAAAATTGGACTGGGAGTCCTTTAGATGAACGTAAAATTCACAATCACAAAACACTTTCAAAAAAAATGTCTTGAAAAATTGTTAGCATTCAGCAGACTGGACAGCAAGTTGACCTAGAACTCGGATACTACTAGCCTGCCTAAAAGGTTGCGCATGACTTCACAACTTTTCTTAATAATGAACGATTGAAGGCCAAAAAAAAAGTATTAAAATTTTTTAGTCGGATTCGAAAAAAAATTTGTTTGAGCAGTATCTTTTTATGCTTAATATTATTTTATTAAAATTAAAATAAATTTGAAAATTTTTTTTCAACGACTAAATCAAAAGTTATTGAAAATTTAAAAATTAATTTTTCTATGTTCTGGTGGACAAGATTTAGATGAATTTTATTTTTTGTAAAAATTTTGGCTTTCGATCCTTAAAACAAAAAAAACTCAATAACTTCTAAAACTTTTATAGCGGCCTAGTAAATACCCGCTTAACTTAGAACTAACCAAATTTTGTTGAATAAATGAATTTTAAGTCGTGATGTTTGTATTTTGAAATAAGTTAAATTTTCTAATATAAAACTCAGGTTCGAGAATTTATCTTAACAAACCTAACCTCGCTAAAAAACTATTTTGAAAATGAGTCTGTCTCTAAGTACGTAAGTCAATTCCTTACCTTGTCCTCGGAGATTTCAGACGATGATGTTCTTTTGCATAAATGTTTAATTTTTTATTTTTAGACAACCTACGTCCGTAGGAGCCTGCTTGTAGTTTTTTAAATTTAATACATAAAAAACAATGTAGATTTTTACAGTAAAAATTGATGACGGAATAGTACTCAAGCCAAAATCCACTTATGATAAAAGCTGTCGAAGAAGTGCTGCTAGTTCTCTGCGGTGAATATTTTAAAATTATTTTATAGGTGGTGGATGCCGTCTTCGTGTCTTGGACACCAAAAAATAACCCAGCTTTGTGCGTGGAGAAATTTCTTAGTGCCTATTTTACGACTTCTGTGTTCCGTGTGAGATCTATTACCTGTGAAACAGTCAACGAAGGACTGTCCTAAGAACTCTAGATCAGTTGGTGTTTAATAATTGGGTTCACACTCGGTTTTAAGTTAATTATTTGTCATTCGCGGAGGGATATCAAGTCAGTATGAATTCAAAAAGTAAAAAATTATACTTAAAAAATGAATTTAGTACCACGATGCCTTGCTCTTCGGTGTCGAGTGGTAGAATTGTCTTAACTTGTCTGAAATTTTGTATTTATAGGAGTTGTGTCATCATCTATTGCTATGTTAACATGATGTCATGTTTTTGAAAGTGCGTAGTAAAAATAAAATCTACCCCGCTCGAAAGCTCCGATTTGCCAAAAGCTCCCGATACGGCTGGCTGTCTGGCTGGTCCGCTACTCGGTGTACCAAACTCCAGTTTTACAAGTTTAAGTCGCATATAAATAAATCTAGCGGTTAGTGACACGCTGTGGAAACAATGAATTTTGCTTGAAATTAGTGTTATTATTTTGTCTTAAACTATTTTACTTTGATATTAATTGTTGTTTATTTAATTGACTTTGTAAATATATTTTTTTGGTGTGTGACTAGCATCTTTTAAAATTCGTATGATTGGAATACAGAAATTTAGCTTTTACTATTTTATGATGGCTTTGGCCACTGATAATTATTTGCTTCTGTTGACCTCTGAAATTAAAATTTTGTGGGGCCTTAGGGATTGCAGTACAATCGTTCAGACCAGTTTGTAATTATTGCTTATGAATGTCTTTATGAAATTTGGCAATTTTGATATTTGTAAGTGTACCGCGGCGCTCGCCGTTTCGCTTTTGCTGTGGAGCAGTTTTTTAATGAAAATTAATTTTACTAAATTGGCTTTTAAAAATCGGAGAATTGATATAAAAAATTGCGGTTTGAAGTTTTGAGTACCATTTTTATTCTTTATCTAATTTTCTAAAAAAATAGTGACGTGGCATATTTTGAACCCGTGTAATTTCGGTCTCGGCATTTTTTGAATGTTTCTAATGGCTGATGGTCTTCTATGTGATCTGGGTGATTTTTCGGTAACATTATTTTTTTCGAGATAATTAAATTTTTGGCAGAATTTTGGTTCTACAACAGCTGGATTGGTTATCCATTCAACTACTAGCCTCAATACCCGTTGCTTTACTTTCGTATCAAGTTCGACACAATGTGAGCTACGCTCACCCCTTAAACGCTTCTTGCTTTCATGAGTAGCAAGCTTGAGATTACTCATTGCAAGTTGCAAGGACGAACAGGTCACAACAAAATCACACTGGTTACAGTGAAATACGTATAACATATAGGAAATTTGACTAAAATATAAACATTAAATGCGTCATGAGGCACTGGTAAATGTCATCTGATTGACGTGGTTTTTTCCTGTGGTATATAGAGACTAAAAGGAAAAAAAATGGGTTAGCACCTTGACATTTTTAACTCCGACTTTTAAGGGCCACCTTACTGTATATGAATTTTTCCCAAAATCATGTAGCACACACCGTACGATTTCTTACCGTAGTCTTTAAAAAAAAATTAATCTGACAAGTTCCCATTCCTGACATTGACCAATGACCAACTTTAAGTTAGAATTGCGAAGGAAATCGAAGGAATCAACAACAATTGTATTCTTCTGCAAAATGTTTTCTGAGCAGAGGTGACTGAAGTAAGGTAGTGGATACTTTCAGCACCTTTTATAAAAATTTGGTTGTATTTTTATTAAAAATAAATATTCTGTTAATAGAAACCAAGCTAAGCATGTTCTTTTTAACATAATTTTTTTAAAACGCTCGTTATAATATAGATATTTAATTAGAGATAATTAAATATTTATAATAGATAATTTTAAAAGATTACTTAATTTTATGAATAAAGTCTAATTGGCAAATTGTTCCACATAAGTTGTGAGATGCAGTTAGAGTTTCATTTTAATAATCTGAATAAATTTATCCACTTCATCGATAAACGGTAATTGATCCTATGTGTGCTATATTTCATTTTAACAGATGAGGTTACTTGATAATGAAGGCACACTCTCAAGATGGTTTCAATGTAAGTCTTCGATAAGAAAAACTCGGGAAGAATCATTAAGCTCTCTTTTATTGTGGATCGTCTCTCGAGTTATCCAAGGGAAAGTGCTAACTCTGTTTTTTTTTAAATCAAGTTAAGACGTAACGTTTTCATTTATTTGATTTATTTTATTTACTTTTAAAAAACGCTATTGTATTCTTTATAAATAACTGTTTTTACTAATAGCAATATTACATAATATAAAGTGGCTGGTAATTAAATAAATATAAAGTTTATTTCAAACTTATTTGCAACATAAAAAAAATCACTTTTTTTATGTTGCAAATAAGTTTGAACAGAAATTTAGTTAAATTTTTAAATCGTAAACCTTTCACTTTAAATTTCAAATTAAGTATTTTATTATTTTCCTTGTTTTAAAATATCACAAAAATAAAACATTATAGATATCATCAGTAGGTGCATTACAGTGCTCTCCACTGTAATGCACCTGCAATATATAGTTGAAATGTACGCATTAGAGCGGCATGCGCCGAGAACTTCACACTACAACAGGTTTCCACTTCAGCAACCAGTCAAACACAGACGTTGTTGGGGTACATGTGTACATGCGAACGGAGATTATAATATCACAATTTCGCAAGCTTATACAATGTCATAGGTGAGACGTTTTTTACTATCCAGCCTATATTAAAACAACCGTTAGCTTGAATACAAGCATCGATAAAATAATTTTTATATGCATTTGGAAGCAAATTTGCTGTAGTATGGTGAACCACGCTTATTTTTGGGATACAAACTTTTAAAAAGGGGTATAAATATAGACGTGTTGAACACGAGAAGACAGTGTTGGAATCCCGATATTTGAAAAATATCACCTTTCTGTTAAGAGTAAGAGTTTTCCGGTTATTTATTTTTATTTAATTTTTATTATTTATTTATTGACAGTTGAATTTTTATTTAAAATTTAATTTTTATTATTTTAAAGACGTAGTAAAAATCCTGCTAGCTGTTTCTGTGATAATTTATTGACTTATTTGAAGAGTAATTTTACTGTTTTAAAATCTTAGTAAAATTTCAGTTATTAATTTTGATAATTATTTATCAGTAGAAAAAAATTTTAGTAACGTGTAGTTGACATTTTAACTTGTTATTTCTGCCTATAATTTTAACTTAAAATAATTTCTGTCGGTGTGTCCAAGAGAGCTTCGTTTTCTTTTGGAAGTTAAATTTTGTTTTGCGAGTGCGTTAATTGACCACACCAGTAATTAACATTTGCTTATGACTGACTGTTTTGACCCTGGTTGTTGCTAACGGTATATCACTTCTGGTAGCAATAAAGCTAGGATTAACAATGTGTTAATCAGTCAATGTTGCGAACTCAGACACTAGTAAACTAGCAAATTTGCATCTGCCTGAAGACTAACTGTTTCAACCCAGGCCCCTTGCTAACGATCTGAGATCCCTTGCGGTAGCAATAAAGCCAGGATAAACAGTCTGTCAGTAAGATTGATGTGTTCAACTCAGACACTAGGAACTCACATTGCTCTGAGGATTACTGTTCCGACCCCTGCTGATTGCTAACGATTTGAGACCCCTTGCGGTAACGAATAAGCTGGGACTAACAGTGTGTTATTCAGACTTTGTATCGACCTCAGTAAGGTCATAAACTCCACTCTTAAAGGCACAGTCGTTCATGTCCTGTAACCGCGTTTATAGTACACTCCTGAACAGACCGGCTCTAAAAGCCAAGGTAAGAAATTTTAATTTAGAGTAACCTTGGCTTCTAGTTTTTCTTTACGCTAGTAGTATTTTTATATTTCCACAATTATTTAACGTACACAGATACAATCGCCTTTTTAAAAACATGTTTATTTCTAATTGGGTGTATGGCAATATGTTTTCTTTGAAATAAACATAAATATTCCTTTATTTTTAACAAATATTTTTATATTGGTATATGCCATTACTGTGCTAATTGTCAAATTTACAGATTTACTTTAGTAAAAACATTTTTGTAAAATTGTCACTGCCTTGTTTGATTTCTGGTTTACTTTTTCTAGACCCCTGGATTTTTCCATCTCCACTGCAGTTATCCGAGACCCTATTATCTGCTAATAGGGAAAATTGCTGTTCCTGTACTCTAAAGAGGAATTAGCGCCCCAGAGAACCGCAAATTGCACAACGTTTTACCGTCATAGTCTCGAACGTCACTGGTGACGTCTTTTTCTTGAGCGAAAAGAAAAAGCTCGTTACAAGGACAGTAATAAGTAGGCTTGCTTTGTGGTAGATAATAACAACAATAATAATAAATAACACAGATATTAGACAACCCTCAGAATCCAAAGCTGAAATTGTCTAAAAAGGAGTTACATTTAGAAAACGTGAACAGCAACCATTCCCACTGACACTGTCAATGCCGGTGGGGGATTCAAAATCGCAGCTACAATAGACAGATTTTTAGTCACGATTGCTCTTGCGCGCTTTAGCCAATTATACCACCTAGCCGGTAGGTTGTGATATTTGAAAGACAAAGTTGATTGCTATAGAAATTAGAGCAGATAAAAAAAATTCAAGATTACCAGAATATGTAAGAAAAATAGAAACAAAATTATTTGAACCTTTTCTCCATTAAATAAATATTGAAAAAAGAGCAGGTATTATTGCATTAATATCCCGTGGCCCATATACCGGGTGGCTATTAAAAAACGAATCCTATTTGAATAACTTCGAAGTACATTGAAATATTGGTTTGAAATTATTATCTGATACAGATAAAAGGTTGAAAGGTATTCCTAGCAAATTTCAGACATTTATTTAGAAAAACAGGCGAAAAACGATTTTTTATTTTCAGTTAAAAAACAATTATGCATAATCTGCTACCCTTTTTATTCTTGTACCCCTACCTTTAGGGTAGGGTATGTGATCACAAAACTACTGGGCGTGGAGATATAGCAAATCGAGACACTACTTAGCTCGTATAAGTTAATGAGTGTCACAGCAAAATAAAACTGGCTCAGATCTCAGGGCGTTTACACCCAGTTTATATGAATTTTAATACAATAAATTAATTACTCTACTTAAACATCAACTTACCATGAATTATTCATTCTAGTTATAAGGTGGTGCTTTAAAATAAAATTTCTAGTTCAACAACTATGAAACAGTCTATATCATCAAAATTTCATAAGAGAGAATAAAATATACAAAAATTATTTATATTACTTTATGATAACTGTCCTCAAATAGTTATTAAAATAATTACTAAAGACAACTCTTATTCACAGAGTACATAACAGTGATTAAGATAAGGATTTAAATATCTTGAATATGGCCACACTGAAGGTTCATAGCGCATCATTGTTAAACTTAAACTAAAAAATATGAGGTGATATTCATATCATAAAAATTAAAACAATATATACTGTTACCAGCTACCAGTGGCACATAAAAGGTACGTACTCCTCAAACTCTTTCTCGTATCCTTTTACCTGGACTTGGAACTTCACGCGGTACTTACGTAGGTATATAGGCTCCTCAGTCTTACGCTTGCAAAATACTGACAAATCGCGCATCCGACGTGCAGAGCGGTAGAAACCTCGCATCCAGGCTCATAGAACAATACAAACTCTGCCCCAGGCGTGCAAAGGGATGCAGTCTTCGCCCCAGGCGTGCACCCTAAAAAAATACGTTTGATTTACAAACTGATCGAACTTCCACTTACTGGAGACTCAGTAATGGATTTAAACACAAAACAAAAGAGTAACTATAATTTTACGAACTATTTACCTCAGGCACAGAGGGTACAGGTCTCTTCCAATTTCTACAGTGGAACCACAAAAGTCATAACCTCACTTCTCATTCATTATGTGCCAGAACAAAACATTCCTCAAAATAATATTTATATTGTGGTGTTTTATGTAAGCGTTTATTACAAACCAGCCTAGAAAATAAAGAAATAAACGGGCCATCTTGTGAAAATGTCTAAGTGAAACCTTACCAAATATTGAAATTATATCCTTATTCCAGTAAAAGTTCCCTTCTAAAAACAATACTGACGCATTCTAGACTGTGTCCGAAACAAGGGAACTTAAATTTGAGAACCAATATCCCACAAGAATGACCGTAGATTAATCTTACGGAAATTGTCCTTCACAAGTTCCTAGCCGACGTATTCCACAAATGAACGACCAAATACGACAGCGGAAGTATGATTATAGCGCCCTGCATAGTAGAGTACAGATAAGTATTATTGGTTGCCTATAGCTTAGGGAGATTTTAGGCACAGAATAACAAATAACGAGAGAGGTTTTGCGAGGTATAGCTTTATGAGAATTTGGAATGTAACAAATCTCAAAATTGAAATGAATATTTTAATGCTACTACTATTTAAAAACATGTTGTATTTATTCACCATTTTGCAAATTTACTACTCCTAGCCTATGTTTAAATTATAAAATAGCCTTTCTGATTAATCTTAGACACTGCTGGCAGCACTTCTTCGTTCTCGTCTTTGAGCATGCACTTTTTCTTGTAATGCATTCCATACAAGCAGAAGAATTCGGTGGCTACTAATTTGCTTGAATAAAGGATGGCATGTTATTGCTAAGAAATGTTGTGTTCTTAGAGCACTGCGTGACGGGACACCATCCTGAATAAAACATATTCAGGTATTTGATCCTTTCGCAAATGGTGGATGTAGTTATCTACTGCGGATTAGTAAAAAATAAGCGACTTCTGCCATTCCAGGATATACGCAGGGTATCATGAGCTTTATAGAAGACTTGGACTTTTTTTTTTGTAGTTGAATAATCTCTGTTATTTTGCCTATTTTGAGGGACTTAGAGCGTAAAATCTTTTCCATCTTGGAAAACTAAACGCTCTAGCAAAGTCTATAGATATTCTAATAAGTCCGCTCACTCCTTTGATTTCCTCGATTTTGCGGCCGGTCGCAAATCATTTAAACATGCTCCGGAAACCTCTATACCTCTATACTCTAAAAGCAGCGTGCTCGGGAGTAAGTCGCATATCTACAGACTTTGGCGCTGGCCACTAGACCGTCTTCCGGGGAGGGAATATATCTGGAAGGCAAAGAGGTACAAGAGAGCTTTGCTCTAGGCTCGTACACCACGGTCTTCCAGGCAGAGGTTTACGCCATCTTAGCGGTGGTAGGTAGGGCTGAGGTTAGGAATGGGGCGGAACAGATAATATACATCTGCTCCGACAGCCAGGCTGCTCTAAAGGCGGTGTGCTCCCCCAGGACGAGATCAGCTCTCGTCCAGGAGTCTGGGGATGCCCTAGAAGAGCTGGCCAGGCATAAACAAGTGAGACTGGTATGGGTCCCGGGACATATGGGAGTTCCAGGCAACGAGAAGGTTGGACTAGACTCGGAGCCGAGGAACCCTGTCACGGACCTGAGCCTATGTTAGGTATTTCAAGAAGGCAGGTCACAACGGCCCTCAATGAGTGGGCCCACTAGACATTGAGGACGCACTGGAGGACCAACAGGGCCTGCAGGCAAACCCGAGATTTTGTGACGGGGCCGAACAAATCGAGATCGGCCTGGTTGCTGGGACGGAGTCGTAAAACTCTGAATCACTTAATCGGTGTTCTGACAGGCCACTGCAGACTTAGGAGGCATATCTCATTGATAGGTATTGAGGAAGACCCTACATGTCCACGATGCAGGAATGATGAAGAGACATCTTACCACTTCCTGGGACAATGTGAAGCGTTTGGGCGCCTGAGACACAGTATCTTCGGTTCTGAGGCGCTTCTAAGGGAGGAGATGAGCTCCCTCGCAATGAGTGACATCCTGACCTTCATCAGAAGGTCGAAAAGATTCGATGAGGCAGCAAGAGAAGCACATGGCTGAGGGGACAGCTTGGGGTTGGTAAAAAGGGCCCGTCTGTGGCCTACTTGCCAGGCGTCAGCCTCCCCCACCATTACCATTACCATTACAGACTTTGGCCGAAGTTCTGCGTTGGAAAACTGTCTAGAAAACCGCAAGAATCATAATGATCGACGCATTTTTACATTTAATGAAATTGCCGGTGTTTGCAACAATTTGTAGCATTTAATTAATGCTTAACCGTTTTTGAATAATTTGTATAGACCTGCGACTGATTCTTAATCTGTTTGCTATTTTACATTGTGATAAATGAGTTCTTGGTTGATTTTCCTGTAACAACGACAGTTCATGCACCATTTTTGAATTTTCGCTATTACAGACCTTCCATTTCTAAGTTTTCTAAAAATTGATCCATTTTCTATCAGTCCCCTAATAGTACGATTTATGCTAAAAAATTGCCATCTCTTCTTCGGGAATTATTCCGTAACTCATTTGCCACTCCATTTTTTCTTCTTAATAACAAGTTGCAATGATCTCTAATTCAGACTTAGTTAAGTGAGGTGGAATTATTACAAGAGATTTTGTGGTAATTTTACAAAACTTTCACCAAACTTATGATAATTTTACAATTAACTCGAAATGTCACTGACAGTTACAATTGTTTTAATGAAAGCCTACTTCGTCTTAAGCTGCTTTTAGAGTTGTAAACTTGTAATAGTATATTTGAATGATAAATTTAAAATTTTGTTATTTCGTTTTTGATAGGCATGCACCTATGAAATGTAATAGTAATTCTTTTCAACATTTTCTCTGTTAGAGAAAGGAATTTCAAATCGATATATTAATGTACTCAGGAGTCATGGAGCTTCAAACAGGATTCATTTTTTAATAGCCACCCGGTATATATGAACTTTAAAAATATGTATGACAAAACGGGATAAATAAATTTGGTTTAATTCTCACTCCCAAAATTCAGGTTGTATTATATTATTTTCTTTCCTGAAGCTATATCTGATGATTAAAATGGATGTTAGTAAACGACTCCTGATGTTGTTTTACTTCAGACGATATATTTGCTAAACGTTTTAAATATATTATTATATCATTAATGAAATTTCTCTCTCACGCTTTTATACGTTAATATAAATTGCTCCTTTGCCTTTTAATATTAAACTCGATTTACGGTAAAAGTATGTTCTTATCGAAAATGAAAATGACAGCACTTTGTAGGAAATCGTATACTTTTTCAATCTATTGTAAAAACCTCTTCTTTTAAAGCTATGTTCTGGATATAACATATTATGCTTATAAGGTTATTACAAGAAGAAAAAGAAGATGTATAAAGAAATTGATCACAAAACCAGTTTGGCAACAATTTATTTAAGTGCTCAGCAGAATAAAACTGTAAATTCAGTTATATGAGAAATAAAACATAATTTAGGTTCTTGTAATAATATTAAAAGGAATAAAAAACAATAAATAAACAAATAAATAATTAATTAAAATTAAAGGAAAAAAATTCGCCTCCAAAATAAACATTTTATTGTAATTTCGTATTTTCTGAGTCATCTATAAAAATGTATAAGATGTAAGGAAGAGCATCTAAAAGGTCGTTAAAAGTTCAAGCTTTTCAAGAATAACATTTTAAACTTCATGGTAAAGCTCACTCTCGCGTATCAACAGGAAATGCATTAACTTCATGTTTTATTGTAGTGTATAGTGTGTCTTATAATAAAGAAACTACTGTAGTCGTGATGTGTGGTAAAATTCTACATAGCTCAAATTATTGAATATAAAAGTCGGCATATTATTATTATTCTCTATATATCTTTCTGTGGTAATATCACAAGAATGGTAATATCACAAGAACTTTGAATTTACAGCTTAATTTACGAAAACTTACATACTTACATAGTGATAATAAATAATAATAATACAAATATAAGGAATTCTAACAATAATTCTAATAATTATTTATTTCTTAATTTATTTCTAATCTACAACGTACGCTATTTAAGTGTACTTTGTTTACAAAGTAATAAATCAGCACATAGAAGTCCATTATATGTGTGTTAATGTAACGTTGCAACACCCCCGTCCAATTGCTGGCATAACGCAATTAGCTGGGGGTTGTACTTATTGACCGGTAGCTCAGTTAGCAGGTCGTGAATATGGGCTTAGATTGATTTGAGTTCTCACCAAAATCTAGGCTGGGCGCCAGGACTTTTGAAAATACCAAATAATTAAAAGTTTACTGTAAAAGGTAAAGATAAAGTTAAAACTTGAAATCTGTTGGGAAGGAAGTCGAATAAAAAGATAATATTTAATAAAAAGTTTAATAAAGATTGGTGTTTGTACAATATTTATATTGGCTCAGATGGCCTCTTTTAGTTAAAAAAATCTATGTGGTTGAAGACCAACAAACTAACCACCCAAAAAAAAATGATATGATGTCATTGAAAGAGAAAAAAAATTACTGATCTCTTACAAATTTCTTCTGACCAAATATACACGTTCACTGGGGACGAAGATTTTCCGTAACTTCAAATGAGTTAGTCCAGCGAAGAATCCACCAACGGCTAAGCTCTTAATGGGTTCGGTGTCAGTTTGTATCACCACTGTCACTACTGCAGTTACCCTTGAGACGAGATGCCAGTTGTATAAAATATCGTTTTCCTGCTCCACCCAGTATATAAGGATCAGTTCGATCCACCAGTTATTCTCTTCTCTTGGTCCAGGTATTAACATAAAAAGGGGATAGTTTTAGATCAGTATTATAGGCAAAACAAAGTAAAAAGCTGTGATGTTTGAATTGTCCAGCTACATAGTTAAAATGAGTTAACACAAATTTACAGAGTAAATTGCAAATTAAACAAACTAAAATCAGTATCCCACAATATTTTAGGAAGTTGAAGACTTAAACTAACTTAAGTATCAATAAAAGTTACGTTAAATAGAAAAAATACTAGTCCAACAAATAAACTAGGTGTAGCTATGATAATAAACAAAGTGAAATAGGTATTCACTAAATGTTCAGATATTTTTTACTAAAAGAAGGTAATCCTCAAGAAAATAGAATTTAGAATGTCTGTATACAGACAGACAACTAGAAAGATAACGTAAATAAATATTTTCTAAATATAAAACAATATGATTATTTTCAAATTAAAGGTAATGTTAAATTAAATTATTTATTAGTTCCTCGTAGAGAGGTAATAATGAATACCAGATAAAGTTAAATAAAGATATATAGCTTGACTATATGTTTACTGCAGATAATCAAAAGTAAATCAGTTGCCAGATAACTAGGTAGGTATCTTTGCCAGAGAACTAGGCAAGGCTCCATTAGAGCAGCGTTCCTGACTAAATACTAAGTAAACGTTCAAGTAAGCATTCGATATTTTAAATTTAGAAAAACCTTACGTTACTGAGGTCTGGTTGGTAAATATATGCTGCACTGGTATAAACTGATCCACCACAAAACAAATGCACCACATTAGATAATTTTCACAAAGGTTACAAACAAATAGGTTTAGTCCAAAAAGGTGTACCAATCTCCACTTTTTACAGAGCTACCAACGTAGTCAAGTGACCTAAAATATCAACAGTCAAAGACAAAAAACAATTAACTACGATACAAAATGGCGACATCCGTTGCCGGGTAAATCTAAAATTTACAATAACCGAAAGTTGGTTTAAATTAGCACACGAAATTATTACAATATTAGAGGGATATTAGATAAATTGCCAACAAGGCACGATAAACCGATTCTAATCAATATTAATGATGGCTGTTCCAAAGAACAACCAAGGTGAACTGATCACCGAAAAGCAAATTCGCCCAAGGCGTAAATTAAGATAAATACGGTACGATATTATTATGAAAATTACCTCAAATGTCCGTTAAATCAATATGGCAACTTTTTAAATAATGATGATCATAAAATTACACGATAATACCAGAAAACTTATAAATTTTACCAGACCGCTGAACTAGAGCTGTTGTCTTCAGAACGCTACACTAGTAAGAAGGAATTAGCACCATAGTATCCTGCTACCTAAACTCGATTATAGTTTGGAAAGAGACAAACATTTGAGAGTACAGTATGAGCAATAAAGATAGATATTTAGTGCAAAAATCTGCTAAACCAACTGTTCCAGTTAGAAATCAGTGGCGCCATCTAGACTAGACTGGCAGAAATTTAATTCGTCGTGGACAACAACAAACTGGAATGAAACGGCTTGCAATTTCGTTACAACATACATAATACGTTAACTTATAGATTGTGTGGTTAAATTAATATCTCACTAACTGAATTATAATTTGTATATTAAAAACCATACACAACAACGTTAGGTACAATATCATTACCACGTATGGCCATGATTGCCGAACATGCCTACACGGAAGTGCCCTACATTCGCGCCGGAGCACTCATTATTGTAGTGGGAGGGGATGATGCGTGCATCGATCTAAATATTGATTACACTGATCAGTGATCACGCATATATTAATACAGTACACTCTCCGCCCCTGAAATGCTGTACTAATATTTATGTCTATCTGGGACTTCGCTAGCTCTTGTCACAAATACAAGGGTTTAATTTGTGCTTTTGAGTGCCTGTGGTTTTTATTTCTCCATAGCTGGGTTATTATATTAAGTTGGGCGCCACGTGACACTGCCACGAAAAATAATCTTAGTTTTATTGCCTTGGTATTTGATCGTAGGAATGGAATTTTATCAACGTCGAATTATATGATATGGATAGGTAAGATAGCCTGTTTTTATCCTCGTTGAATATATCTGTGTGACTTTGGCTATTCTAGCAGAGCTGAGCAAGGCTTCAGCAATTCCTCTTTGGCGGTCCTAGCTTGAGAGACCTGTTTCTACCTTGGATTTTGTAGCAGAAGGATTTAATCAAGCGGCGTATGCTTTTTTATCTATTTAATTAGGGCAAGAAAAAATGTACACAGGGGTCCCTGACAATTTGGCTTTTTTTCTAGCCTGATTTTGATTAAAAATCGAAAGTTATTAAAAATTTAAAATGATTTATTTCTGTCCTGGTGGACTAACAAACTGTTTTGATGAAAATTATTTTTTTGTAAAAATTTTGGCTGTCGATTCTTAAAACCCAAAAAATTTCAATAAATTCTCAAACCTTTATGGCAGACTAGCAAACACCTGGAAAACTTAGAACTGACCAAATTTTGTCAAAGAAATGTATTTTAAGTCGAGTTGAGCGTCTATCTCAAAACAAAGTAATTTTTTTTAATGTAAAATGAGGTTCGAGAAATTTTCTCAAAAGCCTAGCCTAGCAAATAATAATTTTGAAAATGAGTATATAAGTCACTTACTTACATGACCTCGGATATCTCAGATGAATATGTTCTTATTCAATAATGTTTGATTTTTAGTTTTTTGTTAGTAGACAGCCTACGTCCGTAGGGGCCTGCTTTGGGTTTTCTAAGTTTAATAAATAAAAAACAACGTAGAATTTTATAATAAAACCAGATGACGGAAGACTCTTGAAGCCAAAATCCACGAATGATAAAAGCTGTCGAAGAAATGCTTATGGTTTTCTGCAATGGATGTTGTAGAAATATTTTATATATGGTGAACGCCATCTTCGTATCTTGAGTACCAAAAAACAACCCAGCCTCACGCGTGGAGAAATCTATTAGTGCCTATCTTAAGACTTCTAGGACCCGTGGAGATCTAATCTTCTATGAAACTGTCAACGAAAGACTGCTTTTAAGGCTTTAGATCAGTGGGTGGTAGTTAATTGGGTTACAACCGGTTTTAGATTTATTAATTATCATTCCCGAAGGGACGTCAAGTCTGTTTTAATGCAAAAGTTAAAAATTTATACTTTGAAAATGATTTTACTATTACAACGTGCTTGCGTAGCTGCTTGGTGGAGAAAGTGTCTCAACTTGTCTGAAATTTTATATTTATAAGGGTTGTGTCATTATCTATAGCGATGTTAGCATGTTGTCATGTTTTGTTTATTTGGCCTTGTAAAAATTCTTTTTTCTAGGTGTGTGTGACTAGCAACGTTTAAAATTTATATGATACAAATGCTGAAATTTATCTTTTACTATTTTATGATGGCTTTGGCCTGTGATAATTATTTGCTTCTGTCGACCACTGAAATTAAAATTTTGTAGGGCCTCTCGGGCTACAATCAAATCGTTCAGACCTATTTGTAATTATTGTTTAGGACCTTGTCTATGAGTTTTTGTTACTTTGGCTTCTTCGAATGCATGGTGACGCCGGCCGTCGCATTTATACTGCGGAGCTGTTTTTCTAATGAAAATTAATTTTACTATTTTGGCTTTTTAAAAACCAGAGAATTGAGATAAAAAATTGCGGTTTGAAGTTTTAAATACGGTTTTTTATTCTTTATTTAATTTGCTGAAAAAAATATGAAGTGATATTTTGTACTTTGAACCCGTGTAGTTTCGGTTTCGGGCATTTCTTAAATGTTTCTTATGGCTGAGGGCCTTTTATGTGATCTGGGTGATTTCTTGGCAATATCATTTTTTTCGATTTGTTACATGTTTTGTAGAATTTTGGTTTTACAACATTCTAATATGTCGCCCTGATGAAGGGCCGGGTAATGATTCAGATTCAATCATATTATTAACTGGCTCTTCATTAAGTTCAGAAAACGTGTAATCACTATATCTGAGTTTGCATCCGGGTTTACATCATTTACATAACAATTCTCGTTAACCTTGTCCTCATCAATATTGATACCTGGAGTTATAAAAGTATCTCGATATAAAGGTTTAATTTGATTAGTATATCTTTTCCAAGTTAAATTGCAATATAAAGATTTCACTAAATATACATTATTTCCTAAAATCGTTCTCAGGCCTACACTTTTTATTATCTACGTCAATGACATGATCTTTAACCTAAATAATAACTCACAACCTATTAGTTATGCTGATGACGCGACACATTTTGATAAATATGAGATAAATTTATGCGATAAAATAACTCAATCACAGACCCTAATACAAACATGGAACAAAAGTAATTATCTTACGCATAAGAGTCTTATATACCCTATTAAATCATAATTCTCGAATATCTCGTTTAAAACTTATCCGATTTGAGTGCGATTTTTACAAGATTTTTCAAAAATATGTATAAAATGTCGGAATGTAATTTTTTTTTTTAGAGTCGTCAAAAAATGTTCGCATGCATTTTAAATATTTTGTATCCAAATTTTTTAACATTCCGACATTAGTCACTGTTTGTAACGTTTATATTCATGTGACCCAACTCTTGGATTAGTTGAAAATAAATTTATTAGAAAACTAAAAACTGCATATCTGTATTCCGATAATAGCTGCCATCTCGCATGATATTTCGGAAACACGGATGCACTTGCATACACTGGACTCGTTTGCGGGAGGGAGAATCGGGCACTCAGGAACCACGTTGCGATTTGCGTAAACAACAGTGGCGTGTGTATTCTAGAGATATCTCAAATTTACTTATTTGTTATAAAGTGGGTACACTTGATTTCAATAAAAACTGGTACACTTTCTTTTAGCTATGTAAATCATTCGTTCTTTGATTGATATTAATAATCTTACAAATGTCATTTTGACGTTAATCAGTGGCGTCATTATTAAAAATGGTTCGACATCTAACAGATATTCAAAAATTTCGAATTGTTTCTAAAATTGAAGATGGTTGGTCTATAAGAAGACTTGCTGCTGAATACAATGTGAGTAAAACCACTATAATGAGTGTTAAAAAACAATGGGAAACTAACCAAATGGTATCCCGTAAAGTTGGTTCCGGTAGGACCAGAAAGAGCAATAATCAAGAAGATGAAAATCTTATAAATTACCTAATAGAAAACCCTTTTCAGACTGCAGTAAATGTAATTTCAGAGACAAATTTCCCTGCTTCAGTATCTACTGCTTGCAGAAGAATAAAACTACAAAGCGACTTGAAGAGTTGTTCAGCGGCTAAAAAATACAAACTTTCAGAAGAAAAGAAGCAGGGTAGGATTATTTTTGCACTCAACTATATAATCAATGATGAAAACTTCTGGGGACAAGTTGTCTTTTCTGACGAAAAGGTTTTTAAATCCTGTAACGATGGACATGTTCGCGTATATAGTCCTCCTTCCACTAGATACGACGAAAAATATACTTTCGATCCATAAATATTAGGAAGGTTTTGTTGGAAAATAATTTTATTTTCCAACAAGACAACTGCTCCATACATACGGCCCATCGTGTCAGGCAATGGTTTCTTAATAAAAACATAGAGTTGTTACCGTGGCCATCTAAAAGTGCGGATTTAAATCCAATTGAAAATGTATGGGGACTAATGGTGAAACATGTAAGAAAATTAAATAACCATCCAAATAATGCCCAAGAATTGGAAGGGATAATTAAAGACGCTTGGGAGAACTTGTCGCAAGAAGTTGACCTTGCAAGAAATCTGATTGTGTCCATGCCTGCAAGACTTCAGGCAGTTTTAGACGCTAATGGAGCAATGACAAAATATTAGTTAATTCTGTATTACGTAATTGAAGTTCATTTATTTTATTTTTTTATTGTATTTTTATGTTCAGTTTGCATTGTTTAAATTTTTTTTAATCTCAAGTGGTATTTATGTGTTCTTATTTTAAAAATAGAATTATCATTATTCAGTTAGTATTTTAATTACAACCATTAGTAGAATTATCCGTAACAAATATTATTTTTTTTAACAATAATATGGCAGGCTTGAAAATGTTTTGAAAAAGTTATTTTCTAATTATTTTTTAAAATTCCATTTGAATAAAATAAAAAGAGAAAGGTTTAATAAGTTTAAAAACACAAAGAAAACCGATCTCCTCCAAAAAATCCCAGGTCCGGGGTAAATCACTTCTTCTCCACCCCCCTCTCGACATGCCTGGCCAGCCCTATTTACAACTAAACTATTAAGATTTTCGATTACAAGAGTTGTACCACTTTTTTTTGAAATCAAGTTTACACCTAAGTAGACGTATTGAAAATGATTATTAGTGCAGTGAAAGAACAATGGGAAAAATAAAAACATATCATAAGCGTAAATACCCTAGCAGAAAACCGAAAAATCGAACATTAGTCCAAAAGAGAAAATATAAAAAAGTAAGTACTAGTGAAAATTGAATTTTTTCGTAAATTAATAAAAGTAATAATTTTCTTTTATTTCCGGTAATTTCTGTAGAGAGACTAATATAAATGAAAGTTTTCCCATTTTGCCGTCTCTAAATATTGATATGGAGAATGAAATGCTCAATGAAAGGTGAATATGATAATTTTTATTTTTGATTTATTTTAAGCGCAGTAACCTCATGTATAGGGTGATCATTTTAAGTGCACCTTACTCGATTTTTCTGCTGTATTTTTAACCTAGGAAAAAACTTCAAAAATTATACTTATGTGCTTTTTTCTAAGGAATCCGAAAATTAAAAACAATTGAATGTCAAATAAAAAAGAAAACGCCGAAAAACTGAAAAATAAAAAAATTACACCCCGCATTAATATGCAGAAATGGACATATGACATTCCGAATACTGATTAAATATGCGCGTCACATTCATATCTTTTACTTCCGGTTTCACCGGAAATTGCCTTAATTTTTTTTATTCTAAATGATATATCCTGTATATTCGGCTCAATTTAAAAAATTTCTTTCTGAATTCAGCAATATATGTAACATCATCATAATCTTTCATATTTGATAAAAATATTGGAGTTTAACGGAAAGCCTTTTCCATTCTGAGTTGAATGATATGACACACATTGATCTTTCCATTTTATAGGAAAAATTTTTAAAATAATACTATGCATTAATAAGAAACGGTAAAATGGAAATTTTTTTTGTAGAGTAACGATTTAATTGTTTTGTTGTTTAGTTCTTTAGCTATTTTTAAATAAAGTAAATAAAATAATTTCGGTTTTTTTTATTGTTTTTACATATTAATTGCAGGACAAGGACGCATTAAGGGTAAGGTTAGCTACTGCTTAGCTTATAAGCTTGACGCAATACAACTTTTTCGTCGGTTTATGTAGTACGAAACCTCTAGTACTCCGCCTCTGATAATTCAACATCTCCCGATCTGAAATGTTCCACTATGCCGTTCTGTAACTAGAACATCGGCCACCTTCGACATTCGCCGCGATAATTTCGGTTTGGCTGTATATATGCACCGTGGCCTTCGCAGGGTGTGGTAAAATCGAGACTATATTTCACTTGCATCTGATATAGACTCTTAACACTAATAAAACACAAGTCCTAAACTTTAAATTCAAAAACGCGCAGTCACTCGAGAATCTGGTAAAAATATTAGAAATTTACCTAGACAACAACCTAAACTTCTTACCTTATATCGATAACTTATCAAATCGTTAATCAACATCAATTTATATCATCAGGCAATTAAAAAATAAACTAACCGAAGAATACCTTAAAATCTCCTATTTTACAATATTCCACTCTGTCATAACTAATGCATTAATAGTATGGGGTGGATCATGCTATACGTCTAAGATATTCATTTTGCAAAAAAATTATATGAATAATGACAGGAGTAGCTCTCATAGAACATTGCAAACCGATATTAAAAAAATTCAAAATTTTAACTCTTCCGTCATGTATCATATATGATTAATTAATCTATATCAGAAAAGAAACTACACTTAATAACACACTTAGAAATGCAACTCACCATGATTATAACACCAGAGGAAAAGAAAATATTAGGTTACTAAAAGTAAGGCTCACAAGAACTCAAAATTCTTACAAATACCTCTCAGGAAAATTTTAGAACGATTTGCCAAATGAACTCAAATGTGATACTTTAAGTTTGAGAAACTTTAAAAATCAAGTAAAAGATATTTTAATAAATGAAAGTTTCTATTCATTTGACGAATATTTAAATCTCTTTCTCACAAAAATTACAAATGCAAATCTTTCTGCTATTGTAATTTCTTGTAATTGACGATAGAGGTGTTAGTTTATTTTAGTTTATTTTATCTTACTTTAATTTATTTTTACACTAAATGTACTGTTTGTTTTACGATATTAATTTCATTCTAAAGTACTAGTATATAGGTTCTATATACATGTAGGTATATATATTTAAATATGACGTATTTTACAAAGTTTCATTAAATTGACGTATGTATAAACACTATTATGTAAATACATGAATAAACTATCTATCTATCTATTTCTTTTAATACAGTCATATCTGGAGAATCGACATCAGTTTGTTCAGTACCGTAGTCATAAATCGAATAGCTTCTGCAAAGATCTGGCGTGCCACAGGGTTCGATACTAGGACCGCTCTTCTTTGTAATGTATATTAATAATATTTTTGAAAGTTTGGATACTAATGCTCACTTCCTCTCGTATGCAGACGACATAAAATTGTACCGATTCATTGATAATGTTCATGATTGTCAAATTGTTCAAAAAACCTTGGCTACAATCAACTCCTGGTGCATCAACAACTATCTACCCCTCAATGCTAGCAAGTGTAATGCCATATCATTTGACCGGAAGCATAATCTGTACGTGTACAATTATAATATCGATAATGTTGTTTTACAAAAAGCTGATATTTTTAAAGACCTTGGCGTGTATTTGGATTCTAAATTGTCATTCAATAAGCACGTCAAAATGGTAACTACTTCTGCGTTTAAGAGTTTTGGCTTTGTAATCAGGAACTACAAAGAATTTAAAAATGTCAACACTCATCGTTTACCCTATGCAACATTTGTTAGATCTCGCCTTGAATATGCTTCAGTTGTGTGGAACCCAATTTATAATGTCAATATTATTACAATTAAAGAATATTCAGCGTAAGTTTTTAAAATCTGTAGTATACACTCTTGAGAGTACTTTTCCACCTATTGGATTTCCACAAAATATATTGTTAGAAATATTTAACTGATCAAGTCTTGCCCAACGAAGAATATCTCAATCAATAATTTTTCTATATAAAACTGTTAATAATCGTCTGGATTGTATTAACCTATTAAATCAAATAAATTATAAAGTACCTAGAATTTCTATTCGCCATAACAACTTGTTTATTTCACACATACCAAGAACTAGTATTCTCTTGGCCTCTCCAATACACCAAATGTATGTCAACTATGCTATAATCGAAGATTGTGTTGATATATTTCTCTGCAATGAAAGTGCAATTAAAAACTCTGTTTTGCATCTTGATGTTTTGTAATCTACTGTATTCTTTATTTATCTGTATATGTATGTGTATGTATATGTACAAGTATATATTTATATGTGTATATACAATTCTATATGTTTTGTTCGTATATATTATATATTTAATTAAGAAATTTTTTTAACATTCAAAATTGTTTATTGCATATTTATCTATACATAATTTTAATGTACCTAATCCTGTAATTGGGCTCCTGCCTGTTGGATTTTGTATTTAAATAAACAAAAAAAAATAAAATAATCTGTCTATCTATCTATACATATATCTATCTATCTATCTATATATTATTATGCATACAAATATCGCTAATTGATCATTTAATACAAATTCGAAAAGCTACGTAATAATGCGATAGCTTTGTAATAATTACACTGAGCATTTGAGTCATACATTTATATAGGGGGGAAAATCAATGAAAACTTAAATTTTTCTGGAAAAACTCATTTTTTCAAAAGAGTAATTCACAAAATACGATAGAGGTTTGCAAATTAGATGTTTACTGCTTTTTAGCAAATTATTTGATATATTGTCATATCCATTTGAATTAGATGGCTTGAGTGTAATTATTAATATTAATTCATTTTGATCATTTAACACGTTAGCGCCAAGCTTTCAGGGCGAATTTTCGTTATTTTTTAAGAATTTTGTTTTTTCAGTAATTTTAAGATGTTGATGTATTTTTAGAGTAATAAAGTTATTTTCAGCTCTTTTTCCACTTTTATTCAATTTCTTTCCATGTGTATCTTTTTAGATACACTGGCCTGGGAAAAAAGTTTTAGGTAGTAAACCATTTCCTAGGCCAGGTGTATCATTAAAGATACACGCTACTTTTTCTTTTTTTATCTACCTTTATGTGCTTTTTTCTTAGGTTGGTGGAAAAGAAGAAAAAAGAACGTAAGCGTGAAGGGAATATAGGAGAAACGGGGGAAAAGAAATACTTATGTAATAATGTATAGTTATTGTTTTTCCTAAATAATAATTGTAAATTCATTATTTCTCCTAAATTCCTTTTACAGAATGAATAGACCTAAAATTCTTATATGAAAAACGGACCGTGTAAACTTTAGTAATAATTTGTGCTGGATATTTAGTGTTTGATAAAGAACCCTATAGTGGAGAAAAAATGAACTTCGATAGTGATGATTCCATTGATGATCCCAACTTTCACCCCACAGATGAGCAATATAGCAAGGAGGACTCAGAAGATCAAACTGGCTCTGAAGAGGATACGGCTGATCACCGCAATCGTAGGTCCATGCCTGTACGGTCTAAACAATAATGCCCAGAAACCGATTCGAACCTATATTGAAATATATACACTTTTCCGATAATTCTACTGCTGATCCCAGTGACAGACTTTATATAGTAAGAGTATTGATGGACAAATTTGTTGAGAATTATCAGAAGACATACATTCCCGGCGAAAAGATCTGCGTGGATGAGTTGATTAAAATTAAAAAGGAAGAAAAGAAAGTGCGTGGAAGGTGTGCAGAATGCTATAAGAAATATGGAAGAGAAGGAACGGATGTCGGCGGTAAAATAGTGAAAGCTTCACAGGTTATAACCAAATGTTCCGTTTGCAATATTTTTATTTGTCATAAATGTTTCAATGCTACCCACTAGTATGACCTATGTTCTATCGGTTAGTTCCATTTGATATTACTTGTTTTCTCTAAATAAATTTTTATACAATAATTACATGTTGTTTTAATTTGAACTTTTACGGAATTTCTGTCAAAACTTTCATCCAACCTACACCCCAATTTGAGAGGAAATTCTAGTAGGCCAGAGCTTATAATTCCCCACATAAAATATACGTAAAGTGTGTGCGTGAGCGATACATGGCCAAAACAGAATATTAGTCGGTGTATCCTTTTAGATACACAATGTTTTAACAAAGTGTATCGAAAAAGATACACTGGCGCTGAACGTGTTAAAGAAGAGAGAAAAAAACGAAATGTTACCTATAGGTACATTAGCATTCAGCAAAGTCAATATCTTTTTGGGTTATACACTATGATAAAATCAGTCGTAGTGATTATTAAAATGATTGTCAATTTCATTATCGTTTAACTCAATATTATTCTCAAGAATTTATATTTCTCTTTGAGAGCTTTGTTTCCTCTGTACCTTTGATATAATGTTCCACATGGTTTTTGTTTTGTTATTTGACTGCAATTTTATTATGGTAATATCTTTGTTTCGCTGAAGTCAGATTTTGTTTGTAATGATTGTTTAAATTTTTACAGTTCAGAATATTCTTGTACCAGGTCAGAAAATTGGCCGAATTATTGTTTTAAATTGTTTATGCTATGTTATTCATTCTTTATTATTCTTTTTTAGTCTTATTCACAACGCGCTTCAAAGGAAAACAATTCGAAGTAATAATATATTGTAGTAGTAGTAGTAATATATTGCAAAACTTTCAAAACTTTCAAAATTATATTAGGGTTAGTCTGTAAATAAATGTCACTTCAATTTTTCCTATCTAAAAATTTATGAGCCTTTAAACCATTTTCAGAATTATATTTTCTACTATTGGTATAAGTTTTAGTTGTTTGTTTTTTCTATTTAAATTTACCCCAAAAAGAAACACGACGCAACTACGGACAGCAGTGCTTCGGAACCATTATTCCTCATCAACGCAGCGTAGCTTAAGAAGTGGGATATGGAATGGAAAATATCAGGTATAGCTAAATAAAAGGTGTAAAGTACAGCGCACAGTACTCTATTTGAGTTGTCATGTCCAATAGACAATTTTTTGGCCTTAGTTTTACAAAGAATTGCCCTTTTCTTTGGATTATCACATTTATTTAACCATTAACTATCATTGGCGCATTCGCCAAATATTAGAAGGTCAAATCTTAAATTATTTAAATAAATAATTAAAGCAATTGCATTGTTATTTAATTTCTTCAGCTATTTGATATAAGTATATAAAAAATTAGATTTCATCAATCGGTTTTATATATATATACATAATATATATATATATATATATATATATATATATATATATATATATATATATATATATATATATATATATATATATATATATATATATATATATATATATATATATATATATATATATATATATATATATATATATATATATATATATATATATATATATATATATATATATATATATATATATATATACACATATATATACAGTGATTTTTCTGAACGGAGTAGGAGAAGTCATTATTGGAGATTATAATTTTGTTTTATATTTTGCAAATACTAATTGACTAAATTTAAATCTAATAAGATCTTATTTGCCGTTAAATGTAGTTACAGAAAAAAATTCAAGAGGTATGATTGTATGGTTCTATTTCTTTTTATTTTATAAAAAGACTGGATGTAAAGCCTCCTTAGATCAATTAGAGGTGTTTTCAAATAACAGATTTGGTTATGGTTTTATTCAAGTCAATTAATTGTTATAGATAGATAAATATATTGTCTTCAAATGTGTCTTCAGTTCAGGGTTATTTTGTTTAAAAAATGTTTAAAACAAGTGAATAAAACACGTTTTAAAACACTTGCAAAAAAACAAAATGAAAACAAGATTGTTTTAAATATGTTCCTTTAAAGTGTTTAAAACGTTTACTTTAATTGATATTCACTTCATATGAAAATAACGCTACACACACTAGTGTGGAAAGTAAATTTTTCTACACGGGGTACTGTGAAGCATCATTTTTTTGTAATGTTGTTAGAAAAAAATGCTTAAAAATAAAAAGGTTACAATTAAAGAAGATTTAACAAAATACCAATTAACATTATATCAAGAGGCGGCTGAGAAATTTGGATTCAAAAGTACTTGGACAATTGATGGCAAAATTATGGTTATTGCGGACAATAAGAAGCAAATTTATAAATAAAAAATGTCAATAATAATAATATTCAAATAGCATTTTTTTATGTAATACAAAATATTGATATATTTAGGTGTATGTTATCTCATTTATGAAGTTAATGTTTTATTTTTTTATTTCTATTAATCTGTAATATTAAAAAAGGATTCTTTTTTTCTAGCGATGCTCTTTGATTCGTTTTTTTTTCTATTTCTTAGATTATCAGTTAATTCAAAAACTAATACATTGCATTACAGTCAAATTTTGACACAGTTAAATTTTTATTATATTCTTTCTTTAATAGATAGTTGCATTCTATTAACTTAATTTTAATTAACACTTTTTTCAATATGAAAATTGGACACTTAAACATACGCTCACTATTTACAGGATTTAATGAATTTAGATTAATAATGGAGGAAAATAATTTTGATGTTATGATGTTAACTGAAACATGGTTGTCCGGCAATGTAAATTCTGATGTTTTTAATATTCCGGGATATGTGGTTTTTCGCAAAGATAGGCTACAAGGCAGAGGAGGTGGTATAATTGCGTATGTGAAATCGTCAATTTTATGTGAGACTATAAATTTTGGTTTTACGATAAGTGATGATCTTGAATTTCTTTTTATTAAAATAAAGATTAAAACTCTTAATGTTGTGGTAGGTGCTTTTTATAGAATACCAAACACTAATATTAATAATTATATTGACGATTTTGATAATATTCTTTCTTACATATGCCCATTATTTGATGAAGTGTTATGTGTTGGAGATTTTAATATAAATTTTTTTTAATCAAGAAAATCCTGTAAGTTCATGTTTTCAGTCATTTAATTTAGCACAAATTTTGAATGAACCTACGAGAATTACTAGCAGTACCAGCACGCTCTTAGATCCTGTTTTTGTTTCAAATAGTGATTTTGTTAAGTCATTTGGTACAATATCAACTGACAATATTTCGGATCATAGGATGGTGTTTTGTGAGATGACAATTTCTAATTTTAAACCACCACCTAAGTTCATAAAAATTCGCTGCTTTCGTAACTTTAATATACAACTATTTTTAGATGACTTATGCAATTTACCTTGGTATCAACTTATCCGAGAAGATAATATTGATAATAAAATAAATTTATTTAACCACTTTGTTTTATCAACATTTGACAAGCATGCTCCCATAAAGGAAATACGAGTTACAAAACCTTATGCACCTTGGCTTAATCCTAATTTAAAATTACTCATGAGAGAAAGAGATAAGGCGTTACAAAAAATATAAGCAAACCAATTCAGATGTTGATGGTTTGTATTACAAACAACTCAGAAATTACACGCTCTCTATGATCCGAAGAGAAAAAAAGCTTATTTAGATTCAGTTTGTGCTGAAAAAAATTGTCGAAAAATGTGGTCGACACTAAAAAATTTTAACATTCGTTCTAATAAAACATACGCCGTCCCTGAACATTTGTCTGACCCTAATGAAATTAGTGATTATTTCTCTTCTTTTTTACAAGATGTAACTGATTGCTGTGATGATAAAATTAATTTCTATAATAACAATATTTACAACGAGAGTATTGATTTTGCTTTTCGTTTAACAACGACGGAAAATGTAAATAAAGTTCTACATTGTCTTAAATCGAATGCCCTTGGCGTGGATAACATTTCAGCTGTAATGTTGAAGTACTGTAGTCCTTTTATTGATAAATATATCACTCATATTGTTAACTGTTGCATAGAATCAAATTACTTTCCTGATCTTTGGAAAATTTCTATAGGTAAACCACTACCAAAAACTGCCAATCCAGAAACTTTTGCGGAATTGCGAATTATAAGTATTCTTCCTACATTATCCAAAATTTTTGAAAAAATTCTCTATGAACAAATATACGATTTTCTAATTTCTAAAAATATTTTACCTGACAATCAGTGTGGGTTTAGAAAGGGAATGAGTACTGCAACGGCTCTAGTTAATGTTACCAATGATATTCTTCAAGCATATGACAATAAGCTGGATAGTGTGTTGGTGCTCTTGGACTTCTCAAAGGCGTTTGATACAATTAATCATCAACTTATTTGTGCTAAATTAAAATTTTACGGTTTTGATATTTCCTCTGTCAACTTGATTAATTCATACTTATCTAGAAGATCCCAAAGAATTTTGAACAATAATAAATTTTCTACAGATACTGAAATTTTATCAGGAGTACCTCAGGGTTCAGTTTTGGGGCCACTGCTATTTTTAATTTATACTTCTGACATATTAAAATCATTGAGAAGCTGTAAAGTTCAAGCATACGCTGATGATACACAAATTTATTTGCATTTCGATCACAATGTGTATCCTCTTGCAGCGAACTTAATCAATAATGATCTAAAATTAATAAAAAAACTGTCCTTAGAACATAATTTGAAATTAAACCCCTCTAAATCATATATTCAAATCTTAGGGAATAAAAAATCACTTGGCTACACTCAATGCAAATTTAAACATAAACATAGATGGAATCCCTGTACCGATTGTAAATTCTATAAAAACTTTAGGAGTAATCTTCGACACAGATTTTAGATATAGAAATCATGTAAAAAAAATTACTACAAAAATCATTTTCAACTTTGAAATTATTATATTCGAATCGTCACTTTCTAAATTTTCAGCTTAAAAAAGAACTTATGTGAATCTCTTGTGCTATCCAGTTTTAATTACTGTGATTTTCTCTATGGACCCTGTTTAGATGCTTCTGATAAAAACCGGATACAAAAAGTTCAAAATTCTTGCATTCGCTTAATATATGGATTAAGAAAATTTGATCACGTCTCACAAAAATTGGATGAATTAAATTGGTTAACAATGGAGGGACGCAGAACACATCATCTTGGTAATTTTGTTATGTCACTAATTTATAACACCTCATCAGCGATTTTAAGGGATAAACTAATACCTCGAACTATTGTACATTCTGTAAATATTAGACATAAAAATAAACTTACGATGCCACATCACCGGACTGCCATGTTTAAGAGATCGTTCACACATAATTCAATTAAATTTTATAATGCTCTACCTGACGAATTAAGTGTCTTAAATCCTAAGCAATTTAAATATAAATATAAAAAATTCTTGCTAAATGAGCAGAAGTACGATGCTAGGTAAATAAACTTATTGCCATTATTGTTTTTTTTTAAACTGATTATTATGTTTTCAATATTTCTAAATTAACTGTGTCAATGTATATTTCTATTATTTGTATTTGAATTTGTAATTTTATTAAGATATATAAGAAAAGTCTAACATTTGTCACCCTTATTATTATTTTTCTTTTTATTTTTGTCTTATTGTGGTTAAGTAGAATAGCCGTTTGGCTAGACTTCGCCACAGTTGGACAGCTAATGCACTAAATAATATTGTACTTAATATCTATTAAATCAATAAAGTCGATTATTATTATTATTATTATTATTATTATTAAATTAAAACTTTCTACACGGTTGTATAAAGTTAGTATTTTAGATGGTATTATAATACTAATTAATTTAGCATGATATTCTCTTTCTGTTTATTAAGAAAACATATTTTTTTTTTAAATATCCCCAACCATTTGGACGAGAAGGAAGGAGGGTATATTACACTTCAAATCATAAAAAAATGTCCTATATAAAATACAAATTGCTCTCCTGCATTTCATGTTTTCATGTTTATTTAAAGAAATGCTTAAAAAAAGTTACACGGCGTCATAAAATTTAGCGAAAACTTTTCTCCTTGATACAACGTTTGATCAACGAAGATAAATTTAACATTTTATACTGAAACAATTATTTCACAGAAATTTACGCACGAGCTTTTTATTTATTATACCTACTTCGGGGAGCGTCGGAAACTTAGCAATTTATGGTTGAGGAATATGTCCTTGAATTCATATAAACAGAGTAATTATTTTCGCAGAATAAACAGTAAAAAGGCGTTTACATCGGAACGATTACACCCTTTTCAAATACCTCTGTTTGATGGAGTAAACTTAAAATAGGAGCAGTCCATTTAAAACATTCCTATGCAAAGGGTGCGTTTCAAGTGTTTAGCAGTTCTGTTCAGAAAGCTTGCTTTCAGTATTAACTTCTCTTAAAAACCACTCGAGAGAATTGAATCATAATATTTATTATTAGGGCTGTCAAAAATATTCCGTGGGACAGTGGCGTACGCGAAATTAACTAATACAAGAAACAATAAACTGTTACCAGTTATAACAATGTATGTAAAACTTACCCTCTTAACTATCTTGATGAACTAGCTTGCTCATCACAAACTGGAGGAGATGTGTAGCCATTTTGTAGCATCAGGTATGTTTCTATGGTTGTCTCCATGAGTGATGTTCGCTTTGGTGAAAATATATTCTTATATTTTGAAAACGACGGTTCGACATCTACTGATGTAATACATGCATAAGTAAAATAGTCTTTGAACGCACTTAACGGACCTGGGGCTGCACCATCACATATTTGTCTTAATTTGGTAAAACCGGTGTCTTTATTTAACACACCTGCGAACTTTTCTTTAACGCGCTCATTTGTTGCGGCACCTATATCGTGTAGCAGTAGATTTATTTCGTCCACTATTTGCAGTGACTCCGCTAACGACAACGCATTGTTTTCTAATATGTTATGCTTTCATGTAAAGGTTTATAGTCCTTCACAATATTTTTTAAAGCTGTTTCAACAGAAATGTCTTCGAATTTTGTCTGGCTTTCCTTAATAGCTGCAGCCTCATTTGGATTGATTTGTAGTATCACAGCTTTTATTTGTTGGAAATATTCAGCATAATAAAAAGCTGACTGAAATCATGTTCCCCAATGTGTAACAATCGGCTGTGGTAGTTCAGGAATACCGGGACATTTTCTATGAAATGCACGGAGACGTTTAGAAGATTTAAGAAACACTTTTTTGTACTTGCTATTGATGCATCCACCTCTGGAAAACCTTTTTGAGTAATTTCTGCCACAAGATGTAAAGCATGCACTTTACACGTAATATGTATAAACGTACAACCTTGTTCTTGCAATGAACGGCCTACCGAACAAATTATCACGGCGCCATCAGTCAAAAACATAAACAGTTGACTTTTTGAGAATTCAAATTTTTCTAACGTCTCCAGCACCACCTTGGTTATTGTTTCGCTAGTACACTGACTTAGTCTTTTGCTAGCTAGTAACAGTGGAACTGTCGGTTTTAGAGGGTCCAGTACTCGTACTATAACATTTAAAATAGAATTTTTTTTACAATCTGTTGTCTCATCAACAGATAACCACAGCCGTGTATTGTTTAATTCACATTTCATCTTATTTACCATGTCTACGTGTACAGTTGGTAGATAGTTACATAACGTTGTGTGACTTGGTAACTTCACCTGGGCATTGTATTTATTCCAGAACTCTCGAAATGGTTTTTTATCGAGTATGTGCAGCGGAACATCACAGGCAATCAACATTAATAGTAAATCAAACATAAACTGTGTTGTCGAAGGCACGCCATTTTTTTATTTTTACGGTGTACACTATTTACGTGTAGTCCACAATCACGCTTATCCCACACATCATATTTTTCTCGCACACTTTACAAATTATTTTAGCACCATCATAGAATAAATCCCGGAATTTACTTATGAGTTTATTCACTTTGTCAGCAAATGGCCGTTTTCTACCACTCCGTATGTCTGCCATGCTTTATTATTAAATTATTATCAACAATACAATACAATAAATAAAATAAAAACACAAAAACAATATGCAATATGCCCAAGTGACTTAACGTGTACACAACTTGAAAGCTAATAATAGACTGGACTGGAGAAAGAGTTTCGCGGTCAAGGTGAATGCCGGCGACAGTAAGTACATCTGTACTCTACGACCATGATACACAGAAACGATTTGCAGCTTTATTTATTATTTTAATGCCTGCCTGCATCTATCATTGCAAGTTATTTTCATATATTCTGAGGATAAATATTTTCCAATACTAACCTACAGAAAAGTCCATATGTTTCATACATTTTAAGATTACACATAAACAATATGTTTTAAAAACTACTAACAAAAGAAATATTTAAATAATGTCCATAGCACATAAAATTAGTATTACCAGACGTACTCTTTAAAGGGTATATGCGTACTCTATTGCAGCCAAAAATATTAAGTATTCTTACTTTTCTGTTTTAAGTCCAAATGGACCCTTTTTCAATTAACGACAACAAACTCAAGACAACATAGAATAAACTTACTCAAAAAATTGCTTACACGAGACGAAGGGTTCAATAATATTTGTAAGCTAATTAGTCATTAGTCATATAGTTTATCCAGGTAGGTGCTTATAATTTCTTCTATTGTTTACTTAAGGTCTATATAATATAAATTCTAATGTTAGTGTAAAATTTTCTAATATTTAGTAACTCTATTTAATTATCACGCTCTTCCGGGTAAGATCGTAGCTTATTTTCAGAATCTCATTTCGTTATTTAAACAATTTATTGGTTAGGTGTTTGAACTTGATGCATAAAAAATTTTTGATAAAATTTGTTTACATGAAAGATTGAAATTATTTAAAATAATAAAGATTTTTTATAATTAGGACCTGTAGAGCGTAGCAAGTCTAGTGTAGTATGTAGATGTCTTTTCAAGAATAATTCACTAGGTGTCACGTTCGTAGTAGATTGTGGTGCAGCTCGATATCTGAATAAAAGGTTTTGAATACTGTCCTGTAAATTTGTACTAGGAATCTCAATAGTTATTTTTTTCAGTGCATTTTTGAAGGTTTGGACGTTCCGTTGGGCTTGTCCATTAAACTGAGCATGATACACCGGAATTTTATTGTGTTCAATTTCGAAATTATCGCACAGTTGTTTAAAATTTTCTGAAGTAAAAGCCGTACCATTGTCCGAAATTATCTGTTCACATAATCCATATCGTACAAATAATGTTTTGAGTGCGTGAAAAGGAGATTCTGTAGAAATATTATTCATTTGAATAACTTCCGGCCACTTCGAATGCACATCTATCACAAGAAAAAAACATTTTTCCTAAAAACGGACCTGCGATATATATATATGAAGTCTTTTGTAAAGATATTCCGCTACTTTCCAAGGGATAATCGGCACACGGGCCACCAAAGATATCTTCTGTATTCCGATTTCATTCTGACAATACCTTGGTGTATAAAATGTGGATACTGTAGAATTTCCTCACGAAATTTCGAAGGAATAATGGTCGTTATGTCCCATAATATGCAACCAAAGGAGACAGTAAGTTAATTTCTTTTTCTGAAATATGGCTGAAGTGATTCATTTTGTAAGTACTTTGGCCACCCAGATAATATGGCTTCCTTAACCCTATGTAACATACGATCCTTGTTAGCTTCTACTGCAATTTCTGAAGCCTTAATTGATATTTCCTTTTGTACTTCTTCTTGAATTTGAGAAACTACGTAGTTCATCCCAAAATCATTCTCATCAAAGTAAGGATCTGGTCCAGCTGATAACCTTGATAATCCATCTGTTTGACCAAATTTTATAGTAGAAATGTACCTGTCATACGTGTATCCCAATGTCATACGTGTATCCCATCAAAAATATATCCCATCTCTAAATTCGATTCGCTGTAGTCGTAGGTATTCCTTTAGTATTGTTAAAAAGTGAATTTAAAGGTTTATGATCTGTAAATAGCTTAAATCCTCGGCCCCATGAAAATTTATGAAATATACCCCGTATACTAATGCAAGTCCCTCATGTTCGATCTGGCTAAATTTCTTTTCAGCTTCTGTTAATGATTTTGATGCGTAAGCAGTAGATTTTTTCGCTAGCCTCCGGATACTGATGGTTAAGGACACAATCAAGTCCTGTAGAGCTCACGTCCTCAGCTGGGACTATTTCTAATGTTGGGTCGAATTGTACTACATAATTTGAAGAAGGCAACTCCTCCTTAATTTTATTCAATTCGTATTCACATTCTTTTGATCAACAGAAAGGTGTCTCTTTTTTATGTAACAAATTTAAAGGGTAACACAAATCAGATAAATGTGGTGTAAATTTAGAGTAATAGTTAATCATACCAAGAAATGATTGCAGTGTTTTTAAATCCATTGGTCTAGGCATATAAACTATAGCACGATTTTTTTCTGGAGATTTATGGATGCCACCTTTATATATAACAATACCTAAAAACTCTGCTGAAGGTTGAAGAAATGACGATTTCTTCAATTTTGTTTTAAAATTGTATGCCTTCATTTGTTCTAAAACTGCTTGAAGATTATATAAATATTCCTCGTTAGTTTTTCATGTGACTATAATATCGTCCATGTAAGAAATTGCACCTTTTAAGCCACACAACATTTGATCCATTATTTTTTGGTATATGGCGGCAACTGAAGCTACGCCGAACGATAATCTATAAAATTAGTGCAATCCCTTGTGTGTATTAATAACTAATCATTTTTTACTCTCTTCATCCACATTAATTTGAAAGTAAGTTTCTGAGAAATCAATAATTGTAAAATATAGTCCTCCTTGAACTGACGCAAAAATTTATTTTGCTGTAGGCAAAGGATACTTTTGAATATTAAGTGCTTTATTGAAATCTGTGCTAAAATCACCACAAATTCTAAGTTGTCCCCTAGCTTTTCTAACAACAGCTATTGAAACGGCCCATTCTGAATAATCTGTAGGCTCTATAACACCACACGTTACCAAACGGTCTAACTCCTTTTCAACGTCATCTTGAACAGAGAATGGTAAAGGTCTAGCCCCTCAAAATGTCGGTTGCGCCAATGGTTTCACATATAAATGAGCTTCAACTTTTGTGCAATAATCCAATTTCCCCTTAAAAATATCATTGCAGTTACCTATTAATTCGTTTAATCTTACAGAGAAACTATCATGAAAGTTTTTTTGTATTTCAGAAGAAAATTTGACACTTTTCTTTTGCTTGTTCTCTTTGGATAATACAGCAGAATCACATCATTCTTGCAGGTTCAGTGAAGTTAAATTTAAGTGCTCAATCCAGTCCCTTCCTAATAAATTATTTGTAGTTTTTCTGCAAAATATAATTTTATATATTCGGTTTTATCTTTAAATTTAACATGTACTAAACTTTCACCAAACAGCGATATTGTATGTCATGAATAACTTGCTAAATTTGTAGTTGGAGAACTTGTTATAGGAGAGCCTAATTGAATAAATGTATCTCTGTTTACAGAGTTGCATAACTACCCATGTCTAATTCCATTTGTATTAATTTGCCTTCAATCTCGTCAGGAATGAGGAATTTTTTAGATGCAGTAATCTGTTGCACTGTAAAAACATTATAATTAGGATTACTGCAACTAGGAGTTAGATTATTTGAGTTGTCAGGAATATGGTTTGTAGTACTACTGTTTACAAATTTTTTCTGAAAGGTTACTTTTCCTTTATATCTATCATTTCTTAAAGATCTATTAGTATTAACTCTGCAAACTTTAGCTATATGTCCTATTTGAGAACAAATATTACACGTTGCTGAATGGAATCTACAATTTTTTCTCGGATGGTTATCTCCACAACTATGACAAGGCGTTATCAGTCCTTTATTATATGAATTACTCGAAGAAATCGACGTAGTACGCCTTCTAAAAGTTTTATTTACCATATTATTATTTTCATATATTTGGGATGCCTCTGTACTATATACACTAGCTAATTTCTTAGCCCTTTCGATTGTTTTATTAAACTCTGAGAAGTCTTGTTGCAGTAAATTTGTGCGAATATTATTGTCTACAATACCCATAAGAAATGCTATTATTAAAGTATCTTCCAAGACATTTTCCGGAAATTTACAATTTGCTGTTAAATCTCATAACTTATTAGCAAACTCTTGAAGCGACTGTCATGGCTGTTGCTTTGTAGTAAAGAAATGTACACGTTCTGTAGAAGTAAACGTTATTTTCCTATAAATAGCCTCAAGCTTTTTATTAAATCCTTTTATGAAAATTTATTTGGAGCCCTTGTTGTGCATAAAGATATTAATGTTTGTAGAGGTTTAGGTGTTAACGAATCAATTAGTAACAATCGTTTAAAATTATCATCTTGTATATTACACAGCCCCATAAAAAAAAAAAATTTTGACCTAGCAACGAGACGAGTATATCCTTATGTATTTTTGATCGCTGATTCCGAATCCGGGGTCAGAAAAAGGTCGTACACCCCAAAAAAAAAATTTAGAGCCAAAAAACACTCCCTGAATACGAGATAACGCTCTGAAAATGATGTTATCATTTTAATCAATCGTTTTGTTTAATATTTTCGGGAAAAATGGAATGTATTACGATAAAAATAAAGGTAAATTACAGCGTTCACCCTATTGGTATGAAACTCACCCCCATAGAGGGTGAGAACCACCCTCATCTGCCACCAAAAACCAATTGATAACGACAATGACTGAAAAACATTTAAACATATTTAAGTTTCGTTAGGCTTGCAATAAACTGACGTAGAATTCACGTAATACCCCAAAACTACCCCTATAGCGTTTCATACCGATAGGGTGAACGATGTAATTTACCTTTATTGTTGTTATCATGTTAACATTTTAATCAATCGTTTTGTTTAATATTTTCGGGAAAAATTGAATGTATTACGATAAAAATAAAGGTAAATTACAGTGTTCACCCTATCGGTATGAAACGATATAGGGGTAGTTTTGGGGGTATTACGTGAATTCTACGTCAGTTTATTGTAAACCTAACGAAACTTAAACATTTTTAAATGTTTTTCAGTCATTGTTGTTATCAATTGGTTTGGTGGCAGATGAAGGTGGTTCTCACCCTCTATGGGGGGTGCGTTTCATACCGATAGGGTGAACGCTGTAATTTACCTTTATTTTTATCGTAATACATTCAATTTTTCCCGAAAATATTAAACAAAACGATTGATTAAAATGATAACATCATTTTCAGAGCGTTATCTCATATTCAGGGAGGCTCTAAAATTTTTTTTTTGGGGGTGTACGACGTTTTTTGACCCCAGATTCGGAATCAGCGATCAAAAATACATAAAGATATACTCGTCTCGTTGTTAGGTCAGAAATTTTTTTTGTGGGGCTGCGTTATTTAAAGTTAAATAATTTTCAAACTTTATTTTGAATAAATTGAAGTCAATAACCGTTGAAATCGAGAGTTTTTTGCATCAACAGCTTAGTTTGTTCAGTCATTTTTATCTACACTTTTTACATGCGAAGCACAAAAAATTTATTTGGTAGAATTCATTAGAAACCATCTAGGAATTAATACTGCTCGCTATTTAAATGTGTTCACATATTATTTGTAATCAGGATCCACCAAACTATCACAAAAGTCCTCGTCGTCAGTTTATTATGATCACAATTAACAGTGTTCGTAGTATAAATAAATTAATTAAGTCTTACCTAGTGATAGATTACATTAGATAATGGCTGGTGGGATCTCGAGTCCGTTGTCGGGCGTTGCTATAGTTTTGTCTCTCACTTATATTTTCACACTAAGTTTATTTGTTTATTACAATACACAGTACATACATTTCTCCTGAAGTCATAGTCACTGCTGTCAACAATCAACTCTTTCGTCGCGCCTCTATCAGCTGTCTCCCCCCCGCGCTTGCGCACACTAACTTATGTTACTAACGAAATATAAAACATAACAGTTGGTAATCCTAGATAAAATCACAAAAAGAAGAAAAAATATATTTTGTTCACAAAAAATTCGAAATAAAACATTAGACACAATTGTATTATTAAATACCCAAGTAGCAATTTTGCGGCTTCCGACCACATCCGCACAGAAATTATGTGTTAGGTATAGAGAATTGTCATGTTATCCACGACCTCTGGCCAACTAGATAACGCGAGGTCGCTTAGTTTTATTTATTTATTTATTTATTTGTTTATTTGCCCAACAGAAAATCCACTTAACAAACAGGACAAAATGTATGAAATAATTTAAAAACAAATTAAGTTCCTCTTCTTGATAAAAGTTAAAATATAGAGTGGAATAAAAAATAATGTTAACTGAAAATTTTTGTTAATTATTATTTACTAACTTTTACAAATCTTATCACAGATAAGTATAACATATATCTTGGGGTTTACAAGTTTCTTTGCTTGGATTCTTTAAATACGCTGGCTACCCTGATGAGCTAAGGCAAGCAGAAACACGTGTCGGTAGATATTTTAAAGTTTTTTAAAGTGAGTGTCAACTGGTGAGTACCTTGTGTTTTATTTATTTTTGTTTTTATTAGACAGAATAGTTGAAATTAAAAATAACATTATTGAGTCAGTGATACTGAACATAATGTGCATATTATCTTTTTTGTAATCCAAGTTTCAGCGTTTTGGCAAAAAGCCGGGAAAATAATTGTTTAAAAAGATATATGTTATACTTATCTGTGATAAGATTTGTAAAAGTTAATAAATAATAATTAACAAAAATTTTCAGTTAATATTATTTTTTATTCCACTCTATATTTTAACTTTTATCAAGAAGAGGAACTTAATTTGTTTTTAAATTATTTCATTGACCCTAATAAGGGGTATTTCCACTATATAATTTCAATTATTCTGTTCTCTGAAGCCATTAATGTTTATTACATTGGGGTTTACAAGTTTCTTTGCTTTGGATTCTTTAAATACGCTGGCTACCCTGATGAGCTAAGGCAAGCAGAAACACGTGTCGGTAGATATTTTAAAGTTTTTTAAAGTGAGTGTCAACTGGTGAGTACCTTGTGTTTTATTTATTTTTGGTTTTATTAGACAGAATAGTTGAAATTAAAAATAACATTATTGAGTCAGTAATACTGAACATAATGTGCATATTATCTTTTTTGTAATCCAAGTTTCAGAGTTTTGGCAAATAGCCGGGAAAATAATTGTTTAAAAAGATATATGTTATACTTATCTGTGATAAGATTTGTAAAAGTTAGTAAATAATAATTAACAAAAATTTTCAGTTAATATTATTTTTTATTCCACTCTGTATGAAATATAATATTGTAGCTTTGTAATACATATAACTGTAATAATATAGCACTGGAGGGTGACAATAATATAATACAGACAGTAGTTTAGATCGAGTTATAATAATAATTAGTATTCAATAAAGTAGGTAATATAATAATAATGGTGGGATAGTTAAGCTATGGATGAAAGTGTATATGAATGATTTCTCTTAAGGATAGAACTGAACAGAGATTAATATCACACAGATCAGATATAGAGTTAAAATTATGTAACATAACGTAAATAGGCGACCTTTTAATGCCATTGGTTCTTGCATTAGGTGTGTAAAAAGTGATATTTTGTCTGGAATTGAAAGTTGGCACTCTAAAATTAAGGAGTTCAAGAAGTGGTGAGCAGTCAATTTTATTATGAAGTAGATTGTGGAGAAAAAATTAAACTATTCATAATCCGTCGAGTCTTTAATTATGACATCTCGAATCTGGATAAAAGTAATTCGTGGTTGAAGCCTCGACCAGGATATACACGATCATTTTTAATAAGTTAAGAATTTTAAAAATTTTCTTTGGATAGATTCGAGATATGTTGAATGGTTCTCATAAATTGGGTACCAAATTAGTGATCCATACTCCAATTTGGAACGTGCAAGTGAATAATAAAGAACATTCAACGCAGCGTCGTTAGTGAAAGATTAACAATTTCTAATAATGAAACCTAAAGTTTTTGAGGATGATAGTCCTAGATTGTTTATGTGTTCGGCAAAAGATAATTTATTATCAAACAGTATGCCTAAATCTTTTGTTGAATTTTGCCTATCTAACACGTGGTCGTTTAGAGAATACTCATATAAAATGGGCTTGTTCTTTCGCGAGTAGTTTAGGACTTTACACTTAGATACATTTAGATTAAGTTTGGAAGTAGTACACCATTTTATAAGCAATTTAACCTGAGTTTGTAAGAATAAGCAATCCTGTATTGTGTTAATCTTTATTAATAATATATTTTTAGATCGTCTACAAATAGAAGATTATCACAGTCAATCACTTTAGTGACATCATCAATAAAGAGAAGAAATAAAAGCGGTCCAAGATTGGAGCCTTGCGGAACTCCAGACGTAACCGTATACATATTCGACTTAAACCCATTGTATGCCACGTACTGTAATCTATTATCCAAGTAGAAAATAAGGAAATTAATCAAACTGCAGGAAAACCCAAAATATGCGAATTTAGATATTATAATAGAATGATTAATAGTATCGAAGGCCTTTGAGAAATCCGTATACACCACGTCCACCTGTCCCTACGCATCTAAGGTTTCCGATATTTTTTGCGTATTTAGGGCTAAATTAGTTACAGTTGAGCACTGCTCGATGAAACCATGTTGATCAATTGAGAGCGATTTTTTTTACTGAAGGATAGACGTGATTGTATACGAAATTATCGAAGACCTTCGCGAAATTAGACAAAATTGTAATGGGCCTGTAATTTGCTAAATTACTTTTATCACCATTTTTTAACACTGGACAAACTCTGGCTAATTTCCAACAATTTGGAAATTGGGACGTACGTAATGACAAATTAAAAATTATAGCGAATTTCTTTATTGAAGTTTGTATGACTTCCTCGGTAAAATAATTGATGTTAATACAATACATATTACTTAGTTCATTACTCAAACTAGCGGGGTCAACATTATCTCGTATAAAAACGCTATTAAAATAATTTGCAAAACCATTTACAATATTGTCAGGGGTATCGTATGAAATAGAATTATTAAGGTGCATCTTGGTATACGTTTTATGCCTTTTTTTGTTGTGGATAAAAGACCAGAATTGATCTGAATCTGTTATGATACTATTTTCAGTTTTTTTTTATATTTATATTGTAAGCCTCAGAGATTTGAGCTTTTATTATTGCTCGCAAGCTTTTGAAATCTTCTGAATAGATATGATTATTTGTCTCTCTATGTTTATTTCTGTAAAAGTTCTTAAGTTTAATATTTGTTATTAATTCAGGAGTGTACCACACAGGATACACACGTTTTCTACTTTTATGCAGTGGAACATATAAATCAAATAACGAATATAATTTAAGATAGAAACTCTTGCAAGCTGCATCTACGTCTGAAAGCTCGTTAAGAAATGACCAATCAATGTTAAATAAATATTCATATAATAATGGAAAATTCGTTAGTTTTGTGACTAAAGTAAAATAAACTCATTTTAACAACGTCTAACCGACTTCAATACTAGTGAACTGTAGGTTTTGGGTTTTTTTATTAACCTTGTGGAAACGTTGTCATAAAACTGATACATCAGTATATAGATTTGAATCATTTGTTTACGTTTTATGGGCGACGCAGTGTGGTGTATTGCGTGCATGATAATGAGGTTACAGGAAGAGAAATAGCTAAACCAAACAACATAATCTATAATTTTTTTGTTGTGTTGTCCAACTATTCTCATGATTTTCTTTGTAGGATTCTCCTTTCGCTATCAATGGAGAAATATCGGTTATTGAAATATTCAACTACTGTTACAACTAGGTAGGCGCATATGGTGCACATTTTAGAAGAATTTATAGATAAACATGTCCGAGGTTGCTTTACACACTTCGCCATTTTTTTCAACGCCAGCTCGAGAAAGGACGTACATACTAGTCCATTGTGATGTTGACAAATAAAGTGACAAAACTGTACATCTAGGAAATTTTGGTCCTAATTGCTTCTCTAACTTTAAAACCACTAAGTAATCACTACATTGCGTGTTGGCAGTTAGATCACTTAAATTTGTGTATCCAAGAGAAAATACTATTTTTTTCTAAGAACTCATCAGTTTGGGGTCGCGCTTAAATTTTCGTCATATAATCTACTTATTTTACTATGAGCTGGTCCACATTGAAAAATGTTGGAACCATAAAGAAATCTAGTTTAGTGAATTGTTTTATAACAATTCAATATAAAATTGGTGTATTAAAGTTCAAACTTGGTAATGAATTGAAAATACCAAGTTAGCACGTTTTTCTAGTAAATTTAGTAGAAATTTCAAAAGAAAAATTATTGGATTACACAAAAATGCTTGTTGAAACTAAATTTATTTTTCACAGAAAGATTTTATTAAAGATATAACAAGAGGTAGGGTGTCGTATAACATTATAATGTAGGGGTGGCTGGGAATGAGGGATTACTCATTTGTTGATCTTCCTATTACAGAAATTACTTCCACCCGATCACATTTGATATAGTTGAAGCCGTTCATCAATATTACTTTCTGTTCCCGAGATAGTTGGTGTGGGAACGTTTCAAATGAACACCCAGTATATTATATTAAACATGAAATTTAACAAAAAAATATATAAATAATCTGATCAATGGTTCAAGTCGGATCAGTGGCTCAAATCGACTCAGTGGCTCAATGCTTATATGTTAGGTTTGAGACCAAGGGGTTACGGGTTAGAATCCTGGCTAGAGCATGAATGCGTAGTGGCATTTTTAAATACCAAGACGTTAGCACACTTGGCAAGGACGTTGTTGTGTGGCAGAACATGTCTCTCTCTCCCGAGTTCTAGTCTTAGCGGCGACATCTGACAAATGTCGGAAGGATTAGTTGTTCTCTATATGTGTCTGTCCTGGTTGAGTGGTAGAATAGCAATGTGCTAAGCTATGTATAAATAATATTAATTTTGTTGGTTTCTGTACAATTTTATAATAATATATTACTTCAGAGAGTTTACAGATTATAACCCTTTCTAGAGAGAAAATAATGTAACTTTTACATAATAATATTTGCCCAAATGAATTTGAAAGCCAACAATTAGCACATTGTGGTGTTAGGTAAGCCTGTTATATCTAAATTATACTTCTATCGCTGAACTAAATAGCTTGGGTGTGTTAATGCTTTACCCTTAGGCACGATAAGAAGGTCCGTTATTCCTCAGTCCAATCGTTCAAATGGATTTGTTGTGTTTTTTCTTTGAGGTAGATAAATATTTTATCTTAAAAGTTATTTAGGCTTAGACGATAATGACTTCAGATAAACAATAAAAATAAACACATTATTTAATTCAACTATTTTGAATACGATCAATAATACAATTAATATGATCTGATTTTCTATTTTCTTTTTAAAACAGTTAAAGCCTTCATTTTAAATGTATGTCAAATTATAAAATATGAAATTATAAAATCCAATCATAAATAAAGGATGTAAAAATAATATATTTAATAACATCTGCATGTGTATACCCTTAGAAAATTTTGACTCAAACATTATAACTAGACACCGAACAATTTTCGTAAATCCTATAGAAAAGGAGCTATGCGTACGTAGCGAGTTTAGACTTATGTCGACAATATCATGGAGAACACGAAAAATCAGTACGTGTGGATTTATGGTAACGACGTCATGGATCTTAAAGAACATAAATCACTAATGTTATTATGGGTATTTTAAGTGTTATTCAGAGTACAGATCCACTGTTAATATCTAGTAAACGGATGTTGCAAACCACCCAAGTAGAATTCTAATGAAATTTTCCCAACCGTTTCGAACAAAGTCTGCCTACTACCATGTCTAAAATGGGAGCTGTTTCCGTCATGTTACGATGAATTTTCGATACATACATAATTTCATATGGTTATACAGTACATGTTTCCATTGTGCGCTTCTTTGCTGGGTTCAAACATGTTTCAAATTTGTATCTTACTGCATTGTACACAGTTTCGCAAATGTATCGATACTTCATTACATTTTGTATTAATTAATGTTTTTGCAGGTAACAGTGTTGGGAACGAAATGTGTTCAATCAGTTTCGGAAAGTTTTATTATTTTTCATGACTAATAAGAATGTTTCAATATTGTGAGTATCTTTATTACCTTTGAATTTGGAAACAATTTATAAGGTGCAAGATAATATTTGGAATAGTGTGAAAACTATAATGTAATTTTCGACAGATGTGTGGCCTGAAAAAACGTATGCGACGAAAACTTTATCGATTAATTTGCGGAGATACTTCGGATATTTTAAATGCGCCTTACAAATATAAATGTTTTTAATTAAACTTTTCATAAAAAACATTTTTTTTCATAATTAATTTTAATAACGTAATCCGAACATCAAATTTTATTTCTTTTTCGTAAGTTATATCAATAATAAGCCTTTACCTAACCAACGGTTTTTTTCAAAAGAAGATTGCCCGTAATGTCCGTTAAAGTAACATACACTTCCTAACACTCACAATGGCTAGGTACAAAAACAGTTATACATATGTTTCAAAAATTTAGATAATATTTTATGAAAAGAAACTTGTTTCTCTAATATAACCATTCAGTTCCTATTACTACAGCATATTGCCTTTGAAAGAAATTGTTCCGAAACTATTTTAAGAAATGATAAACAGTTTCTAGCAGAAACAATATTTTCTGTGTTTTGAAAAGGTTTCAAAGTGTTTCAAACACGAATTTCTTAATATGATCATTAATAAGTTCGTGATATGAAAAGAAAGTATCTCTATCATCATTATATACCTCAAATATTTTTCCTTACAACTTTTTACCTTCCTCAATATTTTCTATCGAAATAGGAAATTCTTCTACTTTCGCCATATTATCTGACAGCATTGTAAATGCATCAGTTGCAAGATTTGTTAATTTGTTATTCATCTTTTTACATTCCACACCAACTTCTTTTAAAGCCGTTGTTGGTTTCACATCTCTTGTATACTATGAAAAGAAGAACGTTTAAATTGTTTGGTTTTTCCCATTTTGTATCTCTAAACTCTATTTTCTATGATAAGTAATAATAACAATGCTTGTAAAATATGAGGTTATAATAATACTATAAATATATGGAAAAAAATGGAAGTTATTTGGAAACATTTGCATACATAATAATATGTTTCATACAATTTTAATAATGTATCAGCAAAAGTTTACAGTTGGAAATGAGGTAGCAGATGCTGTATGTATGTTTCGAAAATGTACTCAATCACTTGTTCCAAAGAAAAATTATACTAAAGGTGGAAACTGTTATCAAACTGTTCCAAAATATTGTTGTGCTGTGTAAAAGTTAAAAAATTGGTCCTAATTTCTGAAAAATGTTGGAAATATATGTAAATCTTTTTGTACCTCCCATAAAAATAGAAATAGTTACAAAACTGTTTCCCACTACAAAATTTTTGTCAAAATTGTGTCTAAAAATGCTACTTGGGTAATGCGTAAATAGTTCAGGAAAAAGTGGTAAATGCTTTGTGTAATATTTGTATTAAAAGTGAAAATGTTTTACTGCTTTTATCAGATGTAGCGGCATATACATTGTGTCCCAGGGTAGATGTAGCAAGAGGTGTAATGGAAAGACAAATCGATACTTGCTTTGGAAACCGTCTTGCTTAATGCAAAAAAATTATACATCCGAAATGAGTTATATCGGTGTTATATAAATCAAATAAAAAATCATCACTAGTAAACCACCTTTTTTTTTCAATACATAAAAAAATTAAATTAAAAAGTTGTTTACACTGCAATTTGTGACTATTTACCAAATTTTAGGAATACAAATTTACTTTGTTGTTAACTGCCCCCTTTTTCACTAGTAGTCAGCTTTTTGCTGAAATATGATAAGACGTTAAAAACAAAAGTTATACTAATTTATTTTAGAAAAGATATTTGTGATTTCAGAGCACCCTCAAATTGCAAATATTATTTTCAAAAATTCATTCACAATTAATTTTAAAAAAGGGAAATTCCAACAAAGTAAATTTATATTTCTGAAATTTAGTAAAGGGGCATTCTAAACAACTTTCTTTAATGAAATTTTTTTGTATCTTGAAATATAATTGTAATTTATTAATGACGACTTTTATAAATTGATTTATAAAACATCCTGTATAATACTAATCAACTTATTTTTAATCTATCTCAGTTTTACATCAAGCTGGACTGAATCTCCAACTATCATTCCAAAATTCGAAAATTTGTTATCCATTAAACCTCTTGTTACATCTATTCTGGGACACAGGGTATGTGTAAAGCTGCCAGTCTTTTACGATCCACATGTGCAGCATCACATCATTTTTGGTAGAGTATACAATTCTTTCATCAGAAAGAAACTTTATTTAGGTATTTCTAGAGATGAAATTTCAATATTTCACCAAACGGATTGTTTAACTTTCTAGGTCAATAGAATATTTGTAACCATGAAAATAATTATAGCAAGCGACTTTTTAGTGAAATGATTTTTATTAACCTACATCAAAATGTGGTTAAAAAAACTGACACTGAAAATTTAACTGTTGTTTCTAATAATTTAATTAAAAAAATATTTAAAAGTTCCACCCTCCTAAAACAGAAATATACATATAATTCAGCTCTCATTTACTTCATTGTTATTAATCGTTAATAAATTTTTTGTGATTTTTTTAGTATTAATATTTTTTACTGATTTTTTAGAATGAAGTTTTTCTATCAGCTACATTTTAATCTTAGGCTTATTTTAGGGCTGTCAAAAATGTTCCGTGGGACAGTGGCGTACGCGAAATTAACTAATACGAGAAACAATAAAATGTTACAATTTATAACAATGAATGTAAAACTTACCCTATTAACTAGCTTGATGAACTAGATTGCTTATCACAAACTGGAGAAGATGTGTAGCCATTTTGCAGCATCAGGTATGTTTCTATGGTTGTCTCCATGAGTGATATTCGCTTTGGTGAAAATATATTCTTATATTTTGAAAATGACCGTTCGACATCTACTGATGTAATACACGCATACGTAAAATAGTCTTTAAACGCACTTAACGGATTTGGGGCAGCACCATCACATGTTTGTCTTAATTTGGTAAAACCGGTGTCTTTATTTAACACATTTGCAAACTTTTCATTAACGCGCTCATTTGTTGCGCCACCTATATCGTGTAGCAGTAGATTTACTTCGTCCACTATTTGCAGTGACTCCGCTAACGACAACGCACTGTTTTCTAATTTTTTATGCTTTCATGTAATGGTTTATAGTTCTTCGCAATATTTTTTAAAGCTGTTTCAACAGAAATATCTTCGAATTTTGTCCGGCTTTCCCTTAATAGCTGCAGCCTCATCTGGATTGAATTGTAGTATCACAGCTTTTATTTGTTGGAAATATTCAGCATAATTAAAAGCTGCCTCCAACCATGCTCCCCAACGTGTAAGAATCGGCTGTGGTGGTTCAGGAATATCGGGACACATGCTATGAAATGCACGGAGACGTTTAGGTGATTTAAGACACACATTTTTTTGTACTTGCTATTAATGCATCCAACTCTGGAAAACCTTTTTGAATAGTTTCTGCCACGAGATGTAAAGCATGCACTTTACATGTAACATGTATAAACGTACAACCTTGTTCTTGCGAAGAATAGCCTACCGAACGCATTGTTACGGCGCCATCAGTCACAAACATCAACACTTGACTTTTTGACAATTCAAATTTTTCTAACGTCTCCAGCACCACCCTGGTAATTGTTTCGCTAGTACACTGACTTAATCTTTTGCTAGCTAGTAACGGTGGAACTGTCGATTTAAGAGAGTCCAGTACTCGCACTATAACATTTAAAATAGAATTATTTTTGCAATCTGTTGTCTCATCAACAGACAACCACAGCCGTGTATTTTTTAATTCACATTTTGTCTTATCTACCATGTCTACGTGTACAGTTGGTAGATAGTTACATAACGTTGTGCGATTTGGCATTGGCACCTGGGCATTGTATTTATTCCAGAACTCTCGAAATGGTTGTTTATCGAGTATGTGCAGCGGAACATCACAGGCAATCGGTATTAACAGTAAATTAAACATAAACTGTGTTGTCGAAGGCACGTCATTTTTTTATTTTTATGGTGTACACTATTTACGTGAGATCCACAATCACGCTTATCCTAGCACATCAAATCTTTCTCGCACACTTTATAAATTATGTTAGCACCATCATAGAATAAATTCGAGAATTCACCTATGAATTTATTCACTTTGTCAGCAAATGGCCGTTTTCTACCCCTGCGTACGTCTGACATGCTTTATTATTAAATTAATATCAACAATATAGTACAACAAATAAAATAAAAACACAAAAACAATATGCAATACGCCCAAGTGACTTAACGTGTACACAATTCGAAAGCTAATAATAGACTGGACTAGAGAAAGAGTTTCACGGTCAAGGTGAATGCCGGCGACAGTAAGGGCACCTTCACACGAGACACCGAACACCGGACACCGGTGTTCGACACCGGTGGCTCATTTTAGCCGATCATACAAATAAATGCATGTTTACACACGGACCACATGTATGGGACACTCGGTGTCCGACACGGAAACTGTGTCTCGGCTCCGCCACAATTTAAAACACAGACATTCGCCTTCTCCGCCTTTTTCTTATTAACAAGAGACCGAGTAAACTTAATGTATCGTTGTCTAGTGCATCCATAATAAAACTAAAATCCTTTTGGCACGACTGTAGTACGTCCGAATTCTTCAGCGAACACTAGTGTCGGTGTCCAGTGTCTTGTGGAAAAGATCTCGACCACTGGTGTCGAACACCGGTGTCCGGTGTTTGGTGTCTCGTGTGTAGGTGCCCTAAGTAAATCTGTACTCTACGAACATGATACACAGAAACGATTTGCAGCTTTACTTATTGTCTTAATTGGTATGGTGATATTCACATCGAAATTTATTTTCAATAATTATTACATTCTGAATGTTTACATTGTTTATAACTCTGTTGATTTTATCATTATGACATTTTCATCTGTGACATGTAATTATTTAAGGTTCGTTTCACGTAAGGTAAGGATATTGCTTATTTTTATTTTCAAAGTTCAATTTTAAAAAATTTTTTTTTAAAAAATTTAATTGTTTGTAAGATTTGTTTTTTAATTGTTTTACATTTTGATGAAGGATTTATTCATAATAAATATGTGTATATTGTTAAAATTAAGTAAAATCCTGTATCCATAATATCTAATAATTTTATAACCATACAGTATTGTAAGTTGAAATTTTTTATTTTTAGTCCTGAAGAAAATTTAAAAATTAATCGAAACGTCGACAAGTAAAAATAACCGTCTTTTTTTATTATCAGATCATACAGACTATTTATGGAGTAATACTTACACACGGATACTATTATTCTATTCTGCTTATATTGAGAACTCATTTTATTTGATAATCTGGTATATTTTTTTTTAAATAATAACTAATGCATTCATTAAAACATTATTATTGTCTGACTTCAAGGATAAAATTTACATTCTGGATTTGTCCCTTACAACAAAACAGTAAATTTTAAACATTATTGCCTGCTGAGTCAAAGTAAAATGTTTCGGATGTAGCAAATGGCGCAAATGAAATGTAACTCGACAGATATTTCAATTGTCTTAATGCACGCAACAAACGGAATTTGTGTACTCGGGAATGCTATTTAAATGTATTTACGATATGATGATCGGATATTGTGGAAAACATGTTTATGCGTTTAGTAAATAAGAGATCTAGATTTTAAAATTAATTTATTAATGGTACATAAGTTTGAGCCAGTTGGACATTTATGCAATGGAAATTAAGAAAATATATATCTATAGATGCAGATAAATTCTACCAGTTCTTTTTTGTCTTATATGTAAAGTAAAGCTAGTATCAACACATATATCCCACTGGGAAAATATTTAAAATATGCTGCGAAATAAAAAAAAAACGAATTTCCATATATTATAATTCTGCGCAACTGTGTTGTGTTTGTAATTTCCCACTAAATATTTTTAATAAATACTCGGAACTAGTTACAAACCATAATTACTAGAACTAATTACAATAACGATTGGTATGATGGGTGTTGGTAGTTGCCAAGTATTGATGTCAGTCACTGATCGACATAATATACGGTTGAAGCTAGATAATTGCTGAGATATATACCCAAATTTAATACAAGTAATCTGCATTCTTCATGCGCTTCATTGTTAGCCGAAGAAATTCGATGAAATTATCCTTAAGTTGATTCATTAATTTCTAATACAAACAAATATTCGTGAAAGTTCCTAAGCGAGTTAAAAGTTTCCATTCGGTTTGTCCTGACATTGCACTTTTGCCGCAACCTATCTTAATGCATTGAGGAACATGGCTAGTGCTGATTGGATACTGTCATCAGTATTTTTAAAGAATAAAGGCCTTTATTATGTAGTTAAATCCGAGCGAATCAAAAACCATTTCCGAGATGCAGAAACATTTCAACAATCCTGAGGTTGAAGCGGCGATACATGTGATTCATAACATTTATACCCTAATAAAATCCCTTGGTGTCCCATTGAATAATGACACTTTTGCACAATTAGACAATAAATTTGTTTTTTGTATAAAAAATGAGGTGGGAATTATATTTCCCACTGCCTGTCTGGTTATCAAAAGTTTAGTAAATAATTAAGTCCTACTTATGTTGTCAAACATTTATTTCCAAGATATAATCATAACTTTTTGTATAGATTTAAATACATAATAAGTTGACATATTTATTGTTGATATAATTTTTTGAAACAATTTGGTACACAAACTGGAACTTTGCACTCAGTGCAAGTAAATAGTGTATGTTTCTCGTTGGTCTTGGTGCTGCAAATTCTGCACCTTCTATAGGAACCTCTTGCAGGAAAGTGAGATCCTACACCTGACAGTCCAACCTCATCGGGAACGTGTTTCTTGTTGGCCAAAGAAAGAACAGGCCTGCCTCTTCTTTTCGACTACTGTAGCCACCTACGAGCTGACGAGTCAAAGCTAGTCTGTATGACAACTGATCAGAATTTGTTTGGTGAGATTTTACATATAAAATAAAACTATTTACATTCGCCAAGTTAACCAGAAAATAAAATATTCTATGCCACCATTTGACTGATCTTCTGCCTATAGCGTATATCTCTCTTTTCTGGTCAAATTTATCGACGCCCCCCATAATTCTGTTATATATATCTACAACTCTTGGACAATATATATCACTTCTAGAACCATCTTTGTTAGTTCTTTGTTTGTTTGTTCTCTCAGAGACACGGCAGTAGTAAGTAAGGTTACTGGTTTATTATCTTGCCAATTTACATCAGATACCACTCCTCGACTTTTGAATTGAAATTCAGCGCGGTTCATATTGTCCTTCTTTTTCTTCATTTCCGACAAACCTTTCCTATGACGCCTCACTGGTCCAACAGCGTAACTTCCCTTCTTATGAAGTTTTCTCAGTAATGAAACAGAAGTAAAAAAGTTATCAATGGCAACTAGGCAATGTTTATTACTCAACTGCTCGGTAAGTTTTCGGGCTACTTTTTCTCCCAGTCCAACATCTTTGTCGGTCCGAGTCTCAATACTCTATACATATTAAATTTGCAAATAAAGCTCGTTTGAGAATCTGCGAGGCACCAAACTTTATACCTACTTTTCACCGGCTTCATGGGCATATATTGCTTGAAACTACAACGTCATTTGAAGGGAATCATAGACTCATCAACTGATAGCACAGCTGAACTCTCATAAACAGAACTACATCTGTTATTCAGATAGTCAATGACTGGTCTCAGTTTGCAAAGTTTATCATATTGCGGAGACCCTCTAGGAGGACAAGATTGATTATCGCTACAGTGCGTAAACGTTCAATAATTTTTTTGAAACGTTTAGAACTCATTACATTAAAAATTCCGATAACATTTAGTAATGGATCGCTACTCCAATAATTTTCTAGTCTCGGTAGCTGGTGAATACCCATCAAAATAAGATATCCAACATATGCTTTTAGTTCAGGAACACTCAATGGAATCCAGTTTTTTTATAGATTTTTGTAAAGCATACAGATTATTCTGTTCTACAATATTTGAAAATAAGTAATCATAAAAAAATTTCTTGAAAATACGATATTTCTTTAGTAATTCCCACTGATGAATGAATAATAGGAGAGTAATCGAAAACAGCTGAAAGATTTTCAAAATATTCGGACTCTTCGATCCATTCTAAATGTTCAAAATCGTCGTCTACTGCCAACATGGGGATCCTATTATCATGTTCAACAACCTCTGATACTATTGTATCTATCAATCCATTATTTTCTGGATGCTTCTCTGTTCCACTATTGGGTTGTGTAATATTCTGCAATTTTCCATCGTCTATAATTTGATAATCTGCAGTAACAGGTAGATTTGAGAAAATACTGCTACTAGTTGACGGTACTGGCGAAGCTGTACACAAGCTCGTACTTTTACTGCTTGTTGCTTCCTTGTCTAAAGCATTCAATTACTCCTCATCATCAGAATCAGGTTCTGCTTCTGAATTACATTCATCATCTGACAAACTGGAAAAGTAATTTAGTGCTTCTTCTGCCTGATTTGGATCATCAAGATTCCAAGATACTCTTTCAGACATTTCAATTATTCACGGCACTGCTACATGCGAAACTGCAGGTAATTATACATTTTAAATTTTTTCTTATGACTCCGGAGTAGGCGGTGGCAAAGATATATCCCACCAATCATAGATGACAGCACTAAACTAAATCTTTAACTTCGAATTTAAACCACCGCAGGCATTTGATGGTGTGGGAAATATATGTCCCGCGGCTCGCTAAAGGGTTTCGGTGTCTCAATTATGAACATCCTGCAACTGATTTTGAGGGTTTCAAGTTTACAAATATTTACATTATAGACCAATAAATTAGCTGGAAAAGTCTTTTTGGGTAAAAGGTCCAATGTTTAGAAAAAATAGTTTTTCAACATGCCGACGTTTCGGTAATTTATTACCTTCTTCAGGGTAATTAACATTTAGTTTTCAGTTTTATGTATAAAAATACATAAAATTGCAACTAAATGTAGACACAAATTTTGTCCATGAGTATTATAGCTAGTGATTATATGTTTATATATAAAAATATATGTATCAATATAATTGAACGTCGTTGTGTTGAATAGCACTATTTGCCAGTTCTGAGGTGAAAATATTACTTCAGTAGATGTTGAAAGATCATTTCTGCTTTGTACAAAGTGTGTTTAGACGTTTTTCAGGCGAAAACATGGAAACTGCAATTGTTCACTGGTGCGGAATCTCATCCATTGTCCTTGGTACGTGACATGTAAAAGGTAAATAGTTTTATACTTGTAGGCAATACGTAGTTATTGTATTTGTTTATCATTTGCGAAAACCTAATTAGAATGTAACGTACACAAGGAAGATCATTTAACTTTTCCAGATATTATTGGAATTTTATTCAGAATATAAAAAAGGTGCGTAGTTATGGAAGGAATTCTGATCTTAGTAGCTTTGATTAACGGTACTCATAATGATTAGTGGATATGAACAATTTATTTAAAATATAATTATATTCAAAAAAACCAATTTCTAGAATGTTAAACTTACCAAGAGGTCAAGACACAATAATTTTTAATTTAAATACAAAATCTTGACAACCAGTAATATTGTGAATAATTATTTCCTGACCCCCTCAAAGTGAGGGTTATGTATTCGTGAAAAAAATTTTGAAAATATTTATTGCATTTCGATGAATTATGACGATTCACAAAATTTCAGACAGAAAAAATGTTCTGTCTGTGTGTGTGTGTGTGTGTGTGTGTCTGTGTGGTTTGCGATAGCAGCTACAGTTTTTGAGATAAAGCTTTCAAATTTGGTACACACATTCTAGAGGTCAAGGAAGAGATAAAGTTTGTTGATGAACAAAATCGGTCCCAATTTTTGAAACGTAAGAAAATGGACTATTTTGAAACGTGAAAGTGTCTTTTTTGAAACGTCAGAATGTGACTTTTTTGAAACGTCAAAAAACGTGACATTTTTGAAACGTCAAAAAACGTGACTTTTTTTAAACGTCAAAGTGACTTTTTTGAAACGTCAAAATGTGACATTTTTGAAACGTCAAAAAATGTGACTTTTTTGAAACGTTAAAAATTATTTTTATTATAAACTCCACCACACGTCGAGTTTTACTACGGTGAGGAAGATCTGATCCCCAAGTAATTGGCAGCGGTTTTTAAAAAGAAATGTTTGAAAAAATATTTACACCTGGTTTTAAGACTTACCACAGAGTCTTTTTCCAATTACTCACTTTGAGGCAAGCCGATAGGCGGGTAAGTTCCATCATCTTTAAAGCTAAAAAGTTAAAAAATCGACGTTGAACAGATTCTGGAATATTGATGTGTGCACTATAATAAGGAGACCATACAAGAAAAGCATAGATCTCTAACAAAAGTAAAATATGGTAATTTAATTGTACCTATTTACGCTGGTGAAACCTTGACATTTTCGAGCTATAAATCCATACGTCCTTCCAGCTTCTAAGACTATGGAGTCAATGTGTGTGATAAAAAAAGTTTATTATCGAAGATAACACCAATATCGCCAAAAGTTGATCAACGATTTAGAGTGATATTATCAATATTATAATTGAAAATAATAAGTGTCGACTTCGTTGAAAATGACATGATGTTATATTTGCTAGCATTTAAAGCAACTTTATTTTCTTGACAGCAAACATATACGCTAGAAGATGGAGACAATCATTAAAACAGTTGAAAACTGAATAAATCTTTAAATCAACAGCAACAAGGAGACAATTCACGTCTAAAACATTTACAAGGTCATTTAAAAAATTACGAATAACAAGGGTCCAAGGATGGACCATTGGTGGACACCTAACGTTGCCAAGTATTCAACAGGCTTAAGTCCAAATAAGTAATTGGTAATAGGAATAAATAAATTGGACATATTTTATTATTTGTTCGCGGGCCGGATTCATGCTCTTTACGGGCCGCATTTGACCCACGAACCGCAATTTGTTCATACCTGGGATAAACCGATAATTAAAGTTACTAGCACAAATAATATACGTGTCAAGATTCACGCTTGACATATACAAAACGATAAATACATAACTTTGACAATGGAATCAGATTCGTTTCCAAAACAATAGGAAAATATATTATTTTTTTGGTGCATATTAGTTGTTAAAAAGCACCCTCTGATTGATTTTTTAATGTAAAGTCACAAAAGCAGAGACTTATTTCCAGTAGCGTACTTGGCGAAAGACTGTATTTTTTAGATAATCAAGAATAATTCATCTGGTAGTAAGCTCTAAGAAAGAAAGAGAAAAATCATTGTTTATTTTATATACACGCCAATATCTATCCTTTAATTTAATATTACTTTTTATGAAAGAGTTATACCAAAGACGATACTTTTTCATATTTGAGGCAGAAAAATTTGCGCCGCAAGATCAAATACTGAATAAAGTTTATCATAGAAATAACTAATCGCACCCTCTACAAAGTTTCGAAAATTTGCCAATCAATGCTACTAATTAAATTATATAGCAACAATTATTTTTTAAGTTGTTAACGATATTCCTATGAAGAGGTAATATGTAAGACCCAATGGTGAATATCTTCTTTTTTGAATTTAAAATTATTTAAAAAATATTTCCTTCTTTGAGATAAAAATGAGCATACTCGTACAATTTATGCTAGTGCCGGCAGTGATTCATATAAATTTGAATTACTGGAGCCATGCTTCGGCAGCGAAGGCACTGCCTATAAAATTTTGTTAATCTACATTATATAAAGCATATTTTTTCCATGTACAAGCTAATAAGTACAATAAATATGCTAATTTATGTAATCTGAAAATTACGTGTATTACAAAGGAGTAGGGTATCATGAAAAGGCCGTTTGGTACTAATATTTTATGAAATAACAAGCGAAGACTCGAGCAAATTGCCGTTTCTGTGTTATTTGATTGATGGTAAACGATACACATTCGTTTCTTTCCAACTTTTAACTTAGGTATTCCAACTTTCCAAGTTTTAAAGGTACATTTTCTCTTGTTTAATGTTTAATTCTTCTTAACTCTGCTTTCCAGCTAATATCAAAATATAAGTTGTGTAGTTAATTATTTAAATACAATTTAGCCTTCCCTGTTAAATATTTTGCTAAATTTATTAATTAATTAAAAGATTTCATATTGTTCAGAGTAAGAATATGGAAATATCCTTGGTGGATTTGTTCCTTGGCATTTTTCCTATTCTGCAATACCTGAAGAGGTAAAGCAAAGTAAGGTAGTCAAAGACAATCACAACAGTAATTCTGACACAGCAGTAAATATAGTTTAGATGGTAGATAAAAAATATTATAATTACAACATTTTTAATTAATCCATATTAATAATAAGGCTCAAATTAGAAATAAAATATAGCAATGAAAATTTCACAACTGTGTTTTTTAACCAATAAAATGTATGTTTTCTTTAGCGTCACTATGGCAATCCAGGTATTTTTTTGGAAATTTTTTTGTACTGGGACCCTGGAGAAAATTATAAAAAAAAATTTTTTGACAATTATATAATAATTTTTTGATCTTTAGCGTGACGTTATTAATAATTACAATTAACCAGTGTTTATTTGCTTTATAAATTTAATATATTTGAATAGAAGTGAACAAATACCTAATAAAATTATTTATTTCTTTGACATTCAAAAGTATTATAATTTTCAGTTACAAATTTCAAGTATTTCTGATATTCTTCTGCTACTTCCTCTTTTCTTAATGAAGAATAGGCTAGACCAGGAGAAATGGCATTTATTAAATATCTGTGTCTAATAAAATATATATAATATTTGGACACTATTTAGTAATGACCAATTGAGCGAAAAACTCTGTATTTTATCTGTAGTTAAGAGGGCTAATCGAACTAGTGTTTGTAAGGTAATTTTTCAAAATTTATTTCTTCCATATGGTTTGGTCAAATTACACCAAATTTGGAGGATCAGTAGTTGAAAGTGTACTAGAGGGTACATGTATATCTCTATTTTAATTAATTTTCACTTTATGTAGGGAAAATTTATACTGTAAATATAAGTGAAATTTGGACGTGATTAGCTTCTGAATTATGATATCAATCGGTAAAATTCGAGGTAAAATTCATACATGTCGTCTAGAATGAATCTTCATAATTATGCTCAGCAAGTTTCAAACTTTTATTCCGTACTATTTGGTAAAAATGAATTTTCTAAATAAGTATCTTTGTCATTACAAATGGAGCAAGGAAGTGTTACCTCTATCGGGAATCGCACCTCAATGAAGTCGGTGAATAAAACGTCCAGTGAAGGTATAGTCAAGAGCAAAATTATTCAGCGGCGCATGTATAAAAACTTTCTAGAGAGTGACACAGCTATCCGAAGCTTTTTCCCGACTAGGCCTCTTAAACAGATATATCATTTTAAGATTCAGCATAGTTAATTATTTTATATTATGTTAAGTTTAAATTGCTATATTTGGTAGAAAATTGTATTTTATTAATTTTTGTTGTATCCAGTAACGATTAGTTTTACTGAATTATAAATTCTCTATTTTACTAACTGTAGTTGCGCAGATATATCATTTTAAGATTTAGCACAGTTCATTCTTTCATATTATTTCGAGTTTAAATTAGTACAATCGGTAGAAAATTATATTTTAGCTGTTGTATCCAGTAATGATTAGTTTTATTGAGATGTAAATTTTCTATTTTACCAACTGTAGTTGCACAGATATATCATTTTAAAATTTAACACATTTTATTATTTCATATTATTTGGAGATTAAATTACTAGAATTGGTAGAAAATTATATTTTAGCAATTTTTGTTGTATCCAGTAATGATTAGTTTTACTGAATTATAAATTTTCTATTTTACCAACTATAGTTGCACAGATATATCATTTTACGATTTAGCACAGTTCATTCTTTCATATTATTTCTAGTTTAAATTACTACAATTGGCAGAAAATTATATTTTAGCAATTTTTGTTGTATCCAGTAATGATTAGTTTTATTGAGATGTAAATTTTCTATTTTACCAACTGTAGTTACACAGATATATCATTTTAAAATTTAACACAGTTCATTCTTTCATATTATTTGGAGATTAAATTACTACAATTTGTAGAAAATTATGTTTTAGCAATTTTTGTTGTATCCAGTCATGATTAATTTTACTGAGCTATAAATTCTCTATTTTACCAACTGTAGTTGCACAGATATATCATTTTAAGATTTAGCATAGGTTATTCTTTCGTATTACTTCGAGTTTAAATTACTACAATTGTTCGAAAATTATATTTTAGAAATGTTTGTTGTATTCAGTAATGATTAAGTTTTATTGAGCTATACATTTTCTATTTTACCAACTGTTGTTGCACAGATATAATATTTTAAGATTTAGCAGAGTTAATTTTTTCATATCATGTCAAATAAAAGATAAATTCTAGCTTTATTTAATTAAATGCAACTTGGTGTGAAATTTTCTTACCGAATACCACTCGAAGTTAATTTAAAAACCGAAAATTTTTCTTCGGTCATGAATATTTTAAGAAAATTATTTTATTATATATTATATATTATTTATAATAATAATAATAACGTCTTTATTTATTGTTTAGTACGACAATAAATGGGCGAAGTTCAGTAGAGTATCTACATATAATAGATACTCTCCGCTCTTACACTTAACCCTTATATAAATATTTTTTAATCATATTTAAAATATCCATGGCCTCGAAAAAAATTTTCGGAAATAACAACTTCTAGTGATATTATACGTGAAATTAAAACCTAAAAACTACACTTTAATATTGTCAGCAAGCATCGGTTATTGTTAGTAATGCAATAAAAATATTTAATTATTTTACATTTTCTTATTAATTTACAAAAATATGTCAGTAATAAGTTAAAATAAGTCACTTGATTTAAGAGGCCATTTCTACTAAATAATTATCCAAATACGTTCTAAAAAAACCCACTGCCAATGTGGATATCTTCCTCACCACTAATAGTAATTTTTCACAATTTTAGAACTGTTTAGTTTATCCCAACATCTCATGATGTCAAAATGCTACAAAATTTTATTTTGCAAATTTGGACACAACATTTATACAGGGTGTCTCAAAAGGTCTAAGTTAGTGCATGTTCCCAAAAACAAAATAGAGTAATTAAATTCAACTTACCCTATCCAAATGTGCTTTACTAACTCGCTGTCGAGGATCAAAATTTTAAGAAAATTGTTATTTTATTAAACAGCAAAATAGTTACATTAAGTTTGGGATGTCTATCTCTACTGGTAATAAATGTTTTTTGTGGGGATCTTTATCACCTTCAGTGCTATTCAAGTGGTCTAAACTAGGTCAAGTTAAAAAAAAGGAAAAAAAAAAATATTCCATAACAATAGTAGTAGTTATTTAAATCAATTGGAACTGCGGTAAAGAGGAATTATAGGAGCTAAAAATACATTATTGTTTTTTCAAAGTTTAAAATTAAACCATTGCCTTATGCTTGCAAAATTATTTAGTACTTTTTCTTTTAAATTGTCCCAGGTGTCACAAAAAAAATGGCACTAATATCAGCATAACAGATGTTCGTAACTTCTGAGTTTATCTGAAATAAATTATTAAGGTAAAGATTAAAGATTTCTCGAAATATAGTGCACTTTGGTACACCAAGTTCAATTGTTTAAAACTGCTTCCAGTCATCGATTTCCACACATTGCTTCCTATTAGGTAACTACGAATTAATTCAAGAGCTGTACCTCTAACTCCTATGTCATCTAAACTTTCCAGTAATAACGTGTGGCTTATTGCATCGAAAGCTTTTGCTAAGTCTAGAAACAAAGATAGCCAAGGGTTTGAGTTATCAAGAGATTCATAAATTTTCTTGGTATGCATAGTAATAGCGTGTTGAGTCGATTTATTCTTTCTAAAACCAAATTCTTGTGCTGACAAAATATTGTGTTTTATCTAGAAATTTCAAGATTCTGGTTTTAATACCATTTCAAAAATTTTAGTAGCACTTTTTACAAGAAAGATTGGTCTGTAATTTAAAGGTGACTTTTTTTCTCCACTTTTACAAATTGGTTTTACGATACTTTAAAACTTCACATTTAAAATTTTCTTTTAGAGTTAGACAACTTTAATTCCAACTTTATTGCTTTTTTGTTAATTTTTTTCTTAATATTTTTGTTTACTAGTGATATTAAATCTACACAGCTGATTAATAGCAACTATCAGATCAACACAAAAGGTACAAAAAAAATGAAAAAGAGACACTTTTATCTTTTAAACAATCAGTACCTACGATTACACATTATAAGGACTCTTAATAGTCAACATTTTACTATCCATGATTTTATTTGAAAATTAAAGAAACCAAATCACTAAGCATGTTGTTTAGCACAATTTAAACTCGCTCAGGAAAATCATCATTTAATATCAACCAAATATATATTGTCGTGAAAGTCGTCACCAACGATTTTATTGATTTCTTTTTTATAACACATTTAATTTAAAAAACAAATATTCCTTAAACACATATTTACTCGCGTTTTATTAATTAAAACATCCTGAAATAACAAGGTTTGTTTAGAACATTTAAAAATTTAATAAGAGCGGAACGGAAAAATAGTTAGAAGACAAAGCAGCATTAAATTAAATATAAACCTTTTATAAAGTGGAACAATAATTATTGAATTAGTTCTTCAAAATTGATAAGGAATACCTTTACGTGTTTAAAAAATTTTTACATTGTAGTTGTAGTTATCGTTGATAATTCAGAACTCCAATTATATGAGGAACGAACTGTAATAAAATGTAGTAAAAATATAACTATCAAGATAACGGAACAAAAATTACGACAGTTATATTTGTAAAGTATTTATAATGGAGTTATGTAAGCCGAGACAAGAAGCATCAAATGTCTGACAATGCATTTTTGTTTTTATCTTAATCATATTTTATTCTGGCTCTTATATTCAGTCTAGATTATACATTCAAATTAACAGTACATGTTGTACTCACATTTATAATTTTAATAAAAGTTCGTCTGTTCAATTTTAAAAATTGTTTTTAAAAACAAAACGGTTGTTACACGGAACGTCACTGGCGCAGTCGTACGGATTCATAAAAAAAACATCATTTAAGATAACTTTTGGAGTTTTAACTTCTTTATTAGGAAGAACTCACATTGCTCCATTGTGGAAAGTGATCCATCGAGGATTAAGTGAAAAATATGAACTAAAACGGATTAGCAGACCCTAGAGATGAGAATTTTAATGTAAGTCATTTGCTCTCCTTTTATTTTCATATATTTCAGACTCACAATTATTTCCTGAAACATCAACTGACTCTAGTGTAGATTTTAAACTAAAACTAGACGATCTACCAAAAAAATTTTTAAATCTGCCTGCTTCAGAAGAGCCAACAAATTTATTGGCTGAAGTGAAAATAATTGAAAATATATTCAGTAATAATAATTTATCAAATTCAATAGCAGACCAAGAATTGAGGTAAAACCATTAGAGTTAGTACCTGAATTTGACGGGTCACCATGTCGTCTATATCGGTTTATTTCTATGGCCACAGAAATTTTAAATACGTACTGGGATCCATCCCCAGAGAATGGCAGTTGTCCGCAAAATATGTATATTTTTAATAGTATTATTTCAAAATAAAGAGGCCGTGCTGAAGAGGTTATCTCTATCAGTGGCTCTCGCATTTGGGAAGAAATAAAAAACATGCTTATCACCAATTTCGGGTTTCAACGTGATGAAAATAGTTTATTATCAGATCTAATTGGCATAAGACAAAAACCGAATGAGGACTGTGTGCAATTTTATTACCGTATAATTTCCACATTAAACATATTAATTAATTATGTTAATCTGCATTGTGAGGACGAAAATGTTCGAAAAAAGTAAATTAGTCACTTATAGTAATCAAGCTTTGAGAACATTATTTGTTGGTTTGCGAGAACCTTAACAGTCAATGATACGTTCAATGAAACTTACTAGCTTACCTGAGGCTTTAAAATATATGATCGTGGACAATAAATAATATTCGTTAGCAAAGTTTGTATCAAAAACCAATTGCATCCAAGCCAGGCCCGAGTCCTGATATACGCTTCACAAATGGGTTCACAAAATAACATACAAACTCAATCTCAATTTTCACTAAGGCCGGTTCAAATCCAGCAAAGACACAATTTTGTACCTCGTAGATTCCCTACTAACCAACAAGTTGTTGGCAGACAGCCAACTAACGTGTGGAGACCAGGACAAAATAAAAATACTCAACAATATAAACCGACGCCTATCAGTACTACATTTTTTTCCAACCCGACAACAAAATTACAGACCAAATTATAATCAACCCCAAAATCATCTAATGTAATCACGGAAGAATTATTTAATGTTGACCCAGACATAAATTATACAGATAATACCAATGAGGATATATAGCACGACGAACCGAATTACGAGTATAACTGCGTTTACTAAAATGATTTTTCAGAAAATTTCGAAGAGGACAATGACCCTCAAAATTTTCAGTTCGATGCGAATTTAGACATAGAAACTTAGTAGAACTCCACGTTGTGTCGGACAAGAAGGAGTTATTCTATATTAAAATTAAAAACCCTCCTTTAAAATTACTTCTTGACACAGGCGCTACAAAATCTATTCTTAATCCTAATATAGCTGAAAATATTTTCCTGAAAAAATCTATAATGAACCTTTTACATTCAGTACTGTATTTCAAAGATGTAATTGTAAAAATTGCACTAATGTTACTTATTTTAGCAAATTTAATGAAACGGGCCATATAAAGTTTCACTTATTTAAATTACATGATTTTTTCGATGGGTTAATAGGTTTTGACACTATAAAAATTCTAGGTGCTCAAATCGACATTAAAATTTAGAGAAATACCTAATACACCTCAATCTTGTCATGAAATTAACGCCCATGAAATAGCAAGGATTAAAATCCCTGTTAACGTCCTCAACGGTGATATTTTGATACCACCAAAAATTCTACAAAACTGTGAATTCAGAGAAACACTGACTACCGCTGTCAGTGTTTGCTCTTGGACAGAAGTAGTCAATGAGACAAATAAGGATGAGGTTATTGTAATGGATGAACCATTAAAAGTAGCACCTTCCGCAAAACCTATCGCTGATCGTTATGATATTTTCTATATTAATTTTAAACATGATCCTTCTAAACTACATAATATTGAAAAACTTATTGAAAAAGTTATTAGAACAGGACACATGAACGAGGAAGAACGCTTTCATATTAAAAACTTTGTAGAACTTATGATGACATATTTTTCTATGAGGGCGATATATTTACATTCACGAATCAAATCAAACATCAAATTAACATTTATGATGAAATACCCGTTCATACAAAAACATAACGATATCCGTTTGTTCATAAGCAAGAGGTATAAACCCAAATAGATAAAGTGTTAGAGGACGGTATTATTAAGCCGAGCAATTCGCCGTGTCCTCACCTATTTGGATAGTCCCCAAAAAGGCAGACGCGTCCAACAAAAAGAAGTGGCGGATCGTTGTAAACTATTGGAAGGTAAACGAGAAAGCGATCGATGACCGCTATCCGTTATCTAACATAACTTACATACTGGACAAACTGGGACGATATTTTTTGAGCTTAAATCTGGCAAGCGGGTTCCACCAAATCGAGATGGACCCTGGTGACATACAAAAAACCGCGTTTAACGTTGAGAATGGCCATTATGAATACCTCCGTATGCCATTCAGGTTAAAAAATGCACCTCCCACGTTTTAACGCGTGATGGATAACATACTTAAAGGGTTACAGGGACAAATTTGTTTCGTCTACATGAACGATGTTGTCATTTATTCCACGTCATTACAAGATACATTTGGTCAATTTACAAAAGGTATTTCAGAGGTTTAGGGAAACGAATTTTAAGATACAATTAGACAAGTCAGAATCTTTAAGAAAGGATGTACAATTTTTAGGTCATGTAATAACAAAAGAAGGGGCCAAACCTAATCCTGAGAAAATTAAAGCCATAATAACCCGATTCCGAAAACGACGAAAGAAGTCAAAGGATTTCTAGGTCTCTTAGGTTACTATCGCAAAATTATTAAGGATTTCGCCAAATTAATGAAGCCTTTTACCAACTGCTTAAAAAAGGGCACGAAGATTGGATATAATGAAATTTTCTTAAAACCCTTCGAGGATATTAAAAACTTATTAACTAACGATCCAATACTGCAGTACCCGAATCTGGAGAAGCCCTTTAATTTGACAACGGACGCTAGCAACTACGCTCTCAGAGCCACATTATCTCAATGCCAAGTTGGGTCGGACAAACCGATTGCTTACGCGTCCCGTACCCTAAACCAAGCGGAACAAAACTATTCAACCGTGGAGAAAGAGCTTTTGGCCATTGTGTGGGCTACCAAATATTTTAGACCATATTTATAAAGGAGAAAATTCAAAATTTTCACCGATCATAAACCTTTACAGTGGCTTTTTTCGTTTAAGGAACCCCACTCGTGCCTTGTGCGGTGGCGTTTAAATCTAGAGGAGTACGAGTACCAAATTTGCTATAAAAAATGTAAGAAAAACACTAATGCGGACGCCCTCTCACGTATTGAAATTCACACTAAAGAAAAAACTGAAAATTCAAGTTTTAATCAAAAATCTAATTAAACACCACTTTAAGAATTTATAGATAACCTAAAGACTTATAAATAGCTGTCACAGCATTCAAAATTCAAATAATTCCCAGAATATATCTCCCCTTGGCGATAGCAGTAATCAATTAACAAATTCTGACCAAGCCCCCGATTATGACAACCTTTCAATGATAGCTAATGCAAGTGAACTGCATCACGACCAAATTTTACTCGATAGTAGTTCCGGCAACGAAAGTACCGAAACCGCGCATACCAACATTGGTAATGAAAGCACAGAAACCACGTATACTAATATTGGTAACGAAAGTACTGAGACCGCGTATACTGACCCCGAAAATGAGAATGCGGAAACAGCTCATACAAGTGTCGAGGACCCTGTCCAACTTATCGAAATATCAGAAAAACCTCTAAATTATTTTCAGAATCAAATAATTATTGAAAGAGTTAATATGCCGGTTGGCAAACCAACGAAGCAAAAACTATTTATCAAATAAAAATCAGTTGGTTGTCAAATTTGACAAAAACCAAGTCAAAATGGAAACTACTGATTTTTTTCAAAAATTATGTAGAACCCTATAAAACATGCTTTATTGATCAAAGATGATATTATACCTACTATTTGTAACGTCATTAAGAATACTTTTAAAAATTCTGCATTTAAATTGGCTCGGTGCACGTCCCAACTAAAAAGACATTCAAAACGCGGAAACACGAAAAGAAATAATAATGTACAACCACGAAGGTAAAAGGAACCATCGTGGAATAACCGAAACTGAATTATAGATTCGTAGAAAGTACTACTAGTCTAATTTAAAAATTGATGTTAGGGATTATATTAACTATTGCAATATTTGCCAAACTGTTAAATATGAACGAAATCCCCAACACATTCAATTAAAGTAAACGCCCACACCTACAAGACCTTTTGAGGTCGTTCACTTCGACACGCTAAAGATTAATAACCAAAAATTTTTAACTATTGTCGACTCGTTCTCAAAATATGGGCAAGCCTATTCCATTGCAAGTGCAAGCATGATCCATACTGTACAATGTATTGCCAAATATATGTCACACCACGGGTTGCCATTAAGTTTTGTATCCGATAATGATAAAGAATTTAAAAATAAAGTTATGGATGATTTTATTAAGCTCCACAAAATCAGTATTCATTATACTACACCACAAAATCCGAATAGTAACGGTACAGTTGAACGTTTTCATTCAACTATCCTAAAACATATGAGAAATGTTAAAATGCCAAGTTCAAATGTCATGGAACTAATACCCTACGCAATTTGGGGATACAATCATTTAATTCATTCCGTCACTAAACATAAACCTATTGATATAATTAACGGATATCTAGATGTTAATGACCGTTTTAATATAGATTTAAATAAAGCCCTAACCACCAATTGCATCAGTCTACACAAAGATAAAATACGCATAATATACGAGCAAATTCATTCCCATTGATAAACACAAAAAGGAAAAGTAATAAGCAAACAAAATGAAAAAACATGTAGAACCTCCAAATTATAATTTAGAGAATTCTGCTTAAAGAATCATACCAGACAACCGTAATAAAATTGAACCTAGATATAGAAAAGAAACAGTTATGAGACAAGACTACATCAAATTAACAACTGGTAGACAAACTTATCATAAACAGTTATTTAAAAAGCCTAGGGTACAACATAAACAATTGTTATGGGCTGATCCTGCTGTGGACCGGTGCAATAGCACAAATACCCAAAATGGAAATAATTAACTTAGACCAAAATCCTTGGATACTCCCATTTAATCTACGAAACACAAGAATTATAATTGCTACCCACACTTTCCTTCATTATTTTGACCTAGTTCCCATATCAAATCAAATAAACACTTTAAAACAACAATATAATTAAGTCACAAAAGCAATTCAACAAGGGTTAAGTTCACCTTATTTTATGCCCTGCAAAATTTTAATCATAAAATATTATTTCAGTTAGGATTAGTAGAAAATAAGTTTAACTCTATATATCCCTTTCATGATAAAATTAGAGTAAAATGAGGCTTAATTAATGGCCTAGGGTCAATCATAAAAGCTATTTCGGGTAACCTAGATCAGGAGGATGCCGAGAAATATGACAAGGCCATTGAGCAAAAAAAAAAAAAAAAAAAAAAAAAAAAAAAAAAAAAAAAAAAAAAAAAAACCAAAAAAAAAAAAAAAAAAAAAAAAAAATTTTGATTTCTCACATTATATGCAAACTCGTGATATTCTAGATCAAATAAGTCTTACACTAAATATGCTTATGCATTTACTCACAAATATTGAAAATGCAATCTCTTTTGCAAAATTGGTAGTTTGTATTACAGCATCCTAAAATTAGATGAAATGGAGACCATTGTCGAAAAACTTTTAAAATTTCACTCAGATAACCAAATAATATACCATGATAAGAATAATTTTTATAAATACTATGATATAGTTCAGGTAAAAGCATTCTATTCTAACAAACGTTTAATATTTGCACTAGAATTCCCTCTTGCACATCCGAATCAATTTTCAAATTATCACTTATACTGAATCCCTACTTCCGACCCCACTACCATTATACCCAAAAATACCTACCTAACCATGAGCAGTGACTCTTATCAATACCATTCGACACAATGCTGAAACTTAAACCCAGGCTATTTTTGTGAGGAAATCTCCCTAATCGATGGAACCACAAGGGAAGACTTCATATTCTTCATGCTGCAATTATCCACCGGCAATACCACTTGTCAGTAGACACCAATAATAATAAAAACCCACCTGATTGAGGAAATCACCGATGCATACTATATCGCTATAATTCCAAAACCACTAAAAAAGCTATGTGTGGAAAGATGGACTTTACAACCTTATGTGGCGACTAATTAATTACTGTACCACCAGGCTGCTCTTTCAGGACCACCGAATATGACTATATCAACGACAAAGGATCACTGGAGGGCCTACCTTTGCTATTGTCCCAAATCAAAGTGTCGAAATTTCAAACTAATATTTCAAATATTAAGTTGGACCTCAAAGATATTCCCCTGGACCAGCTTTATAAACCCCTCAACATGAACAAGGACAAATAATGCCCCGCTTGACCTATCATATAGCACAATGGTGTGGTCAATTCCATCATATGCCATCCTAGTCACACTAATTATGGCATTCATTGTATATAAAATATGGAAATGGAAAGCCTGCAAGATGCCCACCAAACCAGAGGAGAAACCCAGGATCGAGAAATCCAAAGAAACGGAAATGAAGGTTTTTTTCCGCCTCGAATAAAACTTCCCTCTAGTGATGGAAGAGTTATGTGAGCCCTCTGCCCACGCAGAAGATAGCGAGAAGCATCAAATGATAATGCATTTTTGCATTTATCTTAATCATATTTTATTCTTGCTTTTATATTCAGACTAGAGTATACATTCAAATTGACAGTACATGTTGTACTCACACTTATAATTTTAATAAAAGTTCGTCTGTTCAATTTTGAAAATTGTTTTTAAAAACAAAACGTTGTTACACGGAACGTAACTATAGTTTACGTATCCAGCCTATGTATCCGGCCTTAGGGCCTGTATACTCAGACCCACACCCAAAGGTGCGAGACTTTATAGGTATCATGGCAGAAAACGAGGAAACGCCACTGAAAGCACCCCTGTTCTCGGACTAAACTCCTCGAGACTCCGCTTATAGTCGAGACGCTATTCACAGCCGAGTGAATATAGCTTCGCTTGCACACACTCTTGAATCGCTCCGTGGCTTACAGTAGATTAGTTTTTACAGCATCATTTTGGGTAAAACGTATATTATATTCACTTGTGCATAAGTATTGTTTTATATTTCTGTATCTTTATAGTGAAAGGTAAATAAGTAACCCAGTATGTTAGAACATTTTAATTTTAAAAGAACAATAAAAAATAAAGAAAATTCTAATGAAAATATACTAAAAACAGTTCGCGGTTAGATACACCTAGACAGTACTATCTCATCATTATATCCAATTATTGAAATCATTTGTACATATATTTATTGATTTCCTAATAATTGGATGCAAATTTAATACCATGTAACTCGGCAATTTCTGAAAAATTTTTCAAGAGATCTTTCTAATACAGTCCTCAGTTCTTTATGTAAATTAAATTTAGATTTGAAACAAATATTTTAGACCCTCTTGAGAATTGCCGTTTCTGGTATAGTTATATTTCACCAACATAAAATAAAGTTGTACCTTGGATTTGTCAGATATACGTATGCAAAGTTTCAGTTTTCCACGTTGAACTGTGTTTAGGAAAAATGTGTAACTCTGTAGATTAAAGACATACTGACACAGACAGATGGCATTCCGCTCAGAATAAATTTGCTATTTTTAGATGTCAAACGTCTACTTTCATTACAATCTGAAACTTGTTCTTTTATTATGATATTTTTTCTGTCTATAAATAGATGAGAAAGTAAAAAAGCATATCAAGTTTTGATCAAATCAGAAACATGATTCGTTTTAATTGGGACGGTAAATTACATATTGTAATCCTTTGTGTCTTTTTATTGTCTATGTAAGAAGCAAAAGACAAGCAAGCTTTAAATCCTCTTATTGCTTGTACATTTTCTTCCTGTATAAATAAGATATTTTACAGAGATACCGTTATATAATTCCATTACCATGGAGTAACAATAGCTCCCTAGGAATTGAACTATTATTTTAACAAAAGTTCAATAAACATTTTTAAATTAAAAGGATATTTTGTGTTCTTGAGGTTGCGTACATAAAATTTTACACAGTACCCCAAAAATTGTAATCTATATACAGGGTGGCTCATTTAAAACTTTATACCTCCCCCATTTTCGTCTATTCTATAAACAGAAACAGTTATAATCGTGATAATTTAACCTCCTTATTTCATCTCTTATGCGAGGGATGCAACACCTTCAAAATCTTAAATGGATGTAGGTCAAGAGACACCTCGTTTTAAAGGTATTTTAATTCTCCTCACAACTGTAAAAAAATTTTTTAAATTTGTTTGAACTCTTTTCGAGATATTGCATTTGGGTATGTTGTGTGTTTTAAAAACAAGAGATAATTACAATTTACATATTCCTAAATACAAAAATATTATTTGGAAATAAACTAAGGAGAAATCACTGAAGTATTTCAAAATAAATACTTGAGCGTGATTGCAAATATAATAAATTAAAATAAAATTTATTTAAACCTAAATTAAATTCTGCATCATATATGTTATACGCTAGGGATACATATTATATTTTATAAATTTTAATAATTCTCAACAAATTGGGTAAGTATAATTCTATTTACTGAATATTTTTTCATTTATTTTATTTGGATAACACGTATTTATTTTATAAATCCATTTTTTGATTGATTAGGTTAAGTATTATTTGCCCTAGCGTCTCTAAAAAACATTATTTAATACTATTTTTAAATTTTTTATACTTGTCTATGATTTTAATATTTTCAGGAAGCACATTATATATTCTAGGAGCTAGGTAATAACAGTTTATTTGACCTACTGTTTTTTGACATCGTGGTAATTGAATTCTATTTAGTTTCTTTCTGGTTTGATGCATATGTGTAAAAAGATCAATTTTAATTTTATTTTTATAGATGTTCGTTAGTAGATTCATGTAAAACAATTACCTAATGTCCAATATTTTGCTTTGTTTAAAAAGATCATTGCTAGAGTATAACATGTTTTTACCGTAAATTATTTTTAAGATCCATTTTTGTAATATAATAAAATTTTTCAGGAAGTAATCACATACACTCTCCCCATCTCAGGATACAGTTTGCTAATTGCGACGGTATCAGTGCATAGTATATTGTTTTAAGGTGTTCAACGCCTAAGAAGTTTTTAAAGTATTTAAACCTGTAAAGTAATCTTCTAACTTTTTTTACGAATATTTTTTATTTGTGGCCCATCTCAAGTATCGATCTATTATTATACCGAGGTATTTTATTGACCCCGCTTCTGGGATAATAGTTGCTCCATCAATATATAACCGGTCAAAGTTAGGTAGATTATTTAAGTAGGATGTGAATGGTAGGAATTTAGTTCTTTCACAGTTTAAGATAAGACCGTTAAGTATATTGAAATCATGTTTTTATTAACTTAAATTCTATTTCTACTATATCTTTTAGGTGTTGCCAAGTTTCTGCCTTAAATATAATTGCGGTGTCATTTGAAAAGCTAATATTGGTACCTGATATTTTTTGAAGATAACAAACTGTTTATGTACGGAGTAAAGAGTAGAGGACCCAGTACTGTCCCCTATGGAACCCCATTGGTCACAGATCTCGAATTTGCTAATACTGTTATCAATTTGTACGTATTGTGTTCTGTCCTCTAAATATTTTTTTATGATATCAAATATTTGTCTGACATAGTGAGTGATAGGTGTATCCCTCTGGTGGTCAGTACTACACCAGTCAGACATCACTGATGTCTTAGTGACTGATAGCGACCTGCAAAGCAAGTACCAAGTGCTTCGACCTCTAACCCTGGTCCTGCAAATCTTATTCAGTATATAGTTTAGCCCATCAAGGTTAGAGGTCGAAGCTCTTGGTAACTACTTTGCAAGTCCCTATGAGTCACTAAGACTCAGTGATGTTTGACTGGTAGTAGTATTAACCACCAGAGGGATACACTTATCACTTACTATGCCTGTTTTGCTTAGTCTGCGTTAGGCTAGTCTGGTTTGCTATTATAATTTGTCTTTTCCATTACTTATGGCATACTGACGAGAACATAAGAAGTTTGAAACCGGTCTATGTCTAGTGAGGAATTAACAAATGATCTTAGCTACCAAGCAAAATTTGCAGGTTTAATTTAATGCAAGTCGGGGCTTTTGTCCGCTGCGTAGTTGTTTCCTTCGAATCTTATTCAGTACTTTTGTCTAACGATTTATAAATGTGTGATGTTAAATGGCATATTGCATCTTCTGTGGATTTTCCCTACCTAAAGCCATACTGGCGGTCTGAAATGATATTATATTTATTTAAAAATTTTACTACTCTGTGTTTTAAGATTCGTTCTATTATTTTTGCTATTTTAGATATAAGCGAAATTGGTCTGTAGTTATTGATTTGATCATTGTTTCCCCCCTTGATCAGATTTCGGAATCACGTCCTACATGACATAAAAACAAAGATTTTCTTAGGCGCATGCAACGATTTGTAAAGACTAACTCACTACTGATTAATAAACATGGATGAGTTAACCCATCCTTTTTAAAATTCATTGTATGCGCCTCAGAAAACCTTGGTTGTACGTCATGTATGGCGTAAATTAGGGCGTGAACTTATGTTATGATTGAAATTCAGCAATGTAAGAATATTTTGTTTAATTAAATATTAGAAATGCTCACCACCAACCTTCATGCAATAATACAACATTCGTTGAAATGCTTCGCAGACGTTTTGTAGGGTTTCAGTTTTATCTTACGACAGACACTCTTCTACTACTATTCACTGGCGTAAAAATTTTGCCTTAGTGACAAACGCTTTGCTTTTTTAAACGTCTTTATATAATATGGTCCAAAGGAGTAAGATCAGGTGATCATGTTGGCCTTTCAATTGCACCCTTTTGTCAATCCAATAACCGGCGAAATATTAATTTAATAATTCTAAGCATAAAATCGATCTGTCGTGTTCTTTTTTCTTCAATTATTTATAAGATAAAAAGAGAAAGGGTGGGAAATTTTAAATGTGACAGTCACGGTCAATGATATTGTAGATACGGCAATGGATAAACAAAGACTATAATCTGTAAGGGAAACACAGAATCGGAGCTCTATCAAAATTGATGAGGTTACTAGAAAGGGAGCCTCAACGAGTTGACTAGTCATGTCCGTATCATGACAAAAAAACGAAATCTAAATAATAGTCATATTTTTCAATGATTTTCCGAAAAAATAAAAATATTTCTCCAATTTCCATGCTTTGCTTCCGTTTTGACAATTTTGTTATATCCTATCGTGAGTAGATAATTATCAAAAGTTTTCCATTTTTTTTTGACATTTTATGGCTTACTTTCTTTGTTCATCATGCTATTATGTGTGTACAATAATGCTGGCAACTGAAACCGTTAATCGGTTTTGGATTATTCGCGATTTTGTAAAAAATCGAAAACCGGTTAATTATATAACCGATTAATCGGATAAGCAATTAATCGAATAACCAGTTATTCGAGTTTTTTTTTTAAAAAAATTTTTTTTTTTTTTTTTTTTTTTTTTTTTTTTTTTTTTTTTTTTTTTTTTTTTTTTTTTTTTTTTTTTTTTTTTTTTTTTTTTTTTTTTTTTTTTTATATAAGGGTATTTTTTGGGGAGCTCATCTCCCCCTTAGGTGATATGCCCCGAGAGGGACCGAAGATTGTCTCAAGCGCACGTTTCTCCCAGGCAGTGAATCTCATCTCCCATCTTCAGGGTTTCCTCAACAGCTAACTGCTTACTGCGTCCTGTCTGAGTTACGTCAGAACTGAAAATTTTCAGGTTCGAGTAACCGTCCCCCCTTTCCCTCTCGGGGCCTATCACCTACGCGGGAGTATACCCGGAAAACGAATTTAACATTCACCACCCGCGAAAACCTGAAAGACAACATATATATATATATATATATATATATATATATATATATATATATATATATATATATATATATATATATATATATATATATATATATATATATATATATATATATATAATATTATTTTCCGGGTATACTCCCGTGTATATATATAGGCCCCGAGAGGAGACCGTGTCCGTTGTCTGAACAGACAACCACGGTCCCTCCGGGGCCTACCCTACGCGGGATATACCCGGAAAACGAATTTAACATTCACCACCCGCGATACCTATGAAAAACAATATATCATACATATATATATATATTATATATATATATATATATATATATATATATATATATATATATATATATATATATATATTTTGCCGCTGAGTAGTTGTTTCCTTCAAATCATATTTAATAATATATATATATATATATATATATATATATATATATATATATATATATATATATATATATATATATATATATATATATATATATATATATATATATATATATATATACATATTAACTAAATAATATTGAAATGATTTCCTGTCACACAAAACTGAAACAAACTGGCTTTATATAATAGGTAGCTATTATTATTATTTGTTGTTTCAACTATATATCTATTAGGTATTTAGATTTTGTTGTTGTTATAACAATATAAAAAGTCTAATCTTACCAAGGCAGCAAAATAAATATATTGGTGCTAAACGCATTTGTTTCAGAAGAAGCTATTAAAAGAAAGGAAAAGGAATAAATGTATGATCTTATCTAAATTCCTTTATAATTTTCTATTAGCTCTATCTCGAGTCGCATTTTTTATTCAGGCAGCTAAATCGCATTCATCAATTATTATTAAACGAGGTTTTGCATTAGAACGTGCCTGAAATGTATTATAAACTGTAGTATCAATAGCAAACTCTCAGGAGACCACTATAATATATCTAATACCTTATCATTATACATGTACAGGATTATTCATTATAAATTACCCACCCCTTATCATCGTTATTACTGCCTATTGAAAAAAAAGTTTTAAATAAAAGTTGTGTGGTTATGACTGAATTTTGTTAAAATGCTATCAAAAGTACAGTAGGATACAAAAAATAATATTTTTTTTAAATGGGATACATGTATATTATAAAATTTTTGGAATGGTGCTTTGTTCCTGATTTCAAAAATATACCATATGTTGCCCCTACCATATACCATTTTTGAGTTATTAAACGTCGAATATCTTAGTTAAACTAGTTACGGTAAATATGGAAAAGTTAACATTATTAAAGTGAGCTATGAAAATGTCAACTATTATGTTTGATAAGTGACATTTCTTTAATGAATAATCAAAATGGTTTACAGTGAGGAGGAATAATTTCAAAATATTTACTTGTTATATACAAAATAACAAAAATAAACGTGCAACAAAAAGAGCATATAGGATGTTGTATCTAAATCGTCCAACACCATCAGAAAATGCGTTTAAAAGTATTTACCGAAAGGAGAATAATACCTCCAGTTTTAGTAGAAAAAAGCATGTAGTTCAAACGAATCAGGAAGAACAGCTAAATATACTGCTTCATTTCGAAGTTAAGCCCATCCATAGTTATTTGCGATTAGACTTTTTTTGGAAACATTGTATTATTTTTTAGAAAATTGTGAATGTAGTATAAGTAATGCAATCGATCAATTAGGTAAAAGTTATTCCAAAATCCAACGTACCTTAAAAAATAACAGCTACAGACCATATAAAATTTTACCCGTACAAGTTTTAACAGAGGCTCATAAAAGGAAATGGCTGGACTTTTGCCGCTAGATGATTCAAAAGTTGGATGAAGATCCCAAGATTTTTACTAAAATATTATGGACTGATGAATCATCCTTTTCTACGGCAGGAGTTTTTATTAGGAAAAATCGAAGGTCATGGAAAAATAAGCACAACAGAAATAAAAATGATAAAGGAAACAGAAAAATTCTCATAAAATTCCTTTATTAATGTGACCGGTTTCGTGAACAAATTAATTACTTCACATCATCAGACACAGGAATTTTTATAAATATAAAACCAGGGTAGTCAAATTAGAATTAAAATAGTTTTGCAACATGTCAAATTATAAGTAAATGTAAGACATAAATTTTGTTAGTATCTAATTAACTTTTTTTAATAAAATTTCTAAAATTTAACGTGCTTCTTTTAAACACATACATATACTACAATAGTTAAAATCTAAATTTAGATTTTAACTATTGTTTCCTTTATCATGAATAATTACTCATATGGGATCAACCTATCTACGAAATAAAAATGGTAAAACAAATAAAAAAAATCAGGAAGAAGAACTTAGCGTTTGGTGTGGAATTTTCAGAAACAAAATTGTTGGGCTTATATTTTATGATTATACCTTAACTGGAGTTGCCTATCTGGAAATAATTATCCCAGAAGCAGAAAATATTCTTTTGCACAATTTTCCGGAAGCCGAACTTGATATGATTTGGATGCAGGATGGGGCAACTCCGCATAGTGTTCTACCCGTTCGAGATCATTTGAATAATGTATTCCCAATATGGATAGAGAATAATGGACCTATTAAATGGCCACATAACAGTCCGGATTTGACCCCTATACATTCATTTTTTTTTGGGGATTTCTAAAAGATATTGTCATTAATAATAATAATATAATAATAATAATAATAATAGTATTCAAGTCATTAAAGACAGGATTCGACTTGAAACAAACAATCTGAATGTGAATAATGAAGCCATTCACGATGCAATTATTAATATAAGAAGACGTTATCAATAATTATGCATTGACAGTAATGATGGACACATCGAACATCTTTTATGAATTATCATTTATTTATATTTAAATTTCCTAAATAAACTTTGTTATCTGTTTTGTATAAATATTTGGTTTTTTTCCTTCCTCATTGTAAACCATTTTGTATATTTCATTAAGGAAATGTCACTTATCAAACATAATAGTTGTCATTTTCATAGCTCACTTTAATAATATTAACTTTTCCATAATTACAGTAACTAGTTTAACTAAGATATTCAACGTTCAATAACTTAAAAACGATATATGGTAGGGGTAACATCTGGTATATTTTTGAAATCAGGAACAAAGGATCATTCCAAAAATTTAATAATTAATTTTAAAAAAATATATTATTATTTTTTTGTATCCCTTGAAATTTGCACGCTACTGTACTTTTGATAGCATTCTAATAAAATTCGTTCATAACCACACTACTTTTATCTAAAACTTTTTTATCTATAGACAGTAATAACGATGATAAGGGGTGGGTAATTTATAATGAATAACCCTGTATAATTTGTTACACGATAGTGCTTTATCAGACCCTACAAAGTTTTTTAACAAACAAAACACCACTCGCACATTATTATGTTACTTATTTTTCGTTGGATTCTTCCGTCGAATTTTAGTATGAGTGTATTATCTATTTTGCCTTGGTTGTATCTACAGGCTGTCCTACTAAAACTCTTCATGTGTTAATTTTCAAGATATCGTGATGTAATATTAAGAGAGTTTGAGGATATGAGTAAACTTTTCGGTGATGTAGTGCTTTATAGTGGTAATATAATTTTTATTATACCTTTATTAGTACATATCGCTTATCGAGCGTTTTTCCAATTTATATTTTATTGCTATTGACACTGGTAGATGGAGTTGACTTCAACTAGTTGGTAATCTGCTTTTATGTAGAGACTAGTGATTCTGAAATGTCTCTTGCTGTCGTTGTGTATATACCTACTTCGCATTGATGAAGGCAAGAACCATAAACCGGTCTGCTAATGGTATGCATGACGGCTTCAAGAAGGATTCCATTTATTTGATAAAAATCCTTTACTAGTGGACAATCGCAAGTAAAGCCACAGAATCAGAGATTCTGTGGTAAAGCTAAATCATTTCACTTAGTACGATACAAATTTATAAATCATTATGAAGTGTGTGGTACGGTGTTGGCCAATTTATTTAATCTTCAATTAAATAAACAGAGAGGATTTTAATCTTGGTACATATTTAGGTATTATTTCTAGTATTTATTACTATTTTTTAAATTAACTTTTACCCTGTTGGAATACTTTGGTATTATAATTTTTATTATATGTATCTTTGTTAATAAAAATCTATTATAAATAATAAATAATATATCTTTATTTAGCTCAAGCTTTTTTATATATAATTGACACATAACTTAAGGTAATTAATTATTTTAAACAAAAATTGGAACATTTCGTGTCTTAAAAACAATTTTTTTACATCTTCACAAAGCGGTCTTTTGAATTGTTGGCATATCATTAAATATTTTTAAAGCTTTAATGAACAGATATTAGATTAGTTTTGCTCCTATTAAAGGTTTCAAAAAAAAATCTGTAGCATTCCTAGTTGGATAACTGTGAATATCATGATTATACTTTAATCTAACGTATAGATAAGCTGGTAACATTTTGTTTTTCATTTTATAGAACAAAGTTTTAAATATGACTCTTTGATGTACATTCATAAAGTTTAAAACTTCTAACATTAGTTTTAGAGGTGTATAGTTATTACATCCTAGTATAATTCTTATTGCTCAGTTTTGTATTTTTTGTATTTGTTGTATTTGATTTTGCCTTATATTAAATCAAACTGTTTAACAAAATTCGAAATGAAGCGCAATCAATGCTTTGTATAAAATTAATTTTGTACAAATTTATTCTATATAAAAACTGATATTTCTTTGAAATTTTATTCAAACAGAAATTTGCATGACTTTTAAAATTCAAATTTTGATCTATTATATTACAACTCCTAAGTGTTTTAATTAGATAACTTTTTTTAGAGTGTTATTTATCGATATATTTAATGAATTATGAATTCCTTTTTAATTTACAATTATTTCCTATGAACATACATTTAGATTTCTTAATATTTACATATAAATCACTATTACACAACCACTTGTACATGTTTTTCAATTCATCATACATTATACTTAAGATTTTCTCAGGATTGTACCTATTATACAGGGTGGGGCAGTAGTGCGTCGGACTTCGATATCTTGAGTTCTACTATAGCTAGAAATTAAAAAAAAATACAAGTGTAAGGGTGTGAAATAATTAATTAATATTATCCCAAAGAACAAATATATATTAACACTCGTTACAACATATCTTTACAAGGTTCTCAATCTGAATGTTCCTTTGTGTGTAAAAATGTCTATCCTGTCTAATATTCTCGGTCACAGACTCAGCCGTCGAAAAGTATAAACAATAAACAGTCATAAATTGTATTAATATTATACTAGGAATAATGCCGACCGGCGCGGCGTCTCTATACATCGGGCTTATAATATTTCATACACAAGGAAATTTGATAAAAAATCTATAACAGAAAACTACTACTTGAATGTAATGATTTTTTTTTTATTGCAATAATGCCATCTGCACATGCATATTGAAAAAATCACCAATGTTACAATTATGGATTTTAAGAAAAACGTATGTAAATACTAGTTACGAGACATCTAATTAATGTCTTTGAATCTTTTTGTTTTTCCTAAAATTGTACAGGGTGGCCAAAAACTATTTTTCAGTTAAGAACTTTTTAAATTGAATTTTCTCAGTTTTTTTTCAAATGGAACACCCTATGTATATTTTCAACGATCCGATGTCGAAATGAAAAACTAACTTTTTTTGTAAGTACTTCTCTGTGGCTAATTACAACCATTTTCGTTTTATAGAGCAATAAGTACAAAATTCAAGAATAAACTAAAAAAATAAGTGTCTTCAAATAATTCATTAGAAGAAATTATGTTAAGTGCTCCACATGTTGCCCATTTTTACGACACATGTCTCCATGCACTTTTGAAATGAGGTTTCTACTGTTCCTAAAATTGTCGGTGTGATAGATCTAAAAGAAGTTACTATCCTCTCCTTCATATTTTGTACTGTTATTTTTGTGTCTTTATAAACAATTTCCTTCGCGTATCCCCATAAAAAGAAATCCATTTTTGTAAGTGAGTTCATTTCTTCCAATCCATTGAAGTGGGTAGGTATTATTTAAGTGGTTTCTACCTGCATTTAAATAATGTGGTGGAGCATCATCTTGCTAAAACCACATCCTATTTCGAATCCTTTCAGAAAGATTCCACTAATAATTGTGGCAGACAGTTTTCCAGAAAAAAGTGAGGATTTTCCGAAGCATAATAATGGAAATTATGCCCATTAACAAATCCATTTTTGTGAAAAGTTGCCTCATCAGTAAATAAAACATTGCTGAAGAAAGTGATATCTTGCATTTTATCTTTGGCCCAATTATAAAACTGCAGACGCCTTTGAACATCATTATCAGATGGTTCCTGGTGCATTTGAATATGATTTGCATGAAACTTATTTGTTTTCAAAATTCGACTAACTAATGAGCTCACTTCTCTCTGATTAATATGGGGATTTCAACCGTTGCCAGCACCACAGAAAACTCATTTTCTTCGTTCACAACACGTTTTATTCTTTCACTTTTTTTATATTCGATATTTCCAGTTTCCACAAATCTATCGAGAAGGTTTTGGAAGCTGCTAACTTCAGGAATCCTTCTTTCAGGATACCTTTGCTTATAAATTCTATTCGCAAGCAAACAATTTCTGTCAGAATCGTTCAAAACAAGAATTATGTCTACTAGTTCCCCTTAAAACTCGAAATATTTTAAATTTAATACAAATGGTAACTGACGACCGATAAATGCGATAAATGTTCGTTTATACAAGACAATTCATACTAAACTAAGGTTTTATTGCTTGTCGAATAACGAAAACAGCAAAAAAAATTTGCAAAAAACTATTACAGTAAGGGACCAGTCAAATACTATTTATCCACTTCAATGGATTGGAAGAAATGGTCCCACTAAATAACCTCATTTCAAATACTCATAGAGACGTGTCTTAATCAAAATGGGCAACATGTGGCGCACTTATTATAATTTTTTCTAATGAATTATTTAAAGACACCTCTATTTTTTAAGCTTATTCTTGAATTTTGTACTTATTGCTCAATAAAACGAAAATAGTTGTAATTAACCATAGGGAAGTACTTACAAAAAATGTTCGTTTTTCATTTCTACATTACATTGTTCAAAAATATACAGGGTGTTCTATTTGAGAAAATTGAGAAAATTCAATTTAAAAAGTTCTTAATTGAAAAATAATTTTTGGCCACCCCGTACAAGAAAAATGATTCAAAAACATTAATTAGATGGGTCGTAATTACTATTCACATACATTTTTCTTAAAACCCATAATTGTGACTTTGGTGATTTTTTTCAATATGAATCTGCAGATGGCATTATTTCAACAAAAAAATGCATTATATCCAAGTGGTTGGGAGATAGTCAATAATAATATAGGAATGAATAAAGTCTAGAAAGAGGCTTCAAAAATTTACTGATATACATAGCATTCCATTTAAAAAAAGTTACTTGTTCCTGTAATTTCGTCTTGGCAAGCCCTGTATATTCGAAAATAATTTCCGGTTATAGACTTTTTATCTAGTTTACTTGTGCTTTTTCTTTAAATTTCTAGCTATCGTAGAACTCGAGATATCGAAGTTCGGTGCACTATTGCTCCACCTTGTATATGTCATAGTTCATCAGCAAACATAATTACACTACACTCTTTTAACATATTTTACAATCTCATTTACATATATTAGAAACAAAATAGGTCCCAAGACCGTACCCTGTGGTACACTATTTAATTATTTAATTTTTCTATTTGATTGGATAGAAAATTTGTATATTTTACTTTTTTTTTACTTTTTCACTTAACGACTAGATAAATAATTCTCCAGTAATTCTCTATTAACAATTTCCAAAGCTCTTCGAATATCCAAGAAAACTTTAATATAATATTACTGTCATCAATTGCCATAACCCATTTGTCACTTATATTTAGTATTATTAGTTCACAAGAATGTTGTTTACGAAATCATAATTTATTTGAAATTATCAAATTATTCTTATCACAATATTTTTCCAAAAGCTTTTCATATACTGGTTGGTATTTATTGACCTAAATTCTTCACAGAGATGAGTATCACATGCTTTGGGCACAGGTACAACACATGATGTTTTCCAGTCACTACGGAAAATTCCACTCTGTAATGATAAATTTACAATATCCAGAAAATGACTTTCAGCAACTATAAACGGGTCCTTAATAAATTTTGTACATATGCAATCTTCTGTTCCAGCAGTATATTTTAATGTGTACACAATTGTTCTTAATTCATACAAATTAATGACTTTAAATAGTTCATGATTGTCTATGTTTGCTATTACTGTACCAAAGTCTTTTGGAAATATTATTTCACTCATTATAATATCGATACCTTTTAAAAAATATTTATGAAATTAATTTACTATAATTTGCTCATTTTAAATTTCTATATTCTCAGATATTATATTTCTTCCTACAACTTTCCTAGTATTGAGTAATAGAGTTTCTAAGTTTGCTGTTATTTTTATTTTCATCTCTATTATTTTATTAAAGTATTTTTCGTTTTAATTTCTTATTGTAGCTGTTACATTGTTTCTTAAGTCTTTGTATGCTCTCATTATTATCCGGTGTAAAAGTTGCTTCATATCTCGTTCTTTCATTATACTACAACTATTTACTAAAAAGAAATAAAAATAAAACAACTCTCTTATACACATTGTAGTATTTCTCAAAATAACCGGGTGAATGATTTGTTCCTCCATTCGTTTCGTACTCATTACAGCGTTATCTTAGTGAATTAGTGTGGCTGTAGATAATCCTGGAGTCACGTGTGGATGCCGCTGTAAGGAATTAAGTTACGACAACATTTTACGTTGATAAAATGATTGAGGCAGAACTTCTACACTCAAACTCGGAATATTTAAGGTACAATGGCTTGATAAAGTGGTGACTTATGCCGGTACTAGATAGCTGTAGTTTACGTCAATAAAAGGAAAGTACACTGAACTGATTCTGCGGTTGGCTCCTTGTGTAACATTATTAAATATTTTAATTATATGAAGGAAATTTGCTTTTTAATGTTTAAAATTTTTTTATTAAATACTATACACGTGTTTCGGCTTTTTAGTCCTGTATCAAGAAAATACTGAATAGTAAAATTTGTGTTCATTGCTTATATAACCACAACTCGTACCTATTATAAAACTATTGTAAAATATATTTTTATAACTTGTACATTATTTTATTCTTTAAATCTAAATTAAAGTCAATGTAATTAAGGAAATTGCAAAAAACAATGGCTGTAAAAAAAGCCTTATAGATAATATAATAAAAAATAAACAAAAGAAAAATTTACGTAAAGAGTTTCATGCCGGTTCCTCACAGGAACGTAATAACATATATACAAGTATTAACTATAGGCCTAAGGGCCAGTATATCCATCTCCTCGTAAAGTTACCAAACAGATAAATTTAAGAATAAAATTGTTAAACCAGTCAATTGATAGTTACTATTTATTTATTTTTGCAGATCAGTTATTCCATACTTCGCTGTGATCAGTTTTTTGCAAAAATAGAGACGTATAATTAATATAAATCTGTTTGGTAACTAACAGCCACTGTCCCAGAAGATCAGCGATAGAATTAGTAATAAACTGAATAAATTGGGATGTAGAACCATTTCAGTAAATAAATGTAATTTAGGTAAAATGTTAAATAATAAAGACAAAACTGAAAAGTTAAAAAACAGGAATATATGAGTTAAAATGTAATGACTGCTGTGCTATATACAATGGACAAACTGGACAAAATGTAAAAAAAGTGATTCGAGTAACACACGAAATCTATTGTAAACAATATATATATAGCATGGGCAACGGGCATGTCAATATATTGCATTGAAAACAATTATTTTATAAATTTAAATAATATTAAACTATTCCATTCGGAAAAAAGGAGAGAAACTTGATTTCTTAGAATAATTAGAAATAAATGCAAGGCTGTTAAAAATAATAAAAATTTAACGAATGAACAACAAATTTTTACCGGTCACCATATTTTAGATAAAATAATTTAGACTAAAAGAATAAAGAAATATCCAAATTATAAAAAACATATTTTACAATAGTTTTATAGTAGGTACCAGATGTGGTTATGTATGCAATGAACACAAATTTTACTGTTCAGTATTCTCTGTACTTTTGAGAAATGCCTAAAAAAGCCGGAATAGGTCCTTCATATATTTAAAAATAAATAAAGTTCAGTTTAAACTTATTTGCAACATAAAAAACTTCGGCGACTTGGATCCCTTTACCTCTGTCAAAGGTGTCGACGTTTTTATCTTGCAAATAAGTTTGAAATAAACTTTACATGGTGCGTACACAAGAAAAATGCACCATTGCACAGCACAGTGGTTCAAACACGGTTAATTTTGGCCAAAAATAGAAAACGTTAAAGTTTTACTATTTTGACTGAAGAAAGACATTATTTTGGATGAAAGTAAGATATTCTATTATTATATCGAATATTGATGAAACTATTAACCCTTGTAGGTATACGGAAAATACACATTTTTAAAATTATTTTTCGTTTCCAATTTTTAATAAATATGAAATACCAAACTGATTTTTATAATATATATTGTATAACAATTATTTGCGTAACAATACCGGAAAGTGATTCTTTACTTGGCGAGCTACTCCTGGAAGCTGTCGAACCCAGCAAAGACAACCCTCCGGGTGAGTTGCGTAACTTGGGTACAATAATTTTTCTGCAACCATTTTTGCTACTCTCAAAACACTTTTTAACCTGAAATATTTTGTAAACAAAATTTATAAAATTCAACTGACAGATTTCAGACATTGTTGTCTAGAGTGGTTAATTAAGTACCTACCGTATTGTTCTCAACCAAAAGTCCATTAAGGGATCGGTAAAATTTTACCAATCCCTTGTGTCACGTTACCGGGCTAAACTATTAAAAATGTATTTTCCACCAACAAAATTGACCAAAAACAATTAACTTTGGAGACGGTTGCAGAGAGAATATATGAATATATAAATACACAGATAAATATATTTATTAATTTTTTACATAATACACAAAATAAATTTGATTTTAAATTTACTAAAAATTAAACACAATAATAAGATTAGTACAAATATAAAATTAAAGTTCACCTTCTGATGCATTATCTTTATCATCATCAAAATCCGTTTCTGCCTAGTCCCCTCTTCTCGGTGGTCTTGCCTCAACTAAAAGTTCCATTATTTCAGAATACACTGAAAATTTCTTTTTTTTTTTTTTGTAAACATCAGACTTGTAATGTACGGATCAGAACTTGCTAAAAGTCTATTTAGTAGGTCTTGATTCGTTTTAATTTTCGAAATTTAGCTGGTAGAATTTTTCTATATAACTTGAGATCTTTGTTGCAAGATTCTTGATCTACCTCAAGCTTCATGTGTTGATGTAGACATTTACAAACAATTCTTAGTGTTTTTTTAAAGTACAGTACTGAACAATGTTTTATTTGATGCAAGAAATCTCAAATTTTGCCTTCCAGATTGTTTCATTTTTGATGCGAATTTAAAGCAAATATTACGATTTTTTTCGAGAAGTGGTCTCCGTTCTGCATTATTGACTTCTTCTGGAAAGCCCATAATTTCATAGACTTTTTGACGAACAATATGCGTTTTGCATTACAGATCTTTTTTTTTTTAGAAAATACATTATAACGTTTTGTATAATCAGCCCCATGTATCTGCTACTTTTACATATGTTTTTCTAGCGAAAAAGCGGCTAAAAGCAAAATGTGATAGTATGTTCTTAAACAACATACTTGGAGCTTTAAAATGAATACCCAAAAATTGTGGACTGATGTGGACATATTTTATAACTCAAATAAAAATTTAAGTAAAAAAACAATGCATTTCTGTAAGTAGTTAATTCAAATTTTAACACTGGAAAACGGATTAACGTATACAAAATATCATAAGCACATTAAAATACACACCCTTAGCTTTCTTTTGAATTGTTACTCAGGTACTTGTACGTTCCCAACTCCGAGAAATGCAACAAAATGGAAAGGGATTATTCAACCATTAATTGCACAACAGAAAACAGTTAAAGTTATTCTCTGTTTAAAGGCTTATTTGTGATCGAATAAATTTTTATAGTGGCAAATATTTACATATCTGTGTACTGTAATTGTCCTACTAGCATTTCCAACTAATTCGGTTTGATTCCAAGAAGGTCGCTTTTTTCTATTTTTGGCCAAAATTATTCATTTTTGAACCACTGAGCACTGCGACCAACGGCAATAACTAGCGAGAGCTCAGGTAATGAGTGAACATTAGGTGTGTCTACCGATTCAACTATGCAAATATTGCCAGATCGGTTATTTTCAAATCAAAAAATCAATTAAACTTAGTGCTACCTCAAGAGTCGAACCAGCTGAATTCCCAGTTACAGTTTTTTTTTAATATAATATTGTTACGCCACTGGACTGTGCAGACTGGTTAGATTAGGCTGGAATTGTACACGAATGGCCGGGAATATTCTGGAGTGCTCTAGACTGGGTCAATGGATGTATAAATAAGACGCACGGTGGGCCGAGATTTAATCTTAAGTTGAACGTGAACGAGTAAAGAAGTAATAAGAAAGAGACTTATAAGTGTTCAAGTGTGATCATAGTTAAGACAGTAATTAATCTATTGTTGTTAATTGTTAATTAGTAAATAAAGTAGTGAGTAAGTGTTACCTGGACTTTCAATCAACGAATCTACGAGTAGAGGTGTTTGTGTGGATAGGAAACACGTAACAATTTGGTGTCGGAAGTGGATTGGAAGAGAAATTTCTGGAATATTCGAAAAGGTTCTACAGTGTTCTTCTCAGAAATTAGTGGTAACACGAAGAATTAAGCTACTGGACAGTGTTTGGAGGACTATTTCTGGACTGAATAGTGACTTTAAAGTGGATTTTCGAGACGTTTCTAGAACATTCGATTTAGAAATAACTGCAAATACGCGAGTGCCGCTAGTAATAACGTGTTGTACACTGAGAAAAAGGACTACTAGTGCAATTTCGGGAAAATTCTAGAACATTCTATTGGGAAACTATAGGAGATACGTGAATTGTGTCGACGGGAACGTGTTGTAGACTTAAAAAACGAGACTATAAGTGATTTTTAGTGACAATTCTAGAACATTCTATTTGGAAACTACAGGAGATACGTAGACTGTGTTAACGGAAACGTATTATAGACTCAAAATAAGACTTATTAGTGATATTTCGTGAAAATTCTCGAACATTCCATTGGACAACTAGTGGAGATAAGTGAATTTTATCAACACAAAAAAAGTATACTCTAAATAAGACTTTCTAGTACTGTTTCGAGATTTTTCTGGAACATTCCATTATTAAAACAAACGTGATAGTAACATTTTACGGACTTTATAGTGTAATAAACTTTATTCTGAAGTTGATTTACGTGTCGTGAGTTAATGCCAACAACAAGAAGCATGGCGGAGAAACAAACACAAGACTTACTTGCAGCATTGGTGCAACAAATGGAAGAACAGAAAAGAGAACGCCAGGAAGAATTAAGAAAGATTATGGAAGATCAAGAGAGAAGACGACAGGAAGAAAAAGAAGAACAAGAGAGAAGACGACAAGAAGAAAAAGAAGAACAAGAGAGAAGACGACAAGAAAAAAAAGAAGAACAAGAGAGAATACGACAAGAAGAGAAAGAAGAACAGAGAAAAATTATGGAAGCTCAAGAGAGAAAACGCCAGGAAGAAAAAGAAGAACAAGAAAGAATACGACAAGACGAGAAGGACGAACAGAGAAAAATTATGGAAGCTCAAGAGAAAAAACGCCAGGAAGAAAAAAGAAGACTTAAGAAAAATGATGGAGAGCTTGGAAATAAGACAATTGGAGGAAAACGAAGATATAAAAAGAAGCCTAGAGGAACAGCAGGCAGCCATTTTCTCTCTCACTGAAAAATTTAAAGTCGATGTTATAGGAAAAGTCGGTGAAGTGGAAGAACAAGTCAGTGAAGTTAAAGAAAAAGTCAGCCAAGTTGAAGGGGAAATAACCGAAGTCAGAGGAGAAGTAGCGCGACTCAAACAACAAAGAGAGAAGGGTGGCCAATTAGTACTGTCGTCTGGTGCTAGGTTACAACCACCTTCATTCGACGGTCAAAGTTCATGGTCAACATATAAGAGACAATTTGAGGCAGCCGCACGTTCAAATAACTGGAACGATGAGGAGAAAGCAACAGCATTGGTATTAGCACTAAGGGGCCAAGCATTAGACCTGCTCCAAACAATTTCTGCCTCACAACAACAAAACTTTAGCATTTTGGAGGCAGCGTTAGAGCTAAGATATGGCGACCAACATCTCGCCCAAGTGTATCAGGCTCAGCTCAAATCACGCAGACAACGAGGTGGAGAAAGCCTCCAGGAGTTTGAAGCTGCGGTAGAAAGATTAGCCCATCTAGCCTATCCTGATGCACCAATGGAATTTCAACAACAGTTAGCAGTTGGTACATTTATTGATGGAGTAAGGGACCAGGAAGTTAGGCGAATTCTTAAGTTAGCCAGGCATAAGCGTAGTAGTGAGGCTTTAGTACATGCACTGGAGATTGAGGCTGCCTATGAGGATACCACACAACCAAATCAGAGAGTACGAGCTGTGAGTGTGGAGGAAGACAAGCCAGAGAACACAACACAAAACCTGATATCTGATCTATACAAGATGATGACCCAACTACTGACAAAATCGAACTCCCAGCAGACAGAAAACCAACAACAAAGTAGTGGGAGGCCGAATGGAGGCATCCGTTGTTATATGTGTGGCAAATTGGGCCATATTAAGAGGAACTGTCATGAGCTCAACATTCAAGATCCGAGACAAACCCAACAGCAAAGTAGTGGGAGACAGAGTGGAGGAAGCATGCGCTGTTATAAGTGTGGCAGAGTGGGCCATATTCAGAGTAACTGTCGTCAGCGCATCCCTGAGAGGGTCGCAGTAATGGAGAAGCCGCAGGAAAACTGGCGAGCTGGTACTTCGCGGAATATAGCAGATGGCTTTTCCAACAGACCATGTCAGAAAGACTGCAAGCCTTGCTACCGTAAGGAAGAACAACAAAATGTACAAATAATGAAGACCGTTAAGATTGATGTTCCGGATTATTGGACAAAAGAGTCGTTAAGGAAAGCGCAGTTAAACGATAACGAGACTGGTCCTATTCTAAAATGGAAAGAAAGAGGGACCCGACCCGATTGGAAGGACATTTCAAATAAATCAGTGGGGCTGAAGGCTTTATGGGCACAATGGGACTCCCTTATAGTAGAGGACGGACTGCTGAAAAGAGCGTGGGAAAGTCCAGATGGGAGGAAAGTTACTTTGAAATTGTTAATCCCCAGGTGTCACGTAGCAGATGTACTTCAGCAAGTGCATAATGAAACGTCTGGCGGACATTTTGGCATCAACAAAACTCTCACTAAAGTACGCGAACGATTCTACTGGGTGAACAGCCGCCAAGATGTGGAAGCTTGGTGCCGCAAATGTGAAGTTTGTGCGGCAAGTAAGGGACCACGGACAAGAAGTAAGGGCCAAATGAAACAATATAACGTAGGGGTTCCTTTTGAGCGAATTGCGGTCGATGTAGCTGGTCCATTCCCCGTGACAGATGATGGGAACAAATACATCTTAGTTGCCATGGACTATTTCAGTAAGTGGCCTGAAGCTTATGCCATACCCAACCAAGAAGCAGCCACTGTCGCTCAAGCTCTGGTAGATAATCTAGTATGTCGATTTGGCGTGCCCCTAGAATTGCATTCGGATCAAGGAAGAAACTTTGAATCAGGGGTATTTCAGAACATGTGTCGCTTACTGGGAATTCATAAGACAAGAACAATAGCCCTACATCCACAATCAGACGGAATGGTGGAGAGATATAATAAAACCATGGAGGAGCACCTATCCAAAGTGGTTGAGAAACATCAGAGAGATTGGGACCGTCACTTACCTCTTTTCCTTATGGCCTACAGGGCCTCCATTCATGAAACAACAAAACAGACGCCGGCTCGCGTGATGTTTGGACGTGAGATTAGACTTCCATGTGACTTGGTGTTTGGCACACCAGATGAGGAGCGACTTTCCATAAATGACTACGCCGATGAAGTAGGTGAACGGCTAAGGAATATCCATGAGCTGGTACGAGACCGAATTGCCATAGCAAGTGATCGCATGAAGGCTCGTTATGATCTTAAGGCAAATTCAGGAGGGTTCCAGGCTGGAGATTTGGTTTGGCTATATAACCCACAACGAAAGAAAGGCAGGTCCCCGAAGCTTCACCCGCCCTGGGAAGGTCCTTATACTGTTGTCACCAGATTAAACGACGTTGTATATAGAATTCAGCAAAGTCCAAAATCCAAGATGAAGGTGGTGCATATTGAGAGACTAGCCAAGTATGCAGGGCACAATGAATTGCCTGATCGGGACGTTCAGGCTTAAGGAGGGGGCAGTGTTACGCCACTGGACTGTGCAGACTGGTTAGATTAGGCTGGAATTGTACACGAATGGCCGGGAATATTCTGGAGTGCTCTAGACTGGGTCAATGGATGTATAAATAAGACGCACGGTGGGCCGAGATTTAATCTTAAGTTGAACGTGAACGAGTAAAGAAGTAATAAGAAAGAGACTTATAAGTGTTCAAGTGTGATCATAGTTAAGACAGTAATTAATCTATTGTTGTTAATTGTTAATTAGTAAATAAAGTAGTGAGTAAGTGTTACCTGGACTTTCAATCAACGAATCTACGAGTAGAGGTGTTTGTGTGGATAGGAAACACGTAACAATATCATATACTCCTATGACTCTATTATGACCTACAAGGTCATAAGGGATCGGTAAAGTATTTACTGATTCCTTATGTCACTTTTGGTGGACAAGATTAGGGTATGTACCTAATTAAGCACTCTAGACAACAGCAAATTTTATGAATTTTCTGTTCGCCCAATTATGTGTAATTCAGGGCTTATATGATTTTTTGAAATTACAAGTCTTTAAAGTCTAATTTAAGAAGTAAATGGTTCTATTTATGGAAACAATATTGTTTCACAAACCCTACCAGGTACACCTTAATTCATTCTGATATCCCAAACAACTTTTGGCACAATCATTTCCCTTACTCAAGAAAATATATTACAATTGATACGTTTAAAATTAGGTTGTGCCTGCTACCCTGCCCATTTATTAAAAGTTGGAGTCTTTACTTCAGATAAATGTCAACACTGTAACGTCTTAGGAGATCTTGACCACGTGGCTGTACCAAATACAAAGATGCCTCAATTAAGCTTGTTGAAAATATTGTAAATTATGTTTATGCTCCTTTTAATTTATTACATCTATTGTCAATAGTGTTAATTTTTTAAAAGAAACTAAAATTAAACTGCAGCAAACTGAACATTACTGATGATAAAACTCCTTCCATCCTCAATATTCTCGTTATTTTCCAATAAATTAAAACCCATTGAATTATTCATGTTTTAATTAAATTTTGCTTAGAGTAAAATCACAGAGGAGGTAAAATGTTGGATAAGCCTCCCGAATCGGCAACACCCGTTGCACTTTCAAATTTTTCTAATTTATTCATGTATTGAAATAAAATATTTATAAACTGGCAAATTATCTTATTAGCGATTCACTATTCTACAAAATAAGTTCTGTTCAAAGCTGAAGTTTAAATTAAATACTCAATTCTACTTTTCCCTCTCAGATATTCATCTCTTCTGGGCGAAAGTGTGGCATCAAAAGGCTGTAAATTTTCAAATGCTGACTAAGTGCCAGCCAAGTAATTCAGAAATAAATTAAACGCAGAAATCAGAAATCTTGAAAGAAATTTAAAGAGACAGGCTATGACGGAAATAAAATGTATGCCATTAAATAACGCTATTCAGTTTCACTTTTTCCGACGATTGTCAGAATGACTGACCTATTTCTTAATTATTGACAATTATCACATGAAAAATATAAATAGATTTTAGGGTAGATATTTCTCGTTTCTCTCATTCAATGTAGTGTTACACTCCCACGACCACATTTTTCCTTATCATTGAAAATACGTATGTATTTATTAAATTCATTTTATATTTTAAGACGGTGAGGGCGAGCGTCGCACCGACTTTTACAACATGTAAAACGATAAAAAATAAAGCAACAGGTACTAATACTAGTACAAACCAGCAGATCACAACATTCTGACCAGTCTTCTGGTGGGTTGTATATCAGCTATGCAATCCTAGTAGAGGATTGTGTAGTGGATATACCATTCTTCGGAGGGAATGTAAAAAAGATAGTCCCTTATCTGTAAGATGTTATCCACCAAAGAAGCATTCAACAATATATTCTAGGTCGTGTCGACACTGCATGGGCACACATATTTGGGAATCACACATTTTTAAGGCAGAGTATCCATACAGAGTTCACATTGTATAGGACATATGCCCAAATTGGTGACGAAAATATGTACTAACTTGTTTCCAAAATGTGCACATAACTGTTTCTAAAATATGCCTTCTATGTGGGGTAAACTTGTAACATGTGTCCGAAACCTTACTGCGTTGGGACTACTATGTGTATATGTTTGTTTAAAATGCATTTCATGCTTACAGAATGTTACTGTAACGGGGATAATAATGCCTAAAAGGCTAAAGCTACATTTGAAGCTGTTCAGACCAGACCAGATCAAATGCGTATTGTCTGTTATAAACAAATACCAGGAATATAAAGAAGTGGCTACAGTTATCACTTCAGACCGTTTCAGACTCTCCACACGCGTTCTGACGTTTGGAGAGAAACAAACGTGTTTTATATTTCGGATTGTAGATTTGATAATATTTTATCAATAGTGCCTGGTACTTTTAACTTGTCAGATACTATTTACGACTAATGTCACCACTACGTCTGGTAAAAGACGAAACCAACATCAAAGACAAAATAGCGAATTATCTAAACACCGAATGGAACAACAAAATCCGTAAACTTTCCACAAAAGATAACTCGCTATGGACTTTAACAAAACTACTTAAACGTGACAACAATTAAATACCTATACTTATAACTAACGGACAGACTGAGCTTACAGACAAAGACAAGGCTGACGTACTGGCACACACCAACACCAGACGTACAGCACGAAAGACAACACAACAGAATAACAAACGGACATTGATAGACAAGTACAGAACATTCCCCTCCATGTCCCCATCCCCCTAGAAAATTTGCAAAACTGATCACCTCATTTGAAAACATTAATAAAATATTCAAAACTCTCCTTAACCTGAAAGCTCCCGGTCACGACAACATCCACAATATCCTCTACAAGAAAATACCTAACAAGACCATAGTACAAATTATTTACATAAATAACGCATCGATACGACTGAAGTACTTCCCAATAGCGTGGAAAACAACAGTTTTAATGCCTTTCTTCAAACCGGGTAAAGATCCTACGAAACCTAGTAGTTACAGGCCGATTTCTCTGCTAAATTTCCTCGGGAAAATAGCAGAGAAAATCATCCTGGTTAACCTTAATAAAATAATTAATAAAAAGGGCCTGATACCAAATATTCAATTCGGTTACAGGAGAGGACAACACCATGCTGTTGCTGTACAGAATTGTGCACAACATCACAACACAACACGAAAATGTTGCTATTGGATATCAAAAAAGCATGTGACACTGTATGGCATGAGGGTCTCCTCCACAAACTACAAAATTTACATAAATTGTCGGATTATTACGTAACACTAGTCAAATCATATTTGTCTAATAGACAATTTGCTGTAAAAATTAATAATACAATCTCCAATACTTACGACATAAGGGCGGGCGTACCGCAGAGAACGGTACTCTCACCCACGCTATTCAATCTAGACTTATCTGACCTCTCTCACCACCTGACGTAGCCTATCATGTACGCTGACCAGATTGCGAAATAATGAAAATCGTTTTAAATATTTAAATACTGAGGATAATCAATAATAAGTAATAATAAATCATTGCAATTTTCAGGGAAAAACTAGTCTTTATGAATTTTTTTTGTTGCAAAATATCACAATTAATTTAAAGTATATTTCAAACTTATTTGCAACATAAAATAACGTCAGCTCCTTTGATCCCTTTACTGCCGTCAAAGAAGCCAACATTTTTTATGTTGCAAATAAGTTTGAAATAAACTTTAATATAATGTAATATTTGTGTATAAAAATGTATAAATTGTTAAATTTTAAAATTATTATTCTTTTTTTCAATATGTATGCCCATTTATCTTAAAAAAAATTTCGTCTAAAGTTTGTCTGTATTGGCACACATATCAGATTTAAATAAACATTTATTTTAATGTGCTGCAGTGTTTCTAGAGCCATACGTTTAAATTTAGAAATTTCACCAAAAGACTGACAGCTCATTAGGAGACCTATATTATCTTTGATATGCTTAAATTTGTTAATGTGTATATCAAATTAATAATTTCTGTTATGATTTTTTTCTCGATCCAATGAATATGTATATATATATATATATATATATATATATATATATATATATATATATATATATATATATATATATATATATATATATATATATATATATATATAAGGGTTATATTTTAGGTGGGTGAAGGGATCATAAAGATTAAACAATTTTTTTCTTTTTTAACTTGTCGACGTTTCGCTAAATTTATTAGCTTCTTCAGGACAGGTTAAATTAAAATTTTGTCTGTCATTTTTTCAAAACCTTTACGGGACATATTAGGTACGTAACTTTTTCTTAAAATGTGTATTGTACAGCAATAACATAAATATAAATGCTACGTTTGGCGACTGAAATAGAACTGTTCTATTTTAGCCAACATTGTAATGGAAACATTATTACATACTATTTTGATGAACTTATACGTTAGTCCACCTTTATGTAAAATTTATGTAGATGATATTATTATGACCATTCCTCAAGCAGAACTTGATAATATTTTAGGTTATTTTAATAGTTACCATAATAGCATCCAATTTACTTTTGAACTGAAACAAAATAAAATGTTTCCTATCTTAAATCTTATTCTCATAAGAACTGATGATCAACACATTTTGAATGATTGTTTTGAAAAAGAAATTAACTCATGTAGAATCCTTAACTTTTTTCTGCATATCCATTAAAACAAGAATTAGGCATCGTTAAATCTATGACAAATAGAATTTTAATATTAAGCAATAATGAATTTCATGAACATAACTTGGTTTCCTTTAAAAACAAATTAATAAATAATGATTATCCTAAAAAATTATGTAATATCATTATTAATCTTCGACATCCCCTCGTGATGATAATAGTAAATCAAATAAAATCTATATTAAAATTCCTTTTCTGAAAGGTTTATCTGAAAATCTAAAACGCAGATTATAAAACGAAAACTTTAATTAAGTTTTCTATCACATTAAAAAAGTGGTATCTGATAGTTTTTTTTTTGGGATTTCGGTTAGGTATAACTAATTTTATTATTTTTTTCTAACATTTCGGTTTATTACACCATCATCAGAAAACTACAATTAATATAATATTTTAAAAACAGTTATGGTTATTTTACATTATAATTCACTTACACTATTAATTATTAGGTATTTGTTTTAAATTTTGTTACATGTTATTGGATTGTCTGTTTTAACGCAACTGAGATATTTTAACATGGTGTGTATGCTCTTAAAATTTGGTTCATGTCACAGAGATAACGTTGAAAATGTATACATATGATTTACTATAGATGTTTTGTTTAAATAGTGAGTATATAATAAGATATTTTATTTCAAGAGTTATTATTTTTTATCAGTAAGATTTAAAAATTGAATTCATGTTTTAATGTATCCCAATCATTTAATTAAGTTAAAATAGGTCTTGCTTAAATTTTCTATATCAGTCCGATTAGTTATGAGATATTATTTGATATTAACGTCAAGAAAAGAAAAATATATCTAAAAAAACTGGAAAATATATTTTCTTCAATGAAAGATAAACTTCCTATAGGATTGCAGTCTGATGTTGTGTATAAAATCCCTTGTCTCAATTGTAATAAATTTTACATGGGTCAAATCAAACAACACCTAAAAGATAGAACTAGTGAACATATTAATTTATTTAAAAAAATAAATAGGAATAAGACAGACATGACTATACTACCTCATCATCATTTTTCATGTGACCATAATTTTAATTTTGACAATGTCAGCATTTTAGATCATTAAAGTAATTACCACAAGAGACTTTTTTAGTGAAATGATTTTTATTAACCTACGCCAAAATGTAGTTAATAAAAAAAGTTGACACTAAGAAATTAAGTGTTGTTTATAATAATTTAATTAACACATATTTAGAAGATCCACCTTCCTAAGAGTGATATATACATCAATCAATCAATCAATCAAAACAATATGTATATATATATATATATATATATATATATATATATATATATATATATATATATATATATATATATATATATATATTATATAATATTTCAGACACCGTATAGTAACTTAGAATATATTCTAGACTATCCCAGGATATCATATTTCACTACGTGACTGATAACAAATTCCTGCTTATTTTATTGCTAACTGCTTAATTTGCATTTCCTTTGTTATAAGCTTGGGAATCATTGTTTATGCTGACCAAGTACAGCCTTCCAAGCTTATAAATTAAATTATTATCATTTGTTAACTCAGTTCTTATACTCACTTTCGACATGTTACATTAAATTATATTCAATTCAATTAATTGTATTTTTACCAAGACTCAACGTTGAGTCCATGTTAATTAAATAAATGTTTTTTAAAAACAACTTTACGGAAACCGTAATCTAACAATTGGCGCAGTCGGTAGGATCTGAAAACATTGCAGTTCGGGAGCCTAACTAGTCGTGTAACCCTCCAAGAGAACAAGGAGTCCATCTTCAAAAGGTGCCTAACTAGTGGACAGGACCTACTAGAACAAGGAGAACTTCTTAGCTGCAGTGGTGGATCCCAATTCTTCAACAGAGAAGAACCTACTCCATGAAGCAAACTATAGAGTAAGAAATATTATAAGAATCATCTCGTACTATCATTTTAATTTTTTTTATCAAGCAACAAACAATTTTTATTATTATTTTATTTCACTTTTAATTTTTATTTTTATTTGGCTCTGACATTTCTAACTGTATCCACTCGCTACATATACGTGTGTAGGTGTGAGCAAGAAGTACAGTTCGATCTAAAGACCAAATTCGTTATATTTCACATATTAGTTGGCTGATATTTCTAACTGTATCCACTCGCTACATACACGTGTGTAGAGGTGAGCAAGAAGTACAGTTCGACTTAGAGACCAAACTAATTTTTATGTAAGTGCATAATTATTTCTATTATCCATTATTATTATTATTATCCCATTTACAATTATTCTACAAATAATAAAAACCGCATTACAAAGTTAATGCACCACTAAAACAAATAAACTTTAATAAGTGCATAATTTTAATTAAGAAATACTTTTAATATTTTTCCTTGATCACCTAAATTGATCAAATTATTTTTTTTTTAAATAATTTCTAAATACTAAGCAACAAAATGCCAGACGCAGTAACAGAACAAGTTGAACCTTACAAACTATCTGAAATTTTTTCAATAATACCGGAGTTCGATGGCAACCCCATCGCTCTACAAACCTTTCTTAATTCATGTATATACGCCCACTCTATGGCTGTTAGAGATCAAAAGTTATTGTTAACCATACATATTAAAAATAAATTGCGTGGCAAAGCTTCTGAAATCGTAAACTCTCGTAACCCAGCTACATGGGCAGAAATTAAATTCTTATTAGAGTCTCATTTTGGCGACTCGAGAGATCTGACATCTCTCATTCAAGATTTACAACGGATTCATCAAATACATAACGAATCTGCATTAACATTTATAGCACGGTTACAAACGCATAATGCGAAAATGCATGCTGCAATTCAAAAACAACATTTTACTGCGGAGCAAAAACAAGCTCAAAGCGAACTAATTGAAACAATGACGCTAACTACTCTACTTACAGGTTTAGAACCAACACTAGGCAAAATTATTCGTGCCGGAAATCCTAAAAATATGCTAGACGCTATAAATCGTATTAAAAGAGAATTACAGCTATCGTATTTTGAAACTCAAAAATTCCCAAAAAATAACGTTGCTAAAAATCCAATTCAAAGTCAAGTAAGAAGGCCAAACATTAATTTTCAAAAATTCTGTTCATTTTGTAAAAGAAATGGGCATACTATAAACGAATGCCGAACAAGACAACAACAACAACAACCTTCAACTTCTCAAAATTTCAATAGGCCAAATTTCCAAGGAAATTCAAACTATCACAATTTTGCACAATCAAATCAATATCAAAGAACATTCCCACAAAACCAATATCCAAATCAATTTCAAAATCAACAACCGAACTCTTCTCAACAGAATAGGACTTCAGCCATAAGACCGAATCCTAATTATAATCCACAAAGACAATCTGTAATACAGCACAACCCCAATTTTAATCGCTTCAATAATCAACCAAAAACCCATCATTTAAATTGCGCAACTTACGATAACCAGTACACTGATCAATACGAAAATTATTCCTTTGATAATCAAGTACAAAATGAAACTTGTAATTTTAATAATTTTCAACCTGAACAAAATGAGGAGAATTATACTGCTAATTCTCAGGACACTCACTATGAGAATTATACTGCTAATTCTCAGAATACTAACTATGAGAATTATACTGCTAATTCTCAGGATATTTACTATGAGGATTATACTGCTAATCCTCAGGATTTTTACCAAGGCTTAGATCATCCAACGAATCCTCCCAACGAAGATTCAGACCCAGTTGCGGATTTACAAACACAAATACAAACCATGAACTTACAAGACGACTTGAACCCGTACCTCAACTTCCCAGAACAGACATTCATGTAAATTCATTACTATCTGTAAATTCAAAAAATCTTTATTATATAAAAGATATCACAAACAGATTTAAAATTTTAATAGACACCGGTGCAGGTATTTCTATTTTTAAACCTAAAACAGCCGAAAATTATCGACAAAGATTTTCCGAAAATGTAATTATACAGGGTATAACGGACCAAAAGGTAAAAATAAGTGAATCAGCACTTATACCATTTACAGAAGGCAATCCACATAAAGTTTATGTTCACAATTTAGATATAGACTTTGATGGACTGTTAGGCGCGGATTTTTTAGAACACTACGAATGTCAGGTAGATATAAAAAATAAAAAACTAATAACAAACTTTAAAACTGTACCGCTATTTAAGGTTACAGATGATTCGTGCGTACAATTACCTGTTAGTTGTAAAAATGTAACGCAAAATCAATGTCAAAAATCCCATCCAGAAAATCAAAATTTAGATAATACCAATAACCAAAATTTAATATCTATTGAGCCGCGTATAGAAAAGATTTTTAAACTTAAATGTAATTTACGAAATACTGATGCTATACTGTTAGCTCAGGAATCGGACAAAGTACGTTTGCCAAATGCTCTCGTCAAAATTGACAGTAATGGAGAATTTTTAACATCAGTTATAAATCCTAATGCAATACCTAAAATAATAGATCTTTCAAATCTTAAACTAGAACCTGTTGAGAAATTTAGAGAAATATTTAATTTAAATTCCCAAAATCTCGATTCCCAACAGACAGACAGACATTTCGAAATTAAAAAACAATTACGCTTAGAACATCTTAACGACGAAGAGAGTTATTTAATTACCGAACTTTGCTTAAACTTTTCTGATATTTTCTACCTAGAAGGAGATAACTTGAGTTTTACGAACGAAATAAAACATTCGATTGATACAAATAATGCAAAGCCAGTTTTTACAAAATCATACCGGTATCCGCATATTCATAAAGAAGAAGTCAAAACACAAGTTTCTAAAATGTTAGACCAAGGTATCATTCGACCATCAATCTCGCCCTGGTCTTCTCCAGTTTGGGTTGTCCCAAAAAAACTCGACGCGTCCGGAAAACAAAAATGGCGAGTCGTGGTAGACTATAGAAAATTAAACGAACTGACAGTTGACGACAAATATCCACTCCCAAATATTTCTGACTTACTAGATCAACTTGGCAAATGTCAGTATTTTACGACACTAGATTTGGCATCTGGTTTTCACCAGATCGAGATAAATACGGAAGACATTCAAAAGACTGCTTTCACCGTCGAAAATGGTCATTTTGAATTTGTGCGAATGCCATTCGGACTTAAAAATGCCCCATCAACATTTCAGAGAGTGATGGACAACATTTTGTTAGGTATCCAGAATGAACGCTGTTTGGTTTATATGGATGATATTATCATCTATTCACCAACCATTCATGAACACATCTCCCGTTTAACCGAAGTATTTCAACGTTTACGAAAAGCAAATTTAAAAATTCAACCGGACAAGTGCGAATTCTTGCGCAAAGAAGTCGCCTATCTTGGTCACCTCATCACTAAAGATGGTGTAAAGCCAAACCCAATTAAAGTTGACGCTATTCAAAATTTTCCTCAGCCAAAAAATTCCAAAGAAATACAATCATTCTTAGGTTTAGCTGGTTATTATAGGAGATTCATTCCTAATTTCTCTAAGATATCCAAACCACTGACAAAATTACTACAAAAAGACATTCCTTTTAATTTCGACAATGACTGTACAAATTCTTTCGAAAATTTGAAACAAGCCTTAACAACCACACCGATTCTAATATACCCGAATTTTAACGATACTTTCATACTAACTACGGATGCTAGCGCATTCGCGATAGGTGCAGTACTCTCGCAGGGCCCTATAGGCAAGGACCTACCTATTGCATATGCGTCCAGAACGTTATGCAGTGCGGAAACAAAGTACTCTACTATTGAACGTGAGCTCTTAGCAATAGTCTGGTCAGTTAAGCACTTTAGACCATATTTATTCGGCAGAAAATTCACGTTAGTTACTGACCACAGACCACTTACCTGGCTGTTCTCTATAAAGGACCCAGGAAGCAGGCTAGCTCGTTGGCGCTTAAAACTGGAAGAATATGACTACGAAGTCATATACAAACCAGGTAAAATTAACAAAAATGCCGACGCGTTATCTAGAATCAAACTAAATCATGTTAAAGATTGTGTTACCTTTCAAACATCTATTTTAGCCGCTAATTCGGATGACGAACAGAATTCCGACACTGAAGATTCCGATGATAAAATCACAGACGAACAATTTTTTTCAAGAATTTAATACTTTCGTAAATTTGTACAAGACTAAATCGCTAATCGACTATTCTAAAATCAAATTTTCTAATAAACAATTACTAGACAAGGAAAACAAAAATATCATAACGTTCTTCCAACAAAATAAACTGGAAGACTTTCACTATAAAATAATCGAGGATATTTTCGAAGAACATCCCGATTTTAGTAACGCTAAAATTAACATAGTTTCAAGTAAGACTGTCAGAAATCGAAAATATTTTATCATCCCATTACCTTTCGATCTAGAATCTGTCAATGAAACATTATTTTATACTTTATTCAAACATCAAAATGATCTCGATCTTTCATGTACGTATCACGTAGAAAATAATTTAGATTTACCTACATTGGAAATGTTATCATTTATATTTGCGGAAAAAGACTTAAAACTAGTAATTTGCCAAAACATCGTCAAAACTCCAGATAATGACCAAATTCCTATTATTATTGACCAAAATCATACAGGTAAAAATAACTTACACCGTGGGATAAACGAAACAATTCGGAGAATAAAAGTAAAATATAATTGGCAAGGCTTAACCAAAGACATTGAAAACTACATAAAAAATTGCGAAATATGTCAAAAGACAAAAGTCTGTCGCAAAAATCTCAGCAACCCTTTAGTTATTACAGAAACCCCACGAACGCCTTTTGAACGTATAAATATTGATATTTTCGAAACACCGAACAGAAACTACGCTTTAACCGTCCGAGATGAATTAACGAAATTCACTCAAGCATACGCCTTAAAGGACAAAACGGCGAAATCAGTTGTCAATACCTTATTGCTATATTTTCAACATTTTGGCACACCATTACGAGTACACTGTGACTATGGCCGTGAATTCGACAACAGCTTACTCAGAGACCTATGTACTCTATATGACATAAAACTGACATATTCTAGCGTAGGACACCCGCAATCGAACGGTTCACTCGAAAGATTCCACGCCACGTTAGCGGAAATGATAAGAGTTCATAATACAGAAAACCCTAACGAACATCCACTCACTATACTGCCTTATGCTGTTATCTGTTACAACAACTCGATCAATAAGACACACGGATTTACACCGTATGAGCTAATTTTCGGGCATACCTCAAACAGACCACCCGAAAAACTTTATAACCAGAAAGACTTGATTACTAAATACATACGAGACCTTAATAATCGAATATCCCATTATTATAAACTAGCGCGCGAAAGAACGCAACTACAAAAAGAAAAAGCAAAAGTCCGCTTTGACAAAAATATTCCCGAAAATCGACCCGATTACCAAATTGGCAATAAAGTTTACGTCAAAGAATCACAAATCAAAGATAAACTACACAACAAGTTTAACGGTCCTTTCGAAATAATCGAAATTTTCCAAAATTCTGCTATTCTACTTAACCCAGACACTAACCAAACTAGTAAAGTAAATTTTGATCGAATGAAACCCTATTTTGAAAATTAACCTTTTTTCAGGTTACTCCTGCTGTTCGGATCAGTAGCCCTAGCAGTTTCCCAATACAAAATTACACCAATTAATAACACCATTGGAATTTACTACCACGAAAAATCAGAAATAATTGTGACCAACGAGAAGTGGACACTATTAGTTCACAAGAATATATCCGAACTAAAGACAGTTTCTGACAAAAATGACAAAATCCTGGACACCATCCTAAACACCCTTGACCCTGCGTATCATAACATGAATACTTTCATGAGCGAAGTTAAGACTCATCTTAGCCTTCTAAAACAAATTTCTAAATCTATTCAATCTAAGTTTGACGAAGTTTATCTTGATACAAAACGATACAAAAGAGGAATTATAAACGGAATCGGAACAGTATTTAAATCAATTACCGGAAATTTAGATGCTGAAGACGGTCAATACTATTCTGATTGTATTAATAAACTAAACAACGACGAGCATCAACTAGAAAACTTGATTAAAAACCAAATATCCGTAACAACATCGGTAATAAAAAATTTCAATTCAACTATTCAAAAATTACAAATTGACGAGGAAACGTTTAATAAAGATATCAAAGATATCGAAGATGCGATCTTACGTACCGAACATGATATACAAATAGTTAAAACAAAACTAAAGTTTCTCGAAATATGTGAACAATTAATGGCAAACTATTTATACATCGAGGACCATTTAAACGATATTCTAAATTCAATAACTTTTGCAAGATTAAAAATCATTCATACCTCTATAATTACCCCTCAGGATTTAATAAGCTCTTTACAAGAAATTTCACAAAATTTGCAAAGGAACAACTTGCCACTTCAAATAAAATTATCAAGAGTTGCTCAGTACCTAGATATTATTGAACTGCAAGCTTTTCAAACAGATTCAAGTTTAATTTTTGCCTTAAAGATACCTTTAGTAGATCCTCAAACTTACACAACCTATCAATTATACCCTATCCCTATTTTGGATAATAGAACTGGTTTGCACCACATTCTGTCAACCTCTCAAAAATATATCGCGAGAGATGATGATTCTTTAATGTTTATACCTATTCCGGACCTGAAAGAATGCAAACAACTCTACATTGGAACTAAATTATGCTCTAACTTGTTCGCTTATCCAATCGACACCAATGCAATTTGTGAAGCAAGACTGTTCAAACATCTCAATCGCCTACCCGAAAACTGTCAAACATCATTTATCATTAGTCAAGGATATAATGTTCAAAAACTCCAGGAGAACACATGGTTAATTATTAATGTAGAACCTTTACACGTTACTATCAGTTGCCCTAAGAGAAATTCAATAACGGAAATTATCATGAAGAACTCTATTGTAAAATTACAACCTAGTTGTTACGCCTTTATTGGCATTACCAAGATTCAAGCCGAATCCAAGGAAATATTAGATGTCAAAGATAAAACCCATCCTATTCAAATTCCGTATGAATGCTGCAACAACTTTCCATACAAAAGTCAACTACCCAAATTAAAACCATTAAAATTAAACCACCTGAACACCGAAGACCTCGAAATTGCCAAACACAAATTAGACCAATATTCCAAAAATTTAGACGATCTTATCAACGAACCTTTTGTGACCAAACACATCTCATGGTTCACATATCTGACCATAACATTAATTATTGCCCTTATTTTTCTGTATGTATTTTGCAAATGCAGAAAAAGGAGTCGGACGCTGGCTCTTGTCAACCCATCCGGATCACCTCCACCTCCACCACGACCAAGTAAGGTCTCCAGGAGATTTTCCAGCATTCTACCTCCGAGGAAAAGACCCAGTATCCATGAAGAAGAAACCGAAGAAATCGCATTGACTTAAAAAGACTGTTAAATGTGTTTTTCTATCTGAACTTAATGCAAAAGACATTCAGTGAATATTGTTTCATTTTTGTGCTGCATTTTAAATTTTATCATTTTATTATTTTGTCACCTTTATATTATTTTATTATTTTATTAATTTATTTTCATTTTATAACCATTCTCAATGTTAACGCTTTGCTATTTTACACTATGTTAGATTTCATGCTTTTACACTGTTTTACATTTAAAAGTTGCTGTATAAACACCAACTTTTCTATAAGGGGGGAAGTTGTTATATAATATTTCAGACACCGTATAGTAACTTAGAATATATTCTAGACTATCCCAGGATATCATATTTCACTACGTGACTGATAACAAATTCCTGCTTATTTTATTGCTAACTGCTTAATTTGCATTTCCTTTGTTATAAGCTTGGGAATCATTGTTTATGCTGACCAAGTACAGCCTTCCAAGCTTATAAATTAAATTATTATCATTTGTTAACTCAGTTCTTATACTCACTTTCGACATGTTACATTAAATTATATTCAATTCAATTAATTGTATTTTTACCAAGACTCAACGTTGAGTCCATGTTAATTAAATAAATGTTTTTTAAAAACAACTTTACGGAAACCGTAATCTAACATATATATATATATATATATATATATATATATATATATATATATATATATATATATATATATATATATATATATATATATATATATATATATATATATATATATATATATATATATATATATATATATATATATATATATATATATATATACAGAGAAATAGCTAGACGCGGGTTAATTACGAACAGTAAAAATGATGAAATTAATCGGGTATTCTCGCATAAAGAAAAAATTGCAAGGTGAAAAAATGCAAAATTGCAAATGGCAGAAAGATGCAAACCGTGGACACGTGTTTCTGACTAATTGGTCTTCATCAGCACGGTGTAGCTGAGTTAAAATGATGGACAATACAAAGAAAAGACACTAAAGGGAAACCACTGACAGGCAGGGTTTCGCAACGTGGCGACTATAGCCACCTGCGTGGGATTCCGGTCCCAGGAAACTTGGATGTCGCTCTCATACCAGAGTCTTCCAGGTGGAAGCCACAAAGGTTGCGACTGGCTGCCTGTCAGTGGTTTCCCTTTAGTATCTTTTCTGAGTTTTGTCCATCATTTTAACTCAGCTACACCGTGCTGATGAAGACCAATTAGTCAGAAACACGTGTCCACGGTTTGCATCTTTCTGCCATTTGCAATTTTGCATTTTTCCATCTTGCAATTTTTTCTTTTATGCGGAAATACCCGATTAATTTCATCATTTTTATATATATATGTATATATATACATATATATATATATATATATATATATATATATATATATATATATATATATATATATATATATGATATATATATATATATCATAAATATCATGTATAAAATAATCATTTCGACATTCACGCCCAGAGCCAGCCAGACATCCACGGTGCGATACGCCGCCGTGGCAATTGAAGGGCTGGTTATGGATGATATATGCACAATCCAGCTTTCATTTACTTCATTTTTATTAATCGTTTATGTTTTTTGTGATTTTTTAATATTAGTATTTTTTAATGATTTTTTTAGAATGAAGACTGATTTTTTTGCATGAAGTTTTTTCTATCAACTACATTTTATTCTTAGGCTTATTATCTTAAGTGACATTCACATCGAAATTTATTTGTTTTTTTAATTGTTTTACATTTTAATCAAGAGTAAATTGAAAATAAATGTGTGCATATATTTTGTTAAATTATGTAAAATCCTATATCTATTATATATAGTAATTCTGTAACCATACAGTATTGTAATTCAAATTTTTATTTTTAGTCCTGAAGAAGATTGAAAAATTAATCAAAACATCGACAAGTGAAAATAACCATCTTTTATTTATTATTACTATTTATGGACTAATATTTACATACGGATACTATTATTCTGTCTGCCAATTATAATTATTCGTATCTACAAGGTGAAAATTAAGTTGCGTTGCCAATTTTTAAAACCACCATGAACACTCTGTACTGAAACATTTGCTTCTATATTCTAATATTTCTTTACCTAAAATGTATTTAACAAGAAGGCCTAGTCTATTGGCATTTTGTAAAATATTTGGTAAGATATGAAATGAGCAACGCGGAAACTGTATTTGTGACTTTGTGCATGAATTTGCTTTTCATATAAAACAGTTCATAGGTTAATTTCTTGAATAAGTTGGGTAAGATGAGTGACCGTGCAAAAAGGGACGACCGCGAACTATTGTTACACGTCATAATGGCAACATCAGAGACAGAATTCGACAAAATAAAAGACGATCGAAGCGAAAGATGTCATGGAATAAGCAGAGAGAGCCCGGACTATTGTTAGAAAGAAGATTAAAATGAAGTGTTGTTATCAAAACATCAAGTCTATTTACTGTCTGCACATACTGTAGCTAACAGGGTAACAAAGTGAACAGGAAGTTGCTTTGGCACGCTGTTTAAAATTGGTACAATTCAGTCTTATTTACAAATGGAAATGATTTTACTACAGATGAAAAGTTTAATAAACAAAATTTGCGAATTTCTCGTACTATAGAAGATGACAGTAATAAAGGTAGACATGTTTTCAAGTCAGCCCATCTTTCGTCAGTAATGGTCTGGGCAAGAATTATTGTCAATGGAACGATACTATTGGTGTTTATCGACCAGGGAAACATGTTCGTGGTAGAACTAAGGCCACATACACTGAATGCTTGTATTCGAGAGATATTTTCAGACCTTATTTTGCCTGAAATTGGCTTTCATTTTCACCAAACTTGAATTCAATAGATTACGCTATATGGGATATTCTAAAGTCAGCGGCTTGTGGTAAACATTTTGTCAATGTTGAAGACACAAAGTGTTCCCTTAGGGCTCCCTGAGCTGATATTTCCGAGGAAGTGTTGCGATCTATAACAGATAATTTTAAGAAAAGACTGCCTGTCTACATTAGGTCACGCCGAGAAATTTTTGAATACGTTTGAGTTTACTTTAATTATTAATGGTTGATGTTTATAACATTATTAAGTTTATGAAAAATACAATAATAATTAACTAAACTACAGTTCATTTTTTATGGAACTTAATTGTCCCCTGTACGTAAGAAGAAGAAACAGTATTATTTTATGTAGCAAACATATTTTGTAAACTCAACTCACCTCACCAATATATTTAGAATGACCTTTATCTGAATTAATTCCACCAATTCAGTTCAATTCAATTCAATTCAATTCAGTTCAGTTCAATTCAGTTCAATTCAGTTCAATTCAAACAATTTATTAACATTAAAAAAACAACAGTGTCCTCGCCGGACACTCATGCCCATTACCAGGCCGGAAACCATGTCGCCTAGACGCCGCGCCGTAGCAACTGAGGGGCTGAGCGGGGATGAGGCCGGTTTAGATTGAAACATTGAACAATAAAATACATCTCCTGTTTCTATAAAAACAAATACGTATATAAATAAAACAAACAGAATGATTTATTCACTTAAAATAAGTGTAAACGGTATATAAATAATTAAAATAAAAATATATGAAAAAATTGTATATTAAAAAATTTTGAATTTTGATTATTGCAACGGAAAAAAATACTTACCGTAAAAAATTCGCTAAAAACACTTCAAAAATCAGTGCGGGAATGTCAGCTACACAATTTTAACTTAAAAAAATTATGATTATTACAAAGGTTATGATTTAAAAATATGTTTATTATTAACTATAAAAAATTTTGAAAAAATAATTTCGAATTGACAAAAAATAACAAGCAGGAAAGAAGAAAAAGAAAAATTGATTTAGAGACATTTGGAATTTTGATGGCCGTCTCTAATGGAAGGGGTCTAAATTATTCATATTTCATTGACATATTTCTGTCATCATTCATAAATTTCAATTACATTTAGCCCTACAATCAACATTTTCTATTCAGAAATTTAAAATTCTTTCAACAACTTTAAATTCTTTCCAATAGTTTATGTAATAATATAAAAGAATATATAGAAATTGCCACGCAATTTTAGATTTAATATGTTTCCTCGATTCCTTGAATACCAGATATTCGTAGGTTGTATAAAGGAAACACAAAAACGATTCCTTTTTTTTTCTGTCTATAATCGTTTCTTTGAAAATGTTGAGTAGTCGCTTTATTCTTTTTTTTTTGCAACCTAAAAACGTTTCCAAGCCGTATTTTTTTTATCTCTAGTTTTCCCTGTGCTTTTTTTATATAAACAGTATATCATGCCAATATGTAGGACGTGTGGCGTGTAATAATCTAATATTTACGCATCAATTTCCGTTCTTAAGATATCACAAGGGTAAAAAAATGAATATATGACCATATTTATATTCTCACAACGTACCACCTTGTCAAATTAAAAACCGACCAATTTTAACATAAATAACCATAAGATACTGAGAGTTAAGAATCAAACAAATTTTACATACCATATTGCTTCATAAAACATGTGCATATAAGAACACTCGTTTTTTTATAGATAAATACTAGTTAAGTATTACATTTCATAGGATTAGTAATACATCGGTTGGCGGTTGCTTATATTGTGTACATTTTTCTTAATGCAGTAGTCGTTTGTTTAAATGTCATATTTTAAATTTAGCTTTTGGATTTTGGCCTCCATCTTAAAAAAGCTTGCGGGCCTGCTACCAACAGATATTATGTTTTGTTGTAAATTGGTGGGAAGCTTATTTATTAATTAGAAAAACACGATATGTAGGGTGATATACATTAACTTGTTTTGCACAAAATATATCATGTATTAAAACGAAATAATGTTTTTGTTACAGTAATCAACAGGCTGGAAAAGCAAAATGAATCAACAATTAAATTTGGTTTCAGACAAATGAATTTGACATATAAGAGAGTCCTAAAGATCTGGCTGTCTGTTTTAAGTGGGCAGCTTAAAATATCGCTCTTAATATTAAATTTGGAAATATGTAGAAAAAATATGAGTATTTATACGAGACGGTGAGAACAAAGTTACAATTCGTGGGATCCTTTCTGAATAATGGGGTATTTTCCGATTTTGTTATTTGAAAATTGAAATTTGGAGATAAAAGTACGAGATTGATGCGTAGCGCGCCAAATGTAGTGATTATCAGGGTATTTCACAATCTGTAGTTGTATGGTATATTTGACATTTCTCATTTTCATTTGTCGTCTGTTTATTATTGTAGAAATCTAGCAGACAAATTATAATTATTATTTTATCGTATTATTTATATTATCATCTTGGCGGACCTGGCGATTTCTACATAATTTCTTTCCATATTTGTGTGCTTTTAAAATGTTTTAAAACAAATACACAAACAAAAATGCTAAAACAGGAATCACAACAAAATAATAGAAGTACCATCTTGGTAGTGCTCCAACAAAATAAATGTTTTGTGTTTTCCCTAGCTGGTCCTTAGTGACGTAATTATGAAAAATTTAAAATCATTAATTTAGAATATTTAAGGGGCCACTACTACTAAAAGGTTAAAACCAATGCTATATACATTTAAGTTATGTAGGCTTACATATTTTGGATGAATTATGTTTTATAGCTACTTAAGAGTATGGTTTTGCTAAGATTTTCGTTAAACTGTTAAACTTTTAAAAAAATTCTTCTCAGTGCCAATGAATTTCCTTTTAAAGTTTGTCGAATTTCGTTATTATAATGCTTTGGTTTATTTTTCATATTGCTGATAAATGTCAGCAAAAATTTTTCTTAATTTAAATTATGCGTAATAACTAATAAAATGTCAAGAAAACTTAAATCAATATAATGGACAAGTTCAAGAACAAAGAGAAAAAGTTTGCGACCATATATATAAAAGAGATAAACACATAAATAATAATTTTATTAAGGACAAATATTATATCAAAGCTTTAGGCATAAACACATATCATATCATTTAGTTTAACGAGATACTCTTTTCGATAAAATAGTATATTCCTCTTAAATCAGTGCTTCATTGCTTTCACTGTAGTGTACTATACAGAGTGTTTCAAATACATGACCAAACTACTGATGGAGATTCATTGTCTAACAATGCGAACAGTTCTTCGTTGCTGACAGGGTGTTTAAAGTTTTTTTTTTTTTTTTTCAAAGTAATTCAGAAACGGACTGAACTAATTATTTGAAATTTTTGTTGCCTAAGGAACTAGTATTAAGGTATATTTTGGCTATAAGCAGACGTTACCAGTTCCACCAGGAGCGTGCGTGCAAACCGCGAAAATTTCAAAAAATTAAAGTATGCCACTGACTTTTTACTTTTTTTATGTCGGAGTTGTGAGCTCAGTTAAAGGCTAAATAAAATTTGCCTCTCGCCATTTTTTTCAGTTTGGATTCCGGTCAGAAGATAAATGCGACATTTTAAAATTGATTTAATAATTTGATAATAAAACAAAATTAATAATTTGATAATTACAAAATAATATTACATCGAAACTACAGCATTTTTTACTCTCTGAACTAAAAGTCTTCTGACCCTTCTACAAACATAACGATTCTCTCTAATTCTTCGACATGCATCCTCTATCTCTTGTAATAGTTCTTCTCTTGTATTAACCACATCTTTTAAGTGAACCCAAAGGTTTAAAGGGTTTTTATCCAGCGAAATAGGTGGCCAAACAACAGGCCCAACACGACCAATCCAACGATGACCATAATTTTCCTTTAAGTAAGCTCAGACATCGGCTGCAAAATAGGGAGGTAACCCTCATGCTGAAACTATTTTGTATTTCTTAAAATTACAGGTAGAAGTTCTGAAAACTCGATTCTTATGAAATGTGAGCAAGATTTGTGATCCTGTCTATTGGATAAAACTATATCATTATTAATAATATTAGCCCAAATATTAAAGAAAAACTATTATTGTGAATTTGCTATTCGCAACGATTGGGAATTATCGTCAGCCCATGTATGTAAAATATGAAAATTAATAATACCTCTGCAAGTAAAAATTCTCCACTGGTAAAACGTACATATAGAGCGAAACTCTGACCTTTCCTTAATTTTCGTAAAAACCAATGACAAAATTCTTGCTTGGGACTAAAATCTCTAGATAACAATTCTTGATCTCGTGCAAATGGGTGTTGTTATCACTGTTGCACTAAAGATGCCGGTATATTTCCTAATTCATTTGCAACAATTCTGATACTTGTATATTTAAGAAGCTTTCTTATAACTTGAACAGTTCGACGATACCTCCTGCATCCAGAATCCACTTTAAGTGGCTTCAGAGAGCCAGATTTTCTTACGCTGAACAACATTTTGAAGTATGCTTTTATCTGGAAATTTCGTACATAATACCACAAGAGCTCAAATTAATGTCGAAAATTTTTGCGTTAGTCACGAATATCCAAGCAAAATAGACAAAAGCGATACTAAGGCAAAAATTTTCTACATAAATTTGCGCTCGAATGTTATTCGCGGGACAATTTATTTAATGCAGTTAATTTTTGTAAAATATTAACGTAATCCTAAAATGAGATTTACGGATCCTTCTAATGATGAAATTGATGAAGCAGTTGGTGAAAATGTACCTACCAGTACCTTCATATCATTTAATTTAATGGTTCCATGTTTATTTCTCGTTACAAGATTTAAAAAATATTAAATTATAAAATGCTTCCCCAATCTGTAGAGTAGATTAGAAAATGTTAAAGAAAAGGAAAATTTAACCCCGATAATAAAGGACTTTGCAATAGACTTGTTAGAATTGATGACTTTAAAGATGGAATGAAATCAAAATTGATGAATGTATTGCCAAAAAAACTAAAAAAAAAAATGGTAGGCAATATAAAATGTATCTACTGAAAAATAATTTGTGGTTAATTTTATTATGCTTTAGCTAGTCCATTACTTAATTTGTTGCCTGAAACTTTGACTAGAATGTACAGCCCAACTGCACGAGGTGAACGTGTTAAAACTAGAGAACGCAAAGGGATCGTTAAACAAATTTTAAGTCCATTGTTGTCTATAGGAAATGTGGAATACCTTCCAGCCACAAGTAAAGAAAATCCCCAAGAAAGTGTATATGAAGAAAAAAATTAAAGAAAAACGAAAAACAGCTTGCTTTGTAGGTATGTAGGTAAAAGTATGCCAGACCGTGTAGCTGGTATCAGGATCTCGAATACGTGACTCGATCTGATAGACTTAGATGGTGGTACTGTATAAATATGACCCTATAGACCGAGTTATGGCAGTCAATGTATCAAAAAGATTGAATTTTTTTTTTTTTTGTTTTTTATTTGTCTTAGTATAAAATACCTTACTGTTAATAAAATATTTTATACATGAAGTTTCAATAATCATTTCCACATAGAAAGAAAGAAATAATAACTAATATAATCTGAGTAACCACCAAAGTATGGGCCTTTACTAAACTTTTATTCAGCAAGCATCTCCAGTTAAGGCCCCGTAAACAACCAGTGTTTCCTAAATATTTAATTGGTAAAATAGGATAGGTCCATTTAGTTTTCCCCTTTCCTTCTTTTACATGATATTTATAAAGGACTATGGGTTATTTACCAAACTGAAATCAGTGCTTGGTTACAGGACAAAGTGATCCTTATAAGTACCTACATCGAAAAAATTCAGGAAATGATTCCTGAACCTCTGTATATTTTGAGATGTCTATAGTTATTTGTTTGTGGCATCTTATAACGTTTTTTCTTGACTATTAAGCCAATTTCCTATTTTGAGATGAAAAGCTAAATGAAATTTTGTCCATAACTGTCTCGTTTCGAAGATAGTGTTGATTAAAAAAAAAAGAAGATCTCTGAAATGCTTGAGGATATTTTGTCAAACTTGCTGTGCATAATGAGTACTTTTAGAGACTTCTTTGTAGTAAACATTTAGAGAATTTTTTTTATATCAACTCACTGTATCTCCGAAATTAATTTATTGGCAAAACATCATTTGAGTTTTTCGTCTTAATATAGATTTGGGATTCATTTCCTGAATTTTCTCGATGCATGTACTTAAGGATCACCTTGGTATATTAGCTATAACATGTAAAAATCTCCATTTTATCGGAAATCATAATGAATGAACTGAAATGTGCCAGAAATATTCTAAATTATATATATATATATATATAATTTTTTTTTTAATTATAAACACTTTTTATTACTTGTCTAATTTTCACTTTATTTGTTATTTTACTTTTAGTTCTAACAAATATGTAGGCAATTTTTTCAATGTAAAACAAAAAACTTATATCTCTAAAAAATGTGGTGTATATCGTTTAGATTGCCCAGAATGTAACGCCTGATATGTAGGTCAAACATGTAGCTCGTTGGGAGTAAGATATAGAGAACATATTCACACACAAAATCAACATTCCAACTTTTATAAACATCTAACAGATTCTGGTCATACAATAACTGACGACCATCAACCTAAAATATTACATATTTGTGGGAAAAGTAAAAAACTTAATTTATTAGAAGTGCTAGAAATTAATAAATTAAATAGGAATAAAAATTACAACATATTAAACGACCAAATAGATTTAAATAATTCTTCGTTATTAAACTTGTTCAGATAACCTAATGCTGTTAATAAAAATCACACCATAATATAATTTACTATCTTGAAAAAAACCCCTACATTTAAAGACATAACATCTGTACAAATTTGAATTATATTATCAACCATAAAGTAACCCATCCTTTTATTCAGTTCAGTTTATGTTTAAATGAAAGTAAAATCTGTGTATAATTTAGTTTATTTGAAAATGTCCGAATAGGATGAAACTAGTTGTAAAATAACAAATAAAGTGAAAATTAGACAAGTAGTAGAAAGTGTTTATATGTTTTTAAATCAAAATGGATTTTCACAAAGTAACTTCATCTTCAATCAAGTTTTTTTATAAATTATAATATTTTCGAACGGCATTCTTAAACCACTTTGTATAAACGTAAATCTGTATTTTCGTTTTTGCTCAAAACTGTATGAAAGATTTCATTAAAATCGCTTTGGCCTTTCCAGAGATCAAATGGGGAGTAAATAACCATCAAATAACAGACAATTAAACATACGTATTTTAAAAACCATGCCAAAACATTATGTTGTAACCTATGAAGATTTGTTAAGGAAAATGGTTATATTTGGTGATAATTTATAATCGACAATATAAAATGAAATGAGAATAGTAGTTTTATTTTGATCATACACAAAGCATGTCAGAAAATAAATGTATGCAAGTTTATTCAGTAATTAGTATTTCTATTCCTCAAGTTATTTTCATTATGAGTCATTTATAGTGTTCTTTTGATTATTAAAACACATGTTAAATTAAATAATAAACATAAGTAAATAAAATTAACATAATTCATAAACTTTAAAGTTCTAAACGAAAGCATACCAATGTACGCTATTTCAAATCTGGCATACAGATGATGTATTCCCGCCATTAATTTGATTGGTTAAAAGATAAGAGTTAACCTACTCCTTTACGGACCTCGTGTTTTGTTTGTGGGACTGTCGTTAGTCGGTAGGTAATATCGCTTTATCAGAAGTAAAGGAAAAGAAATACGTACTGAATCAAAACACTTACATGCTTTTGACAATAGCTACCGATCTCAATGAGAGTAGGAATTGAAACTTTAAAAAAAGTAAATAAAGGTATTTATTTCAGTAAAAAACTTAGATTTATATAGGTAGTGTAGGCACGTATACGCGACGTCTCCTATTTTTTTGAGGCATCGTCTTCAACCTAAATTATACTTTTACTATAACATTAAGTATTCTCGTTTTTATCTACCTCTACCTTATTTAGTTATAGATATTAGCAACAATATTTATTTATCTTTCCCATCCATCTTCGGCCGTGCCTTGCCGACATTACATTAGTATCCGATGAATATTAAAATAAAATATACTTCATAATTCATTGATTCCTAACTCCTACCTACCACCGAATACGACTAGCACGAATTCCGATGTAATCAGTCTAACAGAATTAAAGAATTGGTTTCGATCAGTGTACATATCTACTATTTTCCTGTATGACCTTCTCGTGTTGTTTTAGTTGGCGGTGAATGATTCATTTCGGCATTAAGGATTTACTCATTTCATTCAGCAAGATGAATAGTTCAGTTATACTAGTTTGTTCACGAACTACCCACCTCTAGTTTCAACTTGCCTCTTAGAATACCAATAATGTAAGGCTATATTTTTATTATTGCAAATGACTCATCTACGAAATTTTTTTTTAATTTTTAGGTTTTTCTGGTGTACACTTTATTTTTTTTCTGCCGACTTTTTTTGCAGACACATTTGTGCAGACTTTTTATATACAAATTTTAAAATGGAGATTTTACCGTTAATATACAAGTTTAAGATTGAAGTTCTTAACTTATGACATTTCGAAGTTTGATATTTTTTAACCACATTTTTGTATGTTTTGATAGGGACTTGAAATCGAAGTAAAATTTTTATGGATTCCTGTAATGAGGATAAATGTACCTGTAAATTTCACAAGTCTTAAAAACCTGTATATACTGGATGTTTTCGCATATGGTAATTTTCTACAACCTGGGATGGTGATTTTTATCGTTATTTTACACACGTGTAAATTCTGATATGAAAATCAGTAGCTGGAAGCAGTGAAATCCACCGACATCGGGGAAACGAGGGAGCATTTGGAACTAGAGATCCTTTTTATTTACATTGAACATATTTATTGATAAAGTAACGGCTGAAATTGTATGGAACGTAATTTATGGAAAATTATTAGGACCATTTTTCACAATTTGTCAGGCGGAGGCTAGCCAATGGGACACCTCAACCCTTTCTAAATGATCCGAAGTAGAAAAATAGACCCTGTGTTCTACCTATTTGATGTACCATCTTACGTCGTGGAGTAAAGTACAACACAATTAGCATTTTTTTGCCCTTTAATCTTTTGCCTTGTAAAGACAAATTTACAAAAAATTACCTTTATTACTTTAAAACGAACCCTACATTAATTTATTAAGATACACTTGATTTCAATATTTGATATATTGTAAATAAAATATTAATTAATATAGATTTATTGGGGTCAAAATAAAATAAGAAGGTTTAGTGCCATATTCCCAAAAAAACAACTATGCAGCTACGGACCCATCCTAGATCCAATTCTTTAGTTACGATACGCTGATGAGGGGCAATAACTCCGAAACACGTGTCCGTAGCTGCATAGCTGTTTTTTGGGGTTATGGCACTAAACCTTCTTATTTTATTTTGACCCCAATAAATCTATATTATTTTGTTTGTATTTGCCAGGTGGAAACGGGCAGTACACATAGAGCTCTGTGTGTTGACTGTGATCATTGGGACACCAATTGTGGCACATGGGAACATGAAGGCACTAATTGAGTACTGTGTACTGTACTTTCCAGCTTTATTTTAGTTCTTGTTCCTGATCTATCCCATCCTAGATCCAATTCTTTAGCTACGATACGCTGATGAGGGACAATAACTCCGAAACACGTGTCCGTAGCTGCATAGTTGTTTTTTTGGGGATATGGCACTAAACCTTCTTATAAAATATTAATTCTCCATTTTTCATACTCTTGCTGTAAAGGTGTTTTTTTGTAATTTTAATATCTTGTGTGTGATTAATTAAGAGGTAGCGTAGAAAAAATTTGATGTAAGTGATATCCACGTGGTAAATTGCAATTTTTTTAATATGCTATTTTAGAATATTGTCGAGTTAGACATGTTAAGATAGATTAGTGTTATTCGAGTAAAGCTGCCTTTTGCCTTTATTCTCGATCTCATGAATTTGATAGTGAAGCTGTCTTTTGCTTTTACTGCCAGTGAGTTTTTCTTGATAATTATATTTTTCGTGTACATCCCTTTTGTTGCAGCTGTCGATATAGTTACGTATTGTTGTTCGAGTAAAGTTGTCTTTTGCTTTTATGTTCGATTTCTCGATTTCATTTGAGAGTGAAGTTGCCATCTGCCTTTACTGTCAGTTAATTGTCGTTGAGACATCTATTTAGTATAAATACCTGTTGCTGTAACTGTCGATACGGATACGTATTAATTTTCGAGTAAAGTTGCTTTTTGCCTTTATGTTCGATTTCTCGATTTCATTTTGGAGTGAAGTTGCCTTCTTCATTTACTGTCAGTTGCCATCTGCCTTCCACTGTCAGTTAATTGTCTTTAAGACACCTCTTTAGTTTAAATACGTTTTGTTGTAACTTGTTGATATAGTTACGTATTGTTTTTCGAGTAAAGTTATCTTTTGCCTTTATTCTCGATATCAAGATTGATATATCGAGCGTGCTGCTTACTTTCAAAGTAGGCTATATATTGTGATATAAAAATTACGGGAAAATTATCCTTTTAATTTTTACGTGCCTGTATATTAGGGTGGGCCGAAAAATTTTTGTTGCAAATTTTGTGTAATAACAGCAAAAAAAAGTTGTCTTGGGGACTCACAATGACACAGATTTTTTTTTATTTTCCGAAAATATCTAGCTGCGCCCCCAGTGACTCGAAGGGGCCCAATTTTTTTTTGTAAATCCGGACCTGTAATATAGCAAAACATTCTCGTATAGAGGTTTATATTGTCACAAAAAAATATTTTGTCTTTAAATTTATTTTTCACCGCGCCCCATGCATGTAAATACAGTTGTGATCTAATTGTCACAAATTTTTTTTTGCAAATTTTGTGTAATAATAGCAAAAAATAGTTGTCTTATATAGAAAATAAGTCGGTAGACCTTCAAAATCTGAAAGTCATTGGATGTGATGGTACCAATGTGAATACGGGTTGGAAAATAGGAGCAATTCGTTTGATGGAGGTAAAACTTGGTAAGCCTCTTCAATGGATGATATGTCTGCTGCATGCTAACGAGCTTCCACTGAGACATTTCTCAGTGTAGATTTGGATGGCACAACTACGGGGCCAAAATCTTCCTCAGGGCAAATTGTGTCATTTTTGGCAGAATGTGAGAAGTACAGATCAGCGATATCTCTATCAAATCTGCTGTGCTATTAGAGATGGCCACTGCACTGAACAATTAGCCAAAAATAATGCAGGAAAATTAGGACATGCTCGGTGGTTGACGACTGCGAACAGAATATTGCGTTTATACATCTCCACAAAGAATCCTTCTGAAAATCTTCTCCTGCTCACACGGTTCATTCTGACAGTATATGCTCCTGTTTGGTTTAAAATCAAAACCCAGCCTCAGTGTTACTATGGGGCTAGACATTTTTGGAACCTTATAACTTTATCGAGGACCTTTCCTGACAATGTCAAGAAAATCATTGATAAAGTACTAACAAACAACGCATACTTTGCGCATCCAGAAAATTTGCTTTTATCAATGCTTACTGACGAAAGAAGTCACATAAGAGAACTTGCTTTAAGTCGAATTTTAAAAGCAAGAAATGAGAGAGTTGAGGGTATCCGCGTATTCAAGATAAAAATAATAAATTTCGACGCCTCTCATTATGTAGACATGATCAACTGGAATGATTGCAAAATCACAGAACCTCCTCTTACTATGTCCATTACAGATAAAAAATTACTAGAGATTATTAACAATAAATCGCAAATTGCACTGTTTGATAGTTTCCCATGCCACACACAAGCGGTAGAGAGATGTGTGAAGATAATTACAGATGCTTCAGCAAGTGTTTGTGGGGATATTGCAAGGGATGGTTATATCAGAGCTAAATTGGAGGCACGAAAGAAGCTTCCAACAAATGATTTTAAAAGACAATACTCTTTGAGTTAATAGTGCTAAGGGCGGGAGGGCGGTCAGAACTCGATATGTAGCCACCTCCCCTCGGTGAGTTCTGGGTTGATCAAATAATTCTGACAATCAAGTATATGAGTTAAAATAAGTTGATTGTGTCTGAAAACATTTGATTAAGCTGAGAGCTGTATTTTAATCAAGCGAAACTTAATATCAGACTTACATTAACAAGCTTAAGTCATTTTACAGGATATGGGGCACGGCTAAAAATTGAGACACTTCAACCATTTTTTTTTTGTGTAACAAGAACACAATTACCTAACTTTTTGGCATTATTACCGATTGAATTTTCAAAAAAAAAGTCCTTTTGCAGTCCTTGCGGCACGGTCAAATATTTTTCAATAATTTTTAAAAAAAATACAGCTTCATAAGTACTCTATTTTACAAATTTTTTGCGATGCTAGTTTTGAAAATTCAAAAAAAAATAAAAAAATGGCTTTTTCGGCCCACCCTACTGTATATTAAATTAAATTTATTCGTAATACAAACTAGCACTCGTTTATATTTAGAGTTTATATTTCTATACCTTTTCGTATGGTATATTTTTTTATATTTTCGTAGTGCAAACTGGCACTTAATTATATTCAAGTTACTTCTTTCCGACTATATGCTAATAGTAGCAAAAATGGCGCTAATAAAGCAAGTTAGCTCTAAATTGTAATATAGTCAATTATCTTAAAGTCATACTAACCCATTTCCAACCGTATGATAAGTATTTTACTTCCTCACCCCGCACAGTGAGGAGTTATGTATTCGGGAAAAAAATTTTGAAAATTTTTATTGCATATCAGGACGAATATCGACGAATTATGACGATACACAAAATTTCACACAGAAAAAATTTTCTGTCTGTGTGTCTGTCTAGTTCGCGATAGCAGCTACAGTTTTTGAGATAGCTTTTAAATTTGGTACACACATTCTAGAAGTCAAGGAAGAGATTGAGTTCATTGATGAGCAAAATCGATCCCAATGTCTAAAATGAATATTAGTGACATTCCACCAATGCAACTTTTTTGAAACGTCAAAATGTGACTTTTTTTGAAACGTAAAAAATTTAACTTTTTTGAAACGTCAAAGTGACTTTATTGAAACGTCAAAATGTGACTTTTTTGAAACGTAAATAAATGTGACTTTTTTGAAACGTCAAAAATTACTTTTATTATAAACTCCACCACACGTCAAGTTTTACTACAGTGAGGAAGTTCTGATCCCCAAGTAATTGGCAGCGGTTTCTAGGATTAAGGCACAATTTTACTATTTATATTTTTATATCTTTTTGTATAATCAATTTTTCTCTAACTATATGTTTATGTTATATGGTAATAACTAGTGTGAAATAAATACCTCATATATTTAATCTACTTTCTTTCTTTCTGATCGTATTACGTGATCTAGCGCCCACGTTTTCGAACCCACCCTGCTCTCCTCGACACACAAAACTAGCCAGCTGAGTGCTTTTTTGCTAACTCATAACTTTAAGGCATATTTAACACAGGGTAGGTTTGTAAAAACTTAGTATTCACTAACCTACAATAACCTAAAATCAACAAATCAATAACCCTATAAAAAATTAGGAAAAGGATAGTAATAATAAATCAATGAGGAATTAGTTTACGAAATTTTGCGAAGAAAAAGAATACGTGCTAAAGCAAGCAACTTTGGCTTTGGAATTGAACAATATTTTAAAAAGTTAGGCCCTTCAACATGAGGAAGAATTATTAAGAACTAGTCGTTAAAAACATGTGAAATGTAACAGTCAAATTAGTACAAGACATGTTTTTTAAAAACTGGAATGTTACGTTCAATCCGTTTACTGATATGATTTTTAAGCCGACCCACGATGCTAGGGATGCAAAAAGTAGACAGCTTCAAATTCAATCAGAAAAAAGGCTAAAAAGTGATGCCGTTATTGCCCAACGAAAATATGTAAACATGATTAGTATTTTGGATGAAAATTCTATATTGTGGCTACTTACGAATTACTGTGGCGTAGGGAAGGCAGCAAATGCATAACAAATTACTTCAAAGTAGAAAATGAAAATACTAATACAGCTACTGGCTGGGTGGAATATAATTTAACTGTTAACGCCAAATCCCCTGTTGGAACAAGAATAACTCAAGTTCTAGGTATAAAAATATCTCTACGAGAAGAAATAAAATTTGGAAATGGATTCAGCGGAAATGGCTGGTATAAATGTGACGATACAAAAATATTCAGCAGATATTGGGGAACAGCAACTAATTAAAATAACGTAGCACAGTAATATCAATTCCATCAAATTCTACCTTCCAATGAAGATGATCATGAATCGGTCATTAAAGGAATGAGAAAAACCATCACAACTATAACTTTAAACACCTTTACGGTTTCAACTAACAATCATGATGTGGTTGAATATGAATCTATACCTAAGAAATCTAACCATAATTTTTTGGCCTCCGACTACTTTTACAAATTGTTCTTTTAATTTCGGTTGCAATAATTAATAAAGGTATTTATGTACAACTGCGTCATAAAGTACTGTTTATGATATAGTTTTGCGGTCAAATAGTACCTTGCTACCCTTTTATCCTCGTATCCCTGCTTTGTAGGGTCAGGGTGTGTGATCACAAAACTACTGAGTGTGGAGATGTAGTAAGTCGAGACACTACTTAGCCCTAATAAGTTAATGAGTGTCACGACAAAATAAAACTAGCTCAGATCTCATGGCGTTTACACCCAGTTTATCTCAATTTCAATACCATAAATTTAATTACTCTACTTAAACTTTAACTTACCATGAAATATTCGTTACCATTATAAGGTGGTGCTTTAAAATAAAATATCAAATTCAACAACTACGAAACAGTTTATATTCATATAAATTTCATAAAAAAGGATAACACATATAAAAATACCACTACCTTACGATACTGTGCCTCAAATGCTAATTATAGTATTTTACAACACTTATTCACAGAGTGTACAACATAGATCAAGACAAAGTTTTAACATCCTGAATATGGCCACACTGAAGGTTCACAGCATATCGTTGTTAAACTTAAACTAAACAAAATGGGGGTAATATTCCCTTATGATAAAAATCAAATCAATATATAGAGTTACCAGTTACCAGCGGCACATAAAGATAGGTAACCCTTAAAACTCTTCCTCGTCCCCTTTTACCTGGACTTGGAATTCAAACCGTGCGAACGTACGTAGGCTCTTCAGTCTTACACGTGCGAAATAATGCTAGACCGCGCCTCCGACGTGCAGAATAATACAGAACTCGCACCCAGGCTTGCACAATGACACAAACCTCGCCTTAGGCATACAGAACGATGCAGACTTCGCCCCAGGCATGCACCTTAAAGAAATATGTTTGATTTGCAAACTGATCGAACTTTCACCTACTGGAAACTCATTAATGTACTTAAACACAACACAAAAACTATAATTTTTCTAACTATTTACCTCAAACACAGAGAGTACAGGTGTCTTCCAATTTCTCCAGTAGAACCATCAAAATCATAACCTCACTTCTCATTTGCTGTATGCCAGGACACAACATTCCACAAAACAATATTTATATTGTGGTATTTTAAGTAAGCGTTCATTACAAACCAGCCGATAAAGTAAAGAAATAAACGTGCCATCTTATGAGAAATAAAATGTCTAAGTGAAGCTTTACCAAAGAGCGCAATTATATCTTGTTTAAGTAACTTTATTTTACTAGTACCATAAAGAGCTACTTTATGCCAAAAGTATGTCATAAATAACTTGATTAGCCAAGCAATAGAAAAAGCGCACTTCTCTCGTTTCTCATAGAATAGATATAAAATGAATTATTTTCGATAATGAGCTAATTTTTGAAGTCAAACATAATGTTTTGTATGCCACTGCTCCGTAATAAGTTGTTGAACTCGTCTTCTTTATAGCCTTGCTCACTACGCTTTTTCAGCTATAAACTAGATCCACTCAATAAAGCCTTACTTTATGGACTTACAATACATGTTAATAAGTACAGATTTTTTATTTTACGATAACTACAACTTTATTAAAACGATAATATATTTTCTTTAATAATATGAATTATAAAAATTGAAAATTTCACTATTTTTAGATGTTTGAAAAATACCACTAGTGTAAATTGTCTCTGAAATTTGGTGAAAATATCACTGTTCTTATAGCATTATTTAAACATGAAATAAATTTCCAGTCAAGCGGCTTTTCTCGAAATTTGTTTTGCTTCACCATAAACTAATGGCATATTTAAAATTGCATTTATCTCTTGACCAGAGCCTAAACTAAAAAAATGCCAAAAGGCACATTTTATTTAGATTTTAATTATCCGACAAATCCAACACAAAGAAGAAAAAACTGAGTGCGTACATATTCTTTGCAAAAAAAATCTCTGCCCACACGTACGCCCCTGGTGAAATCTGATTAAGTCTGTTTATAACCAAAGTATTGCTTACTACATTGTCGTTAGACAACAGACATTTCAAATAGTTAAACCGTTTCTAAATTATTTTGAAAAAACTGAAAAAAAGACTACACTCAACCGCAAAAGTAACCGGACACTAAGATTTTCAGGAAAATTGCAATTTGATTCAAATTAATTTTAACTGAATCTTCAAGAATAAATATTACATTACAAAGTAAATGAAAATTTCACTGTAATAACATAAAATACATTTTTTGCAAATTTGAAAAAAGAAAATTAGAGAATTACGAAAAAACAGGCCTCAATAGCGCGTATTTCCTCGTCGAGTTTGAATGACAGCTCGCATTCTTTGTAGCATGCTTTGTATGAAAACAGCAACCTCAGCCTGAGTATCTGCTCCCATTCAGTCAGCAGCGCATGTTTCAGCTGAAATACTGTATGTACGGAATTCGCCGTAGTTCCGCCTAATCCTTCTGCCTAGGTTATCCCACATATGCTCTATCGAGGTTAGATCAGGACTCCTGGGTGACCACCCTAGTACCTGAATATCAACATCGTGAAGATACTGGCGAGTCATCCGGGCTATGTGTGATCGCGCATTATCTTGCATTAGGAGAAAATGTTCCCTTACAAATGGCGCAAAAGGTACCAATTGCTCTTCTAAACACTCCCTGATGTACCTGTCAGCATTGAGTCTATCTCCCCGAAATGTTACAAGGGCCGTACAAGCTTCCAAAGAAATGCCCTCCCATATCATCACACCTCCACCACCAAACTGTACTCTAGGAGGAAAGCAACACTGGGCATATCGTTCACAAGGTCCGGTCGTCTAAACACTCTTTGGCGACGATTAGGTGAATACCTTGTGAATCAAGACTCATCTGTGAAGAGAACGCATCGCCATTAGTCCATATCCCAATCGGCATGAGTTCATGTAAATTCCAAGCGCTGCCTGGGATAACCTGTGTCCAAAAAAGGACCAGTAGCTGGTGCATGAGATATTGAATTTTGTTCTCTCAACCTTTTTCGTATAGTATCGGATAAAATCAAGGTACCATAAACATCTACCAATCTTCTAGTAAAGCTATACCAGGAAGTGTCTGTTCTCGCATAACTTGGAGTCGAAGAAATCGGTGTTCAGCTACATTTGTTGTTCGTGGTCTCCCTTGTCCAGATCTTCTTGAGTAAGAACCAGTTTCTCAGAACCTTTGAATTGCATCAAATACAGTGCTTCGAGGGATACCAAGCAAGTTGGCGATATATCGAATGCTGCGTCCATCATTATGTAAAACAACAGCTTGGGCGGCTTCTTCAGGACTCATTACGAAATTTCTCACAATAAGACTTTTCTTTTTTCTTTAGAAAATCTCAGAAACACACACAAGAAACACAAGAAACAGCAATCGAAACAAATTAAAGAGCTGTGTAAAACAAGTAAAACGCTGACGATTGAAAGATATCTAAAAAATAAGTAACAAAAATTATTCTCGTGTTACGTGAAAGTCCAAAAAACTCTAGCATTATTTTTTCCATGTGTTTACATGCGTGTATCCATGTTAAATCAATATACAGAGCGTTTTCGGAAATTTTCCAAAAGAAAACCTAGTGTCTAGTTAATTTTGCGGTTGAGCGCATGTCAGCAACGAAAGTTCACCGGATCCATGTTCATAAGAATTTTTCATAGCATTGTTAGATGATGAATCTCTACCAGTAGTTTTGCGCATGTTTTTTTAAACTCCCTGTATAAATGTAATAATTCTTTGTCATCTCAAGACTGCTAATAATTTATTAAAATAAGCTGTAAGAGAGAAATATGCCTGGAACGCAAAGCTTTAAAACAAAATCTAATAAAAAATGAATTAAGAATTTTTATCGAATATTCGTCAACTTACCTAACATTTTGACTACGTGCTTTGTAGCTTGAGCATTCTTGGCAAAGTTTTTCCTTCCTTCCTCCTCTTCTTGAAGGGTTGTTTTCTGTAAGTGTTCCTCGTCGCCGTTTAACACAACAACAGCTTGCGTTGATGGGTTTGCATAAGTAGAGACCGGCTTATAAATTCTGTGTTTCATTTTTACACTATTACCCCTGGAAGGGCCGACTGTCGACCTGTGTAACTGCAGTCCTATTAAAATATACAGCACCGTAATTAGGGACATTGGCGCCACGAAAAATACGAACGTTGATATTTCAAACGCGTGAGGGATTACTGATCTCTTAACATTACACACACAGTGATCGTCCACTGGATATCCGTTGGATAGTTCGCATACCACGCCGAATGCCATAGCTTGCGGCACAGCTAAGCACATCGCTATTATCCATATAGCTATGATAAACTTTATGGCTCTGTTTAGTTTAGATAATGTGTGAGATAGGAACGGGTGGCAAATTGCGACATAACGTTCTATTGTAAAAGCAGTTATGGTTAAAACGGTGGCATTGGCTGAAGTTTCCGCTGCGAAGCCTTGTAATATGCAAAACGCTTCCCCAAAAATATAAGGGTACTTCGACCAAATTGAATATATCTCTGGAGGCAGACCAGATGTTAGCAGTAACAAGTCGGATATAGCTAAACTAAATAAGTAATAATTTGTGGCGGTATGCATGGACTTGTTCCTCGCGATGACAATACAAGTGCTGACATTTCCCAAGACTCCGCTGAGGAATGTGGCCACATATACAACACTTATTGGTATAACTATATATAAAGGGTCTCGCCTCGGACCCCAGTCACTTTTATTTGATAAATTTGGATGAATCGCGTTTACGTCTGTTATATTGAAATTATAAAAAGAAATATTTTTAGCCGACTGTAAAACTGTCTCGAATATATAGTTTTCTTGTACTTGTTCTGAATACAACACACTTTGCATTTTCATTAAGGAATTTTTTCACATGTTATCCACCACATCTTGAAAACACCTGAAACAAGAAAAGTGTATTAGAAAAAAATAAATTAAATAGGTACACAAACTATTGTTTTTCCTTTATTTTTTATAAACACTGATTATTTTTTCTGAAATTTAATAATGAAACTATAAGATTCATAGATATTTCCTTGCGGAATATACAGAGCAATCAACGACTGAAGGAATTTGTTATCTTGATGATTAATAATTATTATTATTCTGTTTTGCAGCAATTCGAAAGTTTATCCAATTTATAAAAAATGCAACAAATCTGATTAGTATTTCAAATTTCCGTACAATCTCTATACTTTACAACTTCGCCAAAGTTCTTGAAATTATTTTTCGTAACGCTATTTACAGTAACATTAATAAAAAATTCATTCACCAACACGATTTTATGAAAGGGCGTTCGACAACGACAAATTTACTTTGCGATTATACAATACTTGTTTGAATGCTTTAATGACCAATCACAAACGGATGTGATTTATACCGCTTTTTTCTAAGCATTTGACATGGCTTGACCATAGAATGTTGATTAATAAACTTAATAGCATTGAACTTTCTGAAAATTTAATATCTGGTTCAATTCTATCTGGCTAACAGATATCAGTACATTGCATTTAATTGTTTCAAGTTCCGAGTCCCGCAAAGGTTTATCAATGACCCGTTATTTTTGTTGTATTTGTTACATACTGCAGATGATCCGGACAAAGTCATGTACTTAATGTACGCAGATGACTTAAACCTTTTCTACAGGATTGAGAGCATAGAGGATTGTATTCACTTACAAGAAAACGTATAAAAAATTAGTAATTCTTGCACTAAGTACAAACTTAACCACACTAAACTACAAAAATGCTATGTTATGTCTTATACACGCAAACCTAAGGTTATTTACATGTTATTTTTTGCATTCTTTAGGAGAAATCTTTAAAAAACATAATGAAGTAACCTAAGTACCGAATTTCGACTATTATAAATTGTACTAAATGGACAATTTTTATTTCTTGATGTTCTGCAATACAACTATGTAGAAAAGGTACAGGATTTTCAGGAATTTTTAATTTCTTATGCCTATTTATAATATTAAAAGTATAATTGAAATTAACTGCTAATAAATTTGTAAAATTTACTTTTTTTCATGAAACAGTATTCTTTATATAGTGAGTAAGTTATGTTTATTTAATTTATTACGTAATTATGTTCCATATTACCTGTATTTAATATAGTGTATTATTAATCGGTTTCCGTCTATAACTATTTTATTTATTTATTAATAATGCATATTTTGGAAAATTCCTATATCATTAATCAAGTGGAAATAACGATTTTATCTATTTATTTAATGGTTTATTTATAATCACGATTTATTCAATTACGTGATTGATATATGTGTATTGAATATCCCTGAATTCATTGTAACTATTTTTCCAATAATATATATTTATCCGACAATTGACATGACATTTATTAGACAATATGGAGATCGTCAGAAGGGCAAAATAGAAAGGAAACGTCAGTGGGTTACTTAAATAAATTAAACGGAGATTTATATAGAGTAAGTCGAAAGTTTGGAAACCAGCCACGTTTGCAATTTGTTGTTTTTTTTTCGCAAAAATAACAGCAAGTAGTTTAAAACAAATAACTCAGAAATTGTTATTCCCATCCAAAATCTACACGAGTACTTCTTTGACAAACATTTATAAATCTCCCAATATTATACCACTACCCATGTCTTTTATAAGTCCAATTTTGTTATTTTTCATATAAGTACATTATTGGCAATGTGATTTGCAAAGCTATCGTTTAGTAATAACCATATAACTCCACTTTTATCTCGATTTTCTAAAAACCGCTGAAAATATGTACTAATATATTTGATAATATAAGTTAATGTATTGGACTGTTTGACTAAAATATATAGAATATATAGATATATCTTGTTTTTACAGTTCAAAATCTCTAATAATTTTAATTATGCTAACAATATATATTTACATATCTGGTTTTTAACGGCAAGGCATTTTTTCACATTTCCGATATGTAGATATACGTATTTTAGAAATATATCTGGTTGCATGAATGCAATCGTGTTGAAACACGATAACATTACATATGTGATTAGTTTCTGTTTATACAGTGAGGTCCATAAGTAACGTATAAATTCATTATCTACGTAATTTACAAGGTATGAGTAAAATCCTGAAACACGTCAATTTTTAATTCTAAAATGATATATTTTGAAAATAATTTTATACCTCTCCCTTCAACTCCCTTGAGTGATAGCTACCCATTTAAAATGTTTAAATAGAACGAGGGTGCGTGTGATAGCTCATTTGAAAGGGTTTTTAATTCTCTGTCCAGCAATATAAAATTTTTTGATTTGTGTTTATTTTTTTTTCAAGAAAATTAAATTTGAAAATTTCAAAATGTATTTGTAATGTATACAATCAAATGTTATTATGCCTATGTACCAAATATTTGTCAAATCTGACTTTTCTAATTAATTTTGTGGCATAACATTCAATTTAAATGTATCGGTTTTTCTGGTACGCAGGTACAAAAAGAAAGAAGTAAAATGGGTTTATTTTTACATAGAAAAAATTGTACATTTACATTATTTTATTTGCTACATCTGTGCAAACTTATGATTCTAGTTATTTATCGTTGATTGTCAAGTTGATCATTATTTTAGCAATGAGTCCTTCGGTTACACAAAGAATTGAAATTTTCATATTATTAGGATGTGGTGATAAAACGAGAGAACGCGGAAGCAGGTATGCGAAATCTTCAATACTAAGTATCGTCGCATTTCTCAGTCTACAGTTAGTATAATAGAAAACAAATTTCGTGAATTTGGAAATGCCACAGATATTCCTAAATCTAGTAGAAAACGCATTTTAGACGATGAAAAGAAATTGGATATATTGTTAGATATTCAAAATAATCCATATAAACCTACAAGACAAGTTGTCACCGTTAATGATGTTAGTAAAAAGTCAATATTGCGTCTTCTAAAAAATGTAAAATACCGCCCATATAAAATTCATTTGGTTCAAGAACTTAACGACGATGACCCTGATCGCCGCCGCCGATTGGAATTTTGCGAAATCATGGCAAATAGATGCCAAGATGATCCGTTATTTATAAAAAACATTATTTTTTCTGAAGAATCAACATTCGTCTTAAATGGAACAGTCAACAAACAGAACTGGAGTACAGAAAATCCACATTGAATGATGGAGGCCAATACTCAATATCGGACCATATTAACTGGCGCACGTTAGTTGAATTTCTTGCAAAATTTCTTTGTTCCAGAGTTAAGAATACTTTTCCCAGATGATGACAACCCTAATGAAATTAATAGAAATATTTGATATCAGCAGGACGGAGATACAGCACATTTTGCATTGGAAGTAAGAGCCGATCTGATTCAAGTTTTTCCCAATAGGTGGATCGGTAGACGCGGTAAAATTGAGTGGCCTGTCCGTTCTCCTGATTTGACCCCGCTAGATCAGTTTTTATGGGGTTACTTAAAATTGAAAGTTTATTTCAATAGACCAAATAACGTCGATGATTTAAAAGGCACAATAAAGCAAGAAATTAATCAAATCACCCCGGAAATGATACAAAATATTTTAGAAGAATTTCAGCAATGGCTCCATTATTGTCAAGAAGCAACGGGTGCCCCGTTTGAATATTTGATTTAAACATTAATAGCAAATACAAATTGTTCCTTAAATCTCCTAAACGTCTTCGGGCATTTCACAGAAAGTGTCCCGGTATTCCCGAACCACCACAGCTGATTCTTATACGTTGTGGAACATGGCTGAAGGCAGCTTTTTATTATGCTGAATATTTAAAACAAATGAAAACCGTGATACTACATGCTATAGGTGACGCAAAAAATGTTAGTTAAGTGCGTTCAAAGACTATTTTAAGTATGCCTGTATTACATTAATAGATGTTGAATGGTCGTTCTCAAAATATAAGCCTATTTTTTCACCCAATGACCATCACTCACGGAAACAACCATAAAAACATACTTGATGCTGCAAAGTTTTTACAGATCTTCTGTTTGTAATAACCAAGCTAGTTCATTAAGCTAGTTCAGAGTGTAAGTTTTGCATACATTGTTACAAATTGTAACAGTGTATTGCTCTTGTTACTGTTTAATTTCTTTTATTACGCTTATTCTCTAGCGTGAGAGGCCGTGGGCGGGGGCCATAGTGCGGAGTCATAGGGGTTAGTACAGATATGGAGTTCAAGAGAGAAATCAACAGATCTTTAACAAGTTCTCGGTAGTCTTCTCTTTTTTGATTTCCTAAACACGTGGGCGGAGACTTTTCCTAAATGCAAAGACGTGTTTCTGTAAGCTCGTACTTTTTTTCGGCTCTCCTATCTACACTTTTCCTTTCAAAAATAGGAATAGGTGTGTTCTACTAACTTTTTATCTTAAACACCCCATATTGTACGGACACGTATACAGATAGTACATAATATATATAATAGTAATAGTATGAATACATACACTGGAACACAAAACTGTGAGTTGTTGAGAAAATCTGAAAACATAGTGAATTGACGCGTGAAAGAACACATAGGAAATGACCATTTTTTTGCCTGGGACAAAGATCGTGATAATCAGTGTTATTAGTACAAAACTATTTTTGATAAATGTAATTCAAGAATTCTAACTCCCTTAGGAAACATTTTAGAGCCCATGTTCATAGCTTTTTCTTATATTGGTAATTATCAGCTCATAATTTATGTCGCGTATTTAATATTTAAATTTTTTTCCCAATTAAAATAAGTAAAAGTATGATAGTTCCCCATAGAAAATTTTTGTTTGCGTTCTTACAATTATTATAATGGACGTTATGTTAATTAAATACAAAAAAAATACTACTAATACATTTGGTTATATTTTAATACTGTTTTAATGTTTAAAAAATATATATTTGGCATTCCCGATAACATATTTTTCTTTCTGTTTATGAATCACGTATTTTTTTTAATTTTAATACCAGATAATATGTAACCCACAATTCAACATTTTCTCCCTTGTATGTCAAAGTCGAAGATTGGGTCACATTAGATTTATCAGCTCCGAAACACTTTTTACGATCAACGGACTTTAAGGACTTCAGGTTCAATATACCCTTTTTTGGACCCTTGCTCTTTAGTTCTTTCCTTTTATTGCTAGTGATCTGTTAGACAACTTATATAACTCTTTCTTTATATAATATTTTTTGGCACATGTTACTGATAAAAGTATTCGTTTTGGTCAAAATGATTTTCCATACAAAGTATAGAATATATTTATTTTCAGAAATCAAATAAGGTGCTTTGTCTATAGCGCTGGCGCTGGGACGCCGTGGAGACTCCAAAATAGTATTGTTATTACAATTGTCCTGGTGGCATTTTCAATTTAAATAATAAATGCAT